>OX457037.1:1780000-1897500 GCA_949752735.1 Lumbricus terrestris
TTAGTGTGACAGTAGGCCTACTTCCGCAAAATTCGTATAATGTCTAATAACAGGTCATAGGCCTACTTATTTCGGTTAGTCGTAACTTTTAGGTGATTATGCCTTGACCCTACAATGTAGGATTGTGTCTTACTACGGGGATAATGCCTGAAGGAGATAAGTCCCGGGGGATATTATAATTATGTCCGTTATCTGTTTGACAATCACACAAATTCTGGGAAACATTCCAAGGAAGGCTGCAAGTTGCGGTTTAGGCTACAGTAACTGGCCAGTGCATGTAACTGCTATAGGTTGATGGACAGCATAAGAGAAGATCTATAGGAAAGGTGCGTGGATATGAGGAATGCAATGGACATCATCAAGGATAGAGCATGGTGGGGACGCCATGTAAAGGCCTCATCCTCGGCGCGGTGATGATGATGATGATGATGATGATGATGATGATGATGATGATGATGATGGTGAATTGGTGATGATGGTGGTGGTGGTGATGATGATGATGATGATGATGATGATGATGACGATGACGATGACGATGACGATGATGATGATGATGATGATGATGATGATGATGATGATGATGATGATGATGATGATGATGATGATGATGATGATGATGATGATGATGATGGATGTCTATGACTCTATGTGATGGTTTTCAACAGCGCCTCGTCAACTCACATCAGGAACTCAGTCGTATAATAATAATTTTTATATATACTGCTTATTAACCGTTAATTACAATCTAGCCAACTGCTACCAACAGCTGTATGCAATTATGAATTACCAAAAGGCACTCAGTCTCAGCTATAAAAAAACAGCGTCCAATCAACCATCGGTAGCCACGATTGCTAGGCTACTACAGAATAATTTATTCTAATATTTATGCAATCATCTTCGACACTAATTTTCAGTTTGCGGTAACGTAATAGCATCTACAACTCAACAAGCTGAAACTTCTTCTGAATCTACAGACGCTGGAGCAATATCAACAACGGAACAAAATACAAATACTGGAGAAATGAATGCAACCACTGGATCAACGTCTGAAAATACTGGCACAATTATAGATGTGACGACTGAAACAATGTCTGCTGGAACAATACTTACAACTACTGACACAATATTTACAGATTCTGAAACAATGGTACCAACTTCTGAACCAATGAATGCAAATACTGAACAAATATTTACAACTACTGAAACAATGGCTGCAAATACTGAGCAAATTCTTACAACTTCTGAACAGATGGATACAACTACTGAACCGTTGGTTGCAACTACTGAACAAATACTTACAGCTACTGATCAAATGGTTACAACTGCTGAAACAATCGTTTCAATTACTGAACCAATGGCTGCAACTACCGAACAAATACTTACAACTACTGAACCAATACTTACAACTACTGAACCAATACTTACAACTACTGGAGAAATACCTATAATAACTGAACGAGTACCTGAAACTGCTGGACCAAAGACAACACCAAAACCTACGACAACTGGACCAAAAACAACAACACCAAAATATACACTTGGACCAAAAACAACAACACCAAAAATTAAGACAACTGGACAAAAAACAACAAAGCCAAAATCTACACTTGGACCAAAAACAACAAAACCAAAACCTACAACAACTGGACCAAAGACAACAACACCAAAGCCTGCTACAACTGAACCAAAAACACCACTAAAACCTATAACTTCTGGACCAATAGGCCTACCTACAACTGCTACGCCAATACCTACAACAACTGCACCAATACCTACAACAACTGCACCAATACCTACAACAACTGCACCAATACCTACAACAACTGCACCAATACCTACAACAACTGCACCAATACCTACAACACCAGCACCAATACCTACAACAACTGCACCACTACCTACAACAACTGCACCAATACCTACAACAACTGAACTTGTACCCATAACTGCTGCACAAATGGCTTCAACTTCTGGACCAAGATCAGCAACGGAACTACCGGCGACTACTGCAAGGGAACCACCAAAAACTGATGAACCAGCATCAACAACTCACCCTCCCATAACTACTGTAACAGGTAGGCATACAACGATTTGGGCGACAGGTACGCAATGATGAGAACAGTAGCCTTGCAACCATCTGCAACAAGACAGTTGCGCTTTGTTCATGTAGTAATCACTGAGTCAATAGTAAATGTAATTGAACATCGCTGAATATACCTTTTAAGGTTCTTTTTCTGAAGTCATACGTCCAGAACTTCGCCAAAAGGGCATTGTTAAAATCTTGTCGCATTTTATTTTATTTTATTGTGCATACATGCTTCATGTACAGATGTACAGGGTGGGCAAAAAAGACCCTAGGTTTTTTGCCACTAACTTGACCAAAAGTTAGAATTTCCAAATGAAATTTTACAGGCTTAAAGACAATTGATATCTGCATATGATGGCCAGATTTCATCAAAATATTTCAAGCAGAACAAAAGTTATATCACTTTTAGTGTGGCCACCTATCGTTTTTCGACGATTGAAAAACGTAACGCAACAAAAAGCAGCAAAACATTATTTTATTAAGTATCATCTCAAATAATTGCTATCGAATAGCCTTGATATTGCCAGATGATCATTATTATCACTATTTTAATTAAACAGAAACTGAGTACCAGCGTAGCTGCACGTCACCATAAAGTCATTTAGCAAGATGACAATCTTGTTGGTAGATAATGAATCTGTCAGATTATTAATTTTGTTATTAAGGCAATGCAATTCAAATTTCTAAAAAAAGAAAATGGCCAAGGTGTCAATGACAGACAAAATAATAATGTGCATTCAGACACCTCTTGTGCAAGATCCTAGTGATACATTGAGCAACGTTTACTCTGATTAACAGTGAGAGCGCACACATTAAGAGATTTGCCGTGAATGAAAGGAGATCGGCTCGATTGTTCTTATTTCATTGAGAAAGAAAATGGCCCCAAATCTCAGGATTTGAACCTGATGGATTTTTGATCAATTGAGGAGAGCTATGCTGAAAAAATATCACAATGTGCAACCAAAACCATGAGCGGTAAAGGAATTGATGGGCGCATTGGAATTAACATGGGAAGATTTGCCTTTGGAACGCATCAAAAGGGCCATCAAGAACTTTGCAAAGAGACTCAAAAGAAGTTGTTTTGCAACAGGTGGTGGACATATTGAACACAAGTTTTGAATCACTATCAAGTTAATTTCCAAACAGTTATTTGAGATATGACTTGATGAAATCACGTTTTTGCTACTTTTTTCTGCGTGACGTTTTTGAATCGTCAAAAAACGATGGGTGGCCTCACTAAAAGTTGTATAACATTTGTTCTGTTTGAAATTTATTGATGCAATCTGGTCATCATGTTTAAATATGAATTGTCTACAAGCCTGTAAAATGTACTTTCGAAATTCTTACTTTTGGTCAAGTTATTGGCAAAAAACCTAGTGGTCTTTTTTTGTCCACCCTGTATATCGTCAAGACAGTCGATTGGTGCAAAATTTACATTACAATAATGATGATGAATCACATTGTTGAATGAGTAGCCTTGGTGCAGAAAAAACTGCAGATGTATACATCTAGTTTTGATTTGCGCAAGTGTGGGTGCATTGTTAAATAGGCCAAACAAGACCAACGCATAAGTTTATTGTGTTAGCTCCTTCTAAATTAATAATTATATTATGGTGCATCGTCGTCGTCGTCGTGACCATCCTCATTGCTGAGGATCGGGGATCAGAGTCGACGACGCCATCTTCCTCCATTGCTCTCTGTTATGGTGCATACGTAAAGGATAATATGGTGTGTTTCAAATGTACACTGTACATTACAGGTTGCAATTGTGCGGGAACGACAATGAGTCCTTCATTAGACGATAACTGCAGAAGAACCAGCGAATGCCAATCTGGTAAGATAAACATCAAAATTGTACCTCTAAAATTGTACCTGTGCAACTACGTCTAATGCCTAGATAATTTGAGACTACATTGTACTCTGCAGCTCTGCTCTTGACTTCTCTTTAGCAGTGGTTGGGGCGGGAGCGCTTCTGAGTAGTTATTCTTGAAGAGGCGCTGCTCTTCAAGAGGCGCTATATAAATGTATGTGATGAATGATACGATATTTAACCTTTTCAATTTAGTAGACATACCAATAGGCATAAGCTTACATGCACAATGTTCTGGTTTTTCGCTTCAGTTGGAAAAAATGCGACAGGCGTCTACGACGAATGTGTCGTGAAGGCCGAGTTGTACGCAAGATGTGACAACTGTTGTCCAGATAACTTGGTCTGTGGAGTTGTTGTCACTCTGAGGAACGACAGTCGTTGGTTGATATACGATCCTCAATGCAACGATAACAAATGTGAGATGGTTGTCGTCGACGCTTCGTGTATATCCAGCGATTGGAAGTTGTTAGCTGAGAAAAAAATTACAAAAACCGGAGTGGGTGATTACATACGAGCGGGTGATGATGTTTTGATTGGCCTGGGTATCACCGATTGCAGCGAATCATGTAGGAGAATGATGGCGTTGCCCTAATATCACAATAAAGCCAACGACATAAAATTTAGTGACCCACATGATTCAACCATGAATGCAACTTTCGTATCATATGTTCGAATTTTTGATCGTTCTCATTAGGGCCTGTACTGGAACATTTTTCTCTTTTATCCTCACGCTAAAGTTCACGATTCGTTGCTTGGCCAAATAATTTAGGTCATTTGAAGACTTACTTATACGACGTTTAAAAACTGTCTTATTTTATAGCAAAAGTTACAAACAAATAAAGAGTTCAATATTCCAGTTTTAAAAAGACAGCAGAATGTGAATGATTTTAATAAATTAATTTTGCGCATTTGTCTCAAAGTTCACAGTAACTAATAGTGTACAGAAATAGGACTACTGTTATTGGTACACGCAGGACAATGCACCAGGTTCACGTAGGTCCACATCGCAGCACATGGACGGTGCAGTACAATTGGTGGAGTGGTGAACGAGAATCTATTGTCTGTCCTTTTGGTAGATAGCATTACCCTGTTTTACACGATAAGGAAAGCCACGTTGATGACTTTGCTACCAATTTGATATTTCATCGAAATCATTGTTACTAATTTTCTCAATACAATTCCTGCAGTCGAATATCTAATAATATCAGAGTCTGGTATGCAGAGCAAGACTAAGCTTATGCTTTGATTGACATGTCTATAATGGAGCATTTATAGATTTCTGCATCATTTAGGTTTAATTCTGCTACCGAGATCTACATTGAATCGTAAAAACAAATATTATGCCAAAGAGAGAGTAGGCCTGATTTATTTTTAGTAGATTTTCGCTGTTGGCTATAGACAAAAAAATACAATCTGATGTCTCTCTTGAAGTCATATATCTATATAAATAAAGAGAAGATTCTGTAACGTGTGTCTGTCTGTCTGTCTGTCTGTCTGTTTGTCCGGGATGCATTTCCACAGTTTTTGAGCTTTTCACTCCAAACCTTCACTACTGTGTAGGTCTCGGCAGGAGACACAAAGTCGAGGGGTTGGCGATTCTCTGCCACCATGGGGGTCAGGATGGGGGGCGAAACCCCCAATTTTTTTTCAAAAAAACGCAGCCATTTATATGATTTTTTTTACCCAGATAGAGGGCCATCAGAACCACCCGGATCAGTGGTTGGCGAATCTCTACCACCAAGAGGGCCAGGGTGGGGGCCGAAAACACTGAGACGGCAGTTTCTTAAACACCTTTTAAACGCTTGCATGGTCATTATATAAAAGGCCAGCGCAAATGATGTATTTTTCACGAAGATCCTCACGGGTGGCGTACTGGTGCAGGTCGGTTAGGGTGGTGCTTATGATAGGTAAAAAATAAATTGCTTACTTTTTTGTGGTTCTGCCATCCAAAACTATTCCAACTGGTCTCAAATTATTAAAGAAAAAATTTGAACTTGATACGTCAATATTTAGAGGTAGCTCAATGACCACAAAGTTTTTTAAAAGAGCGATTTTTTACAATTGAAAACATACAAGAGCTGTTTCGGTAAACCAGACTTATTAAACTTTTTCTGACAATAACACATAAATTAAATGGTCAGTGGACTCTACATTAAAAAAACTTCATGGGTTACAATAAAAAAATGCAGTGAAACAAATTTAAATGAAGCAAAATTAGAAATGTTCATTACAACGTTCAATGCAACTTTCTTAGTTTATCTTGGTAGAGGCAAAGAGTGTCTCTTTCTTGGTATCTGGATAAGCCTGACGGTGCTGTTGAACAACTTGTAGCAAATATTGAGGAGCTCTGTGATTCATCATGAGTCATTAGGCCACTGAATTCCTGGATGGGTGCCATGCCGCGTTCTGTATGGTCATTGACAACTTTAATGTCATGTACTGACTGCAGCCTTCTGGTAGTCCTCTCTATCTTTCCACCGGTCACGGTCTACAGTGAGAAATGTATCTGGAAGTTCCATTGA
This sequence comes from Lumbricus terrestris, assembly GCA_949752735.1. Taxonomy (NCBI): domain Eukaryota; kingdom Metazoa; phylum Annelida; class Clitellata; order Crassiclitellata; family Lumbricidae; genus Lumbricus; species Lumbricus terrestris. The sequence goes on from OX457037.1 coordinate 1,786,479, forward strand.
TTCAAACAGAGTCCGTGACTTTGCAGATATAAATTCTGCAAGATTTTTGTCAATGAACTTATCTAGGTCAACACTGATTCGTTTAGTGTGACTCTGTTCAGTGTCATCATCATTTTGCACCGCTGTAATCATTAGCCTCTTTGTAGCAGAACTTACATGGTTGTCGAAAAAAGTTAGAGCAATCAATTCTGGCGACAGATACCATACGTGCTTTGAAAATTTCAGAGATGCTGCCTTGGATATTGTGGTGTTGATTGCCAAGTATTCAAGAAGTGATTTCAGAAGATGAAGGTCATTGTAAGGAGCACGGGCTGCCAATGGAGCTGAAATCCAGGCTTTCAAGTTCACATGTGCAGCAAATACAAAAACATCCTCTAGTCCCTTCTCTTCTCTTTGTGTTAACTGAAACTGGCCCCTAAATATCCACACCTTCAAACAGTAGTTTACCTTTGAGAGCCAGCATGCATGGTGCATTGATGCATGGCTCCAGGCGCCATAAATCGGAACCCTCTGTGGGATAAAACCAAGAAAGATAATAACAAGTTCAGTGAATACTCTGTAGTCGTCTCTTGGCTGACTGTTTTCCAGATAGCTGTTTGCAAACTGAACAGTACCATCTTTGATGTCTTGCAGTGATCTTGTGTTATTTGTCAATCCTGTTTCATATTTCTGCTGATCAATGAAATGCCAATGACCTTGAAATTGCTTAAAGAGTGGAGCTTCCAGTGATGATGGGGATCCCAGACAGACTGGAAACACTGCACCAATGATCTGCTCCATTACATGATGCCTGCATACTAGTGATAGCAGCTCCTTACCTATAGCTTCTGTTCTAGGAGGACACAGGCACCAGCAATCCGGCCAGTGTTGGAACTTGTTGTACCAAAAGACATTGCTCGAGCTCTATCAGCTATGCCCCCCCATTCCTCCAGAGCCATTTAGACCACTGCAGCTTGATCTTCACCTGTTCCCCTTGCTAGCTTTGCCACAATTAGAAGGCTAGAAACTCCATTGCCAGAAACAATTACTGGAAGTCTATCAACTTTTTCTTCACTAGTAAGATCAGCAATTAGTTTGCTAAACCACAGTGGACTACAAATGGTACATTACATATAGTTTGGAACTTCACTTGTAAAGCTGTTGCTTGCTTAGTCCTCTGTTTGATTCTTTCTCTGTAAATTGTAGTGATATCGTCAATTCCATGACCAAGGCTTTTTACAGCAAGACTGGATGATGTCAGCAAAATAATGATAACGACTCATGACAGAAATTAATTTTGTGGGAGTGTCATGTAACTAATATGTGATTATTCTACTGGTCAATTTATTTGATTGGCCAATTACAGTTGCAAAACTTATACTCAAATGGATACACTGTAGTTCAAGCTTGTGATTGCCATAATGCCATATGCATTGCTGATCCTTACTATTTCGAACCCGTAGACTGTAGAGCTTCAGTGTCATTGAGCTACCAGCAAATATTCACCTATGGAGTAGATATTTGGCCTGAATTTTTTCTTTATATATATGAACAAAAGTAGATAGCAGGAGGATCACATTTTCAAAATTTGAAAATAAGCTCCACCCTAAGGTCGGTGTGGTGGGATGAGGTGGGGGAGAGGGTGGGGGTGGGGGTGGGGGGAGGGTTGGGTGGAGGGAAGGAGAGGGGAGGGGATGAGGTGAGAGGGAATTTTCCCCGAAACCCAAATTTCACGGGTGGCGTACCTGAGGAGGTCGGAGTGCAGCGGGGCGTTGTGGGGTGGGGGATGGTGGGGTGGGGAGGCGAAGGTAGGGGTGGATCGGTGGGGTGGGTGGGTGGGGGAGAGGGTGGGGTAGGTGGGGGAGGGTTGTGTTGGGGTGAGAGGGGTGGGGGTCAGGGGGAATTTTTCCCGAAAACCCTAATTTCACGGGTGGCGTGCCTGTGGAGGTCGGAGTGCGGTGGGGCGTTGTGGGGTGGAGGATGGTGGGGTGGGGAGGCGAAGGTAGGGGTGGGTCGGTTTGGTGGGGTGGGGGTGGGGAGGGTTGGGTGCGGGTGAGAGGGGTGGGGTCAGGGGGGAATTTTTCCCGAAAACCGTAATTTCACGGGTGGCGTACCGGTGGAGGTCGGAGTGCTGTGGGGTGTTGTGGGGTGGGGGTTGAAGGAGTGGGGCGTGGTGTGGTGGGGCTGAGGCCGGGTCGAATCCTAAATTTCCCGGGCAACGCCGGGTACCCCAGCTAGTGAGCAATAAAACAGAGTTCAGTCAGGTTTGAATGTCATTGGAATAATAACTGTGCTGTGGATGTTATTGTTTGCGATTTATTTATAGCCATGTTGTTGCCAATAATTTAAGAACTCACTGGAAAAAGTAACTGAGTACAGTAGGCCTAGGGCTTAAAACATAAGCAAGTTTTGACTATCGTATTAATAACTATGTACGTTTAATATAAATATTTGGAATGTCTATGCATCAGGCAAGTGCCGCAAGTGGACAGACCCGTGCCATTGTCGGGAACCAGGTTGTTTGGACAGTTTCAGTGTAAAGTTACAATCCGTCACAATCATTGGTAGCAGTAATAAAATAATATCAAGCTGAGAAGACAGCACAATGTTACTGCGGCGTAGATTGTTGGTCATGGTGGTGGTTCTAGTTACGGTAGACTTATTAATAATGCTGTAGGGGTTGAACCAGATCAATGCCATTCGCTTATTAATCGATGTTCCAATGCTCACGTTTAATCACGATTGGAGGAAAGAGATATTGATTGATGGTAGAGTGAAATCTGTAAACATTCAGAAAATAATTAATTCTAAACATTTCGTTGGATGACCTCTCAGGCAATGTAAAGCCCACTCATATTATCAGCCCTCTTCTTAGCTCGCTCCTCAAATAGTCATTAGACCTGCCAACTTAAAATAATGGCTTAAAAGCTTTATCCATAGTTTAAATTCTATGGTATGGTACACGTAGGCTATGAACTAAATCGTTCTCAGTCACCACTCTGTTTTTGAAAGTTTTAGACTTTTATCAGCTTAAGCTCCCTCAACTTTAGCGAATACCTTTTTAACGCTTAAAATAGGAACTTTGCCTTGGAAAAATAAGTCCACTGCTCTTGTAACAGTTATGATTATTTTCGAAACCATATGGACCCAATGCCCGCCCGCACAGGCTGACTGTCACAACATTCACAATAGAATCAATAAATTACTCGAGGAATGTCTTATGCAAATAGCGTTATCGACGTCTTATATCAGATTGAATGCAGCGTTGAACAAAAAGCATCCATAGACAGAATATCTTCAAGTGTGTAATCACTCAGAGCAACGGTGGCAAAAACGCAACTCAAGTTTCTCCTTATTTGCGTTTGCATTCTGGCAAAACAAACGACAAAAAGTGAGTAATCGAAATTAACAATGTGCAAACTATTACTAAAATCTACTGCTACTACTACTACTACTACCACCACCACCACCACCACCACCACCACCACCACCACCACCACCACCACACTACTACTATTTTTACTACTACAACTAGTACTATACTAGGCTACTACCACTTCTACTACTAACTGGCTGGCGAGTCTATGGCCGACCGAGAAGATGATAAGCGTACCTTGATAAGACAAGCAAAGAGTTAAATGCAGTTCTGTAGTCAAACGACGATTCATGAAAGTATGGACTATGGTCATGAAGACTGCGAAGAAAACATAGCTGATGGTACGTAGGTTCATCGAGTGAGAGTAGCATAAGCGCGACAATTGCAAGAGGTAGGCCTATTTGGAAAACGAAAGACTGATACGTGTACGAAAGACGTCAACCAAGTCAAGTTTAGAGATCAGCTGTTTAATTCCAGATCAAATCAATTGCGTCTTACTAAGTTAGTTAGTTGGCACAAAGTCGATCCCATCCATGAATGGAGATCATGCGACAAGGAGTCAATCGATCCCACACGAACGAGACCTACTCAGTTTCTATGTATGTATGTGAACATTTATATAACGCCTTACAATAACCTCACGAAGGGGCTAACCTGCTCGACCATTAGAAAGGTGCGTTTAGGCTAACTCTCCTGGAGCTATTCGATGTTTTTCGCATGTTTGACCGTTGACGATCATATAATTATATAGGTTTGAGTACATAGTCAGCATAGTACTGGACAGTGACAAGGTGTTTTAGTATTATATGGGACGAATGACTCTGTGTAAAATATAGTGCAAAATGTGGTGGAGGCTTGAGACCTAAAGGACACCGAACTCGACCCCAGACAAAGTCATTCTGCGAAACCAAGGACAACCAACTGGGAAAGATCTAAACAGGATTTGAACGAGATAAGAGTAGAACCACAACGGTCACAAAACAGTTGAAACCGCTGCAACAGCGCAGGAACAAACTGCACAAAAGGGCGAAAAGCATCGAATAGCTCCAGGAGAGTTAAATGCACCTTTCCAATGCTCGAGCAGGTTAAAATAATTGCACAGATTAAAATAGCACAGATTAAAATAGCACAGATAAAAATAGCATGTAGTGTGTTTAATGAAATGTAATTCCCGAGAATTTCTGAGCACCCACAAAGCCACACGTTACTGGGACCAGCTTATTCACCGGCGCTATATCAAATCAAGTCCGCAGACCTGTTACAAAGTGTTCATGCCACTGTTGCTTTTTCTTCCAGGTGTCTACGGTCAGTGTTCGATTCCGCCAGTAAATCTCGCAGCTTACGAGGGAACTCAGAATACCATAATGACATGCAATAGTCCGACAAAAGTGGCTTGGGTTTTGAAACCAGTTACAGATGAAATGGGATTTTATCAGCTCACAAACTACGACGACCTTGTTCCTCCCGTATATGCGAACCTCTTTGGAATCAGCCAGTCTGGCCTGGTTATAAGGAGAGCTCAAGGGGCAGCAGCAGTGACTCCGGTATCAACCGCTGGTTTATATAGGATAGATTACCTGAACTCCACCAACAAGGCAGGCGCCAAGTTCCTCGTCGTTCGTAAGTAGATTGCTATGTGCCTGGCGCCGTTTATTATGCCTAGGCTATTTTTATTTCTCGGATTTGCTATATAGCGCCCCGTCAAGCCATCTACTCAGAGGCGCTCCAGACTACAGCGCAGACTGGAGTTTCACGCCGAAGCGCACGAGCAATTGTTATTGAAGAAATTGCTCAAGGTCCCTACGCGGCGGCTTGAGGTGGATTCGAACCCGGAACCTTCCGGCTCCAAGGCACCGAAACCACCACTACGCCACCGTGCCCTGCATATATGTCCGTGACGTATTTATTAATTTATCACAAATGACATCATGCTCGGCAAGAACAGAGAACTCCTCATAGAAGATATCTTGAAGAGGCACTATATAAACTCTCAGAATAAATTAATTCTAGGCCTACATCACCACGACCACCATCATCACCGACTACCATAGTAGCACCACGCTTTCTCATCGGCATCACCTCCCAGGATTTTCACCTGGCACCGGAACGAAAAAGGTAGCTTTGGCTATAATTGCGGCCTTGATTTGATATAGCGCGGGCGAATAAGCTGGTCTCAGTAACGTGTGGCTTTGTGGGTGCTCAGAAATTCTCGGGAATTACATTTCATTACACACACTACGTGCCATTTTAAATGCTTCATCGACTTCACCGTTTCATTTCATTCGTCATAAAGCATTCTCACGATTGTTAGCCACAGAGTTTGTGCCATTAGTAGCCTGGTTTGACTAAGGTATTCTGTTGTGGTACGTTTACTTCTTCGCATATTCTAAATGCTCATACTAAGCTTATTGATGTAGACCCTACGCTATAACGACTAAATACTGAAAGATATCATCTCAGAATAACCACTCGAATGGCGGAAGACATTTTCTTTTTTCAAATCTGAATTGTTCTTGATAAATTAATATATTTAACTGTGAGAACCATTTGCAAAATTTTAAAACCCTCCAACATTATTCTAGTGATCGTTATTTTGCGACTTGATTTTCTGTTATTGCCGTGGCTTAAACAAGTGCACGTCACAATCATGTCTTCGGGGTATCTTCTGCTATGTTTGGCTGGTTTTATCTGCCACAGGTGAACCTCCAACGTGTAACTGCAAGGCTATCAACTCTACCAAGGTCACCATAACCTGCAGCGTTACGTATGCCGACGGAACTTTCCGCGCGATCGATGCAAAGATGACGTGGACATCTAATGGAAATTTCTACAAAAATGAAACTCCGATAAGAAGGATAGATTTTCCTTACTTCATATCGACATCTAACATCACAGTTGATGTCAACGATCCAGCAGAATACCAATGCAGAGTTACATTCAACAAACCGAAGGACATTCTGACTCAGTTCACCTACTTTGCAGCAAATGCTCCTGAATTCTCTGCATCCTGTTCATCACTGTGTGAGTCTTATGCTAGAGAAGATTACGGTCCTTTTCAATGTTCGTTACACATTTACGACAAGCGACGCTACGTTCACCTATCATTGTTCTGCTTTTGCAAAGAACTCTGTTCGATTTCGGTGTAGGCCCTATTAACCCTCGGTGGCACCCCTTTTTGAAGATCACGTTTCAGTACCCCTGGGGGTCAAAAGGACCCCCACTATTTTAAGCATGTTTTGAGTATAATCTTTCCAATGAAACAACTAATGTATGTATGTATGTATGTATGTATGTATGTATGTATGTATGTATGTATGTATGTATGTATGTATGTATGTATGTATGTATGTATGTATGTATGTATGTATGTATGTATGTATGTATGTATGTATGTATGTATGTATGTATTGTATGTATGTAGGTATATATATATGTAGTATGTATGTATGTATGTATGTATGTATGTATGTATGTATGTATGTATGTATGTATGTATGTATGTATGCATGTATGTATGTATGTATGTATGTATGTATGTATGTATGTTTGTATGTTTGTATGTATGTATGTATGTATGAATGTAGGTATTTATGTATGTATGTATGTATGTATGTATGTATGTATGTATGTATGTATGTATGTATGTATGTATGTATGTATGTATGTATGTATGTATGTATGTATGTATGTATGTATGTATGTATGTATGTATGTAGGTATTTATGTATGTATGTATGTATGTATGTATGTATGTATGTATGTATGTATGCATGCATGCATGCATGTACGTATGTATGTACTATGTATGTACTATGTATGTATATAATATGCATGCCTGTATGTATGTGTGTATGTATGCATGTATGCATATCAACCAACTCATGATTGTGTATTGTATGCATGTATACATGTGTATATGTGTGCATGCATGCATATATGTAAGCATTTACATATGTATGCATGTATTCGTGTATGTAAGTATGTATGTGTGCATGTATGTATGCATGCATGTGCATATGTATGTATGTATGTATGTATGCATGTATTCATGTATGTAAATATGCATGTGTGCATGCATGTATTTATGTATGCATGTATTCGTGTATGTAAGTATGTATGTACGTATGTATGTATGTATGTATGTATGTATGTATGTATGTATGTATGTATGTATGTATGTATGTATGTATGTATGTATGTATGTATGTAAGTATGTATGTACGTATGTATGTATGGATCTGAGCCATCACTCAAGTCAGATACGTCGTTTTCATTGTCTAACCACTCATTAATAAGTTTCATTACCGCGCTATGCGAATAGGTCGCCATGTTTGCACTACTATTTGTTTATCAATCACCAACGCTGGTTCCCTGCTTCAAGTATGACGTACTAAATTGAATGAATCTGTTGAGCAGAAACATAGAATCAAAGTCCTAGAAGTTAATACGCATGCATTGCAGAGTTGAGGAAATATATTATAAGAAATATATGTGGGGGTCAGAAATACCCCCAGGGGTACTTCAGAGGGTTAAGACTAATACCGCCGGTCTTCATCATTGCACTTCATTTCTGTTATATTGTACACACACACACGCACACACACGCATAGGCCTACACACACACACACACACACACACACACACACACACACACACACACACACACACACACACACACAAATACACACAGAAGTTCAATATTTCATTGCTCCAAATAATGTTATTGTCAAATGGCAACCCAGCATCAGCCGGTCCATATTATTATAATGTTTTAGATTGACATGTGACTTTTGGATAATTTGCTGGAATATTCTACATGTAATTTGCACCGACTGTATTTCCTTTCAATTTCATGGATTTGCAGTTCTATCAATATCATCAGAGTAAATAGAAGTACAATAGACCAAATCTTCACCCTGAGGCAACTAGCGGAAAAGTACGAAGAATTTGGGAAGGAGCTATATGTATGCTATATAGACTTTCGGAAAGCCTTCGACAGTGTATGGATGAAGGGATTGTGGAAGGTCATGAGACACTACGGCTACCCAGAGAAGATTGTGAGGTTACTGGAGAATGCATATAAGGATACCTTCAGCGCTGTAAGGGTAAATGGTGAACTCTCGGACTGGTGTGAGACCGTGGTGGGAGTACTGCAGGGGTACGTCCTGTCACCCTTACTCTTCAACATATTCCTGGAGTTGATCATGCCTGGATGAAATGGAGGAGGTGCGGTGATTGGAGAAGAGGTTATAGGAGACCTGAAGTTCGCGGATAACATAGCACTGTTGGCAGAACAAGCAAAGGGCTTACATGGATCACTGACAAGAGTAGTGGAAGTGAGTCGCAAAATGGGAATGGCAATAAATGTCGTGAAAACAGTAAGCCAACTCCTGGGAGGGGGAGATAAGAGGTTTCGACTGGAGGTGGATGGGCAGCAACTGTGCAGGCGGATAGCTTCGTCTATTTGGGGGAAACATCAGTACGCAGGGAGGATCAGAGAAGGACGTGAAAAGAAGAATTGGAATAGAGGGGAATATGGGAGGCACTGGGGGAAATATTGAGGGCAAAGGAAATAAGCAGAATCACAAAGATCAAGATGTACGAAACGTTGGTGTTAAGTAGGCTACATTGCTATACAATACCGAGACCTGGACTCTGAGGGAGACACAGAAACAACGACTGAGGATGATTGAGGTGGCCTGACTACGAAAGATAGAGGGAGTTTCAAGAAGAGATAAAAATACAAAACGCGGTAATATAAAAAAGATTAAACATCCGGAAAGACGTAGTGAGCCGAGTGCAGAACAGACGACTGCGCTCTTTCGGGCACATGGTCAGGATGGAGAACGGCAGATTTCCAAAGATAGCCTTCAATGGGGAGGTGCAGGAATGGAGAAAAAGGGGAAGACCGAAGAAACGATGGAGGGACATGATCAGGGAGGACTGTCATTAGATGCCCAGGGCTGTCGATGTAGGAGGCTGTACCTCGGGCGGAGAATAGAGGGAAATGGAGAGCTTCCATAGATGAGCGGCTTATGCGCGCTGGAGCATAAGTCAAGTCAATATCATGAACCCCCATCCTCAAGTCACTTCACTGACTCAAAATCCCCGAGCGAATCCACTTAAAAGTTCTCTCCTTAAGAACTCCTTTTCAACTCCTTGCTACGTCCCAGCTCCCATATCTTCCCGAACTGTTCACCATCTAGCCAACCCGTTCTACCAGATCATCCTCCTGTCTTACTCTCTCTGGACCGCCGGTCATAAGTCTATAAACTTCAGTCGGTGCTCAACGCCGCGGAGACTTATTTATAATAGGATGAACTCCCGATCACATCAATCTGTTTCTACGAGATTTTCTGCACTGCCTGTTCCGCATTGAGTTCAAGCTTAGCTTGCTCATAATTACTGTAGTCGATTAACGTGGATGAGAAACCCATTACTCTGCATCCCGTCTGAAAAATAGGTCGCTCTCTTTAAGAAGAACGAGGACACGCACTGACGACTAAGTGCATTCTAGGTTGTTGGTCCCAGGTGCCGGAAAAGTATTTCCCGCCATTAGATTGGCCGACTCTGTAAGCTCCTTCAAAGCACAGCCTAAATCTTACTGATTCTTAGGGCTTACCGCGCTAGTTAGCTGTTTGTCATGTTCCCTTATGAAGCCGTGTACCGCGTTACGGTTCCGCATAAATTGTCATTAGCCAATTATTGCTGTTGTTGCTGTTTGTTGTTGTTGTTGCTTTGTTGCTCATGTGACGCCTTCATCCGCTGTTATTGCACGATTTTAGTATCAAATTGTCAAATGTATTTTCCTTGCCTTTCAGGTGGAACCTATCTGACCGACCTTTATGAGAAATGTGTAGTGAAGTCTGAGTTGTACGCCAGATGTGACAACTGTTGTCCAGAGACCTTGGTCTGTGGAGTTGTTGTGACTCTAAGGAACGACAGTCGTTGGTTGATACACGATCCTCAATGTGATGATAACAAATGTGAGATGGATGTAGTCGATGCAGCCTTCATGTCCAGCGATTGGATGCTCTTAGCTGAGAAAATAGTCATCATTTCAGGAGTGGGTGATTATGTGCAGGCGGGAAGCAGTGTTCAACTGGGTCTGAATGTGACCGACTGCAGCGATTCTTGTAGGAGAATGATGATGTTGCCGTAGAAACATGACTAGATAGAACACATGCGGTAAATGACCCAAGTATGAAGGACTGCAGAGAATCATGTAAGAGACTGATGAATCTGCAGTAGCAACAGAATCTGACAGGACACATTAACCTAAGACTAATCTCACTTTGCACCAAAAGTTCCGGTGTGTGGTTTAATACAATATTTAATAATGTCATATCGAATAACATTTATCGAGCTAATCTTGCAACCTATCCTATGGTCGATGACGGTGGAAGACAAGGTGGCCAACAGAATCCTGGAGAGCAATCTGTGTTCAACGAGAAGATTTTCAATGCTTTTATTTAAACTGTCTGCAACAACAACAGCCTAAGTTACTGACGATCCGATTGACTGTTGTCTGAAAGTTTGATTGGCAGCTGATTGCTTGCTATCTTTTCTGCATGGATCCATATTTCAAGGTCCGTCTAAAGAAACAATAATATTTTTATTACGTGAGGCCCATGAATATCCAGCGCCACATTCAACGAGGAATTTTAAAATTACAGAACAAATAAAATTGAAATGACATTACTTTAACATTAACAATCTTGCAATGAAAGTCTCATGTGTATACGAAAAACATTAAACCATGACTCCTTTCTAATGTAGCCTACAAAGCCATTGAGAAGGTCCCCAGTGTACCTAGACTTGACCACCATCCCCTGAAAATAGCTGCTACATGTAATTGTATTTTCATGTCAGTACGTACGAACTTTAAAAAAGCACGTACGAACTTTAAAAAAAACTTAAGATAGATTAATTTGACTGGCGTGGACTAGGCTACATCTAGCTAAACTTGACTCTCAAATACATGTATCTCCTGAGAAATTCTCCACCTATACATAATTATTCTTCGAGTGTGCGTAACCTAGGAAACATATATCTAACCTGACTCGCTCTTGGTTTTTCCATCTGTCCCGCCTAGACTTCTGCAATCCACTTCTTATGGGCATACACAAAACAATGTCTTTCTCCCTTCAATAGTCTTAAATGATTCGGTTAGGCTCGTAGCGCAATTCCCTCGCTTTCCGCATACTGTATTTCTACATAATAATTATTATAAATTATGTGTGAAGTCTTACTTTGGTCGCCTAACATAGCACGCATTCACTGCATGATCCTATGTCTGGTCTCAAAAGCACTGCAGGGTTACTCTTCATAGGGCGATTGCTGTGGTAGGCCCTCCATTTGGAATGACCTTCCTCCAGCACTGAGGACTAAACTAATGACTCGTATTTCCTTATCTGTCTCTCTTTCTTTAAGACATTTATTCCCCGGAGTTTTTATGACTCAGAGCGCCTCTCAATCGTCATTCGGCGAGAGTCGCCATATAAATTTATAGATACAATGCAATACACTTTCGTTATTTTGGAATAGCTATGAGTACAGTTTAAATAATTTAATCTAATGGCTCAATATACCGGCATGGCATTTGTTGCGGATATGAAAACAATAAAAGTGATATAAATGCATGAATGAACATTATTTTTGTGAAAACAATTGAACCTATTCACTTATATATAATAATTATGGCCAAAAAATTACGAGGAGATGTTAATTTGGAATAAATGTTATTACCAAACTGCGTAGACTTTCAATGCAAGAGACCTTGATCAGTAGATTTTAGTCAATTAAATATTCGGAGTCGTTGACTTTCGATAAGGATCGAGAATTTGGTTACCGGAATGTTGCTTACTATCCATTCAACAATGAACATCGCCAAAATCAGAGCAAATTGTTCGGAAAGCAAGAAGTGTTAGAAGCGAACAAGTGAAATACCTAAACCATCCAAGTTGCATGATACGCTCCGGTTCTTCTGCTTGATTGTCGATCAGAAATGTGTTTGATTTATTATGATCAAAGTTATAGGGACTACAGCGACAAATATCACAATTTATTTAATTTTAAAATCGTTTCTCTTTCTGCTATTGCTAACAAAGTTTAAAATTGCAGATGGCTATTATGATAATAAATAGCATGCAACTGCAAGTCAAAGGCGATAAATCAGTGTTGTTATTATTACAAAAAACTCAGAACCTGCTTGAAGTTTGATCTAAGCTTATGAAAAAATTAATAGCGATGCTTATCACCGGAAGTCAATAACAATGCGAAAATCAAAATTGCTTGAAGATAAATTTTATTAATGCAATTACTAATCCGGATTGAAATCCAATCTATCTTTATTCTTCTGTTGTCATTTTTGAGCGCATTCAAAATCAACTTCCGTAGAAGTTAAATGCCATGGATTTCATAATAGAATTAATTGAATTCGCTAACGAATGTCTTTAAATACTTTAATCAATTACTACAAGTCAAATAAAGTCGTCATCGCCTTAATATATTAGAGTTTGATGCATCGGTTCCAGCTTTACTTCGTTCGCTGAATTGACACAGACATATTACACGATGGCTATGAAGCAGGTCAAGTTCCTTCTGATGGGCGGTTGCATTCTGGCTGCTCTAACGATAAAAGGTGAATCACAGACATTGGATCAATACTAAACAAATTTAACTATTAATTTAGCGGGGGTATTCGGCGCTGCCCAATATATGTAAGTGTTTCGTCCAAACCCCCGCTTGAACCCGACCCTGGGGGTTGAGTTCGACACCACTCTGGAGTACCGGAAAAGGTCCGTTATATCCCGACAAATTTCGATTTTTCCCAATCCGCCCCTCTTTCACTCATGCTCTGTCCCAACCCGTCACAAGTTCACAACTCCCACTCCGCCCCAGCCCCACTCCGCCCCAACACTACCATGCCCCACCACCACTCACTCCTTTGGAGCACCGATATTGCTCAGAAAATTCTAGGGCTTCATACCACCTCGCCCCACCCCTACCTCACCATCCCATTCCCAATGTTAAACTTTGTCTCTCCTCCCGCACGCGTTTTCCCTCCACTGCCGCCCGTTCAACCCATCACTCTCCCCTCTCTTCTCTCTCCTTCCTTCCTTCCCACTTTCATTTACTCTCCACTTTCTTTGCACTCCTTCCCGCCCCACTCTTCTGCAATAATAATTTATGCACTCTGCTTGAAATGACCTTCTCCGTCCGCCACGGGCAAAACTCATGTCTGCGGCTCCTCTTCGTCTTCTCTGTGGTCAAATGCATATCTCTTATCCCAGGTGTCTTCACTGAGAGCTCACCTCGCCCCACCCAGCACACACCTAGCCCCGCAGGGTCCGGGTGGGGCCAGATTATATTATTAAGAGGGGAGGGGGAAGAATTCCGTAAAACGCAGCGATTGATCTGAAACTTTCTACCTAGACAGAAGATCATCAGAACCAGCCGGTGGAGGGGTTGGCGAAACTCTACCACCATGGGGGTCGCGGTGGGGATCCCAATTTCCCTGTTTCACAGAGATGAATTTCCATAGTTTCTTAGCTTTACACTATTATAATAATCCTTCACTACTGTGTAGGTGGGGGCACGGGACACCCGCTGGAGGGTTTGGTGAATCTCTACCACCATGGGGCCAGGGTGGGGGAAACCATAATTTTCGCTGTTTCACCAGGATGCATTTCCCCAGTTTTTCACCTTTCCCATCCAAGCCTTCATTACTCTTTTTTATAATAGGCCTATTCGTTTATTCACATTCAATCTGACACACCGCAGAACGATTACAGGTAGGCCTACAAGTTATAAGAAATACGGCAAGCTTCGCACGACACGCTGGTCGGCTACAACAGGCTCGATATACTTAACACTAATGGCCTAAGTGTTGGAACGCTCCTGATTCGGCCAAGCCAGGAGTGGGAGGGGTTAACCTATTTTTCAACAGACCCGAGTCAAGCAACACAACAGCAAAGCGCCACTGGCAGCTAACAGAAAATTCAAATAATTTTTTGCCCTGAGCGAGGCTTGAACCCGGGTCGCGATAATGACTCTCAGGTTTATCGGCCAACGCTCTATCCACTGAGCTACGGACCCCCCCTGCCGGGGTGAGGTGAAATTGGGGTTGTGTTGGATGGGCGGGATAGGGTGGGGGTTGTGGGGTGGTGCGGGGTGGGTTGGGGTGGGATTGGGGTGAGTGTGGGATAGGGTTGGGTGGGGTAGGTGGCGTTGGGTGGAGTGGGATTATGAACGGGCGGTTAGGGAGACGGCAGTGAGGGTCGGGATGTAAGGAATTGACCGGGAGCGGGGGGAATCATAAAGTTCCCGGGCAACGCCGGGTAACCCAGCTAATTTAGAGACAAAAGACCAACGTTGAGAAGGACAATAATTATTGTTCAGTAGCTAAATAGCATGATGTGTTCCAATAATACGTTTGCTCAATTCGTTGGTCAATAACATCCAAAACAGAGGAGCGGGTCTCGGTATAAGCTGCAAACTTTTAATCCCAGACTGTGAAAACGGTTCTGCACGCCCTAAGTGCATCTCATAAATGGGATTAGAAGCATACAAGACTTAGTGCACAGCTAATGCAGACTCCGTTCACAGTGCAAGTCTCAGTAGCGTGGTGTGAACCTAAGTCAGACTTAGCAAACTCCATAGTATACGTCTCAATCTATACCGAGACCCGCTCCTCTGTAATTATCACAAGGGGAATGTCACTCCTTGCAGTTCTTGCCATTGAAAAGAGTTAGATGAACACTTTAATCAATCAATTTCGGTGTAATTAGTTCTCAAAGGCTGCAAATGCTATTAGGTTTGTTATCAATATGAAATGTAGGCCTATGTTACTTTGTTGGCAACTAACGGTAACGCTACGCCGGTCACGTTTTTAAAAACTGACGCTGTCAAAGTGCTAGAAATCGAAATTTCTCTGAACTGGCACTGAGTTTGCTTTTCATACTGATTGCCACATTTGCTACCAGCTCTGCCTGTTGCTGATTTGTGACACTGCCATAATATTATTTTCATAGATCAATAGTGCCACCCTATTCCCCTTTCACCCAAGCTTTGGACTGGCAATGTCAGAGTGCAGCAGTACCGGAATTTTGCCCCCGGGTCAAGATCAAGTATATATTTTAATTATTATAGTGTATTCCAGAGGTTCTCAACCGAGTCAACCATTTTCCGGTTGAGAACCTCTGGTGTAGGCTGTGTAATAGTATGCAGGTCGAGGCCTATTATCCCTATACTGTTGTTGATATAATGCATGCAGACATGATAGCCATTCGTTAAGTGATGGTTTCAACTTTAATTTCAATCAACAAACCAAGGAAACAGATTATCGCGTGAGGAATATAATTTTATAAATTGAATATAGACGACAGCAGTTTGAAGATTTTAATTAGGCGCTGATTTATAATATTCGGTCGCTAGTAGACATCGTATGTGATCTATATTATATGCAATGACACAGTGTGCCATTGATACACAGCTGCATCATATTTACTTAGGCTACTTGCAGAACTCTACCTTAAGTAGGCTATATCAGACGCAAATATTTTAGGATAATACGGGTATTTTTTTTAAAGGCGGCGCTCACTGCTTTCATTGGAATAGATTATCAATGTATGCAGCAAGTTGCACTTCAATGCAGCCTTTGTCAGTCAGAGTTTGTCCATGGATCAGCCAACATCGGGATATTGACTTAGTCGTCATTGCCCCGAGTTCATTATAATATGCATTGTGCTATCACGTGGTGTTATTTAAGGAACGCCTGCCAATCAGCAGCACATTGCAATGCACTCCACGCACTAGACCTGCGTTTGCAAGAACAGGCACAGAACGCGTTTTTCAGAAAAAACTACTATTTGACACCCGATAAACTTAGTACTAAATGTAACTTTCGACCATATTCACAGCTGTTTTTTTCGGAAAATGATTGGTGTTCACAGGAAGATGTTTATTGTAAGAAGATTAATCTTATTAAATTGCTTCGCTGTCATCTTCAGAGGTTGGTTCTTCATTTTCTATCGTTCAGATGCAGAGGGAAAATAATTATTAGAAATAGGAACTGGAGGAGTCCAGGAGGACGACAGAGTTTCATTAGTAATTATCAGGGTTGTTTCAAAGAAATTTTTTAGAACTGCACAACCCCTCCTTTGCTTTCCCATTCTCCATGGTAAATTACTTCCAATCGGAAGACTACGACCTTTTTGCTACTTTTAACTGTACAAAAGTGCAAGAAAGCTTGCGGGTAGACACTGTGTTTGTTTGTGTGGTTTAAATTTTTTTTTATTTCTATAAAACTGCTTTAATCTATTGATGCTGTGATGCTATGTTGTTGTCAATAAAAAGTCTTGAGTTGAGTTGAGTTGAGTTCTACAACTGCACAAATCCATTTAGAACTGCACATTTTGTGTACAACTGCACGTTAAAAAACCTGGTAATTATAATGCTATTGGCTGTTGCGTCGTTTCTAATGCGCGTATGTATATATGTATGTAAGTACGTTTGTATGTATGACATGCATGTATGCATGTATGTATGTATGTATGTATGTATGTATGTTTGTATGTATGTATGTATGTATGTATGTATGTATGTATGTATGTATGTATGTATGTATGTATGTATGTATGTATGTATGTATGTTTGTATGTTTGTATGGTATTTCAATGTATAGTATATACTACATATATTTCCATGCATGTTTGTATGTATGTTTGCATGCAAGTATTGTTTTACGCATGTATGTAAATGTGTATGCAATGTTTTTATGTATTCAATAGGCTATAATTGCTATTCAGATCTTGAAAGAAGATTCATTGTAGTCTCTTTTATTTAGAACCTTTACTTAACCGCAGTCAGACTTTTTGCGGCACGGCATTTACAGTCAAAATTTTCTTCCAATCGAAACTTCCTTGTTTCTTAGATTGTATTTTTTATTCACAGGTGCATTTGGAGTTATTACTTCGACTCCGTTGAATCGCGTCTTATACGAAGGAGCGACTAATACGACGATAACTTGTGAAAGCAACGATACTTTCCTCGATTGGTTAATCATTCCATTCACTGACACTGAATCTTCCGGAATGTATCAATTCACCAACGGCGAAATACAATTTCCTTTCAATGATTCGTTTGCCATTGATCAATCACAAGGAACAGAAGTCTACACCTTAGTCGTCTTCAACGCAACTATATCTCCATCGGACAGTTCAACATTTTCAACGGCTGGAATCTACCAATGCTACAACACTGAAACTGGATCAGCGGCCGCAGCTCAGCTGGTTGTCATTAGTAAGTGTTCACTCTCTCATTGTTAAGGAATAATATTGCAATTGTGAATACATATGAATATTGAATACTTAAACGTGGAACATAGGGTCAGTGACAACTAGTCTATTGTTATCGTGACAACTATTGTTATCGTTAAGCGCACGACTCAATTTTACGAATTAATTTATCTAAAACTACAATCTTCTCCCTTTCTATAATAACTAGTTTATAAAACATTTAATTGTGCTAACAAACATCAAAACTACTTAAGCTTCTGTGATTTGTTTTTTATAGAAACTGACCCGATATGTTCACCAAACTTTCCTCAATCTACTGAAACATCGGATGATGTCATACAACTGTCTTGTACGATCGTCTACGGTGCAGCTAGACGATTCTCTATCGATGCTGTTATTAGTTGGTCGATCAATGGTCAACCAATTCCTGCCAATAATTCCACCTTCACAATAAACTCATCGCCGACAGAAATCACAGCAACGTCAACTCTCGTTGTAAATCCAAATTCCGATGCAACTTATGAGTGTGCAACAACCTTCAGTCAACCAGCAGATGATCCACCTCCAGGCATCGCCATCAATGCTCCGGATTACTTCAAAACTTGCTCAATTTCGAGTAAAAATGACTTTGATGAAATTTACTACACTCTTACTAAGTTTGAATGTTGTTTTCAGAGAGTTTGGTAGACCATAGATTATAATAGTTGTAAATACTATTTTCAGGTAGGTCCAATAACGAATTCCTTACTGCGCCATAGTGCTTCCTATTTTCTTTTAAATTGAATACATCCATAAATTGTTTTCATAAAATTTAGTCGATTCCCATGCCATTATAAATTTTGATTTTCAATTATTAGTTTCTTTATTGCGCCTACTTTTGTCCGTGGCATTCATTTAGTAAGTTGGAGAAGGTTGATATGTGAACGAATTTCTGTTGCGGAGTAATCTGTCCTAACGTTGCTAAATTTTGCCATTGTCACTGACATTATCACCGAATTGTCCCACGGGCAGACAGCTTAATGAGAAACAAGGGAGCTGTAGAATAATTCTTAAGCACCAGTCATTAACTAGTATCACGTGCCAACAATAATTTTTTGACCGGCTGATCAATTCTTTGGTCAATGTCTGGGTGTCTGGGCGAATATTTCTTACTAAGGACGTACTTTGACGAAGACGAATTTGTCCCTTATAATGACATAATTAGTTAGAACTGTTCCAATTTTAGATCTGAATAAAATCGACCAGTCGTCACGCTGCTTAAGAATTTCGTGGCAGTACAATCTTTAAGTATAAAACTCAAAGTTTGTCCTTCTGTGTGTATGTCCCGTCAATTTTGTCCGGAGGCCTACTCGGAAATTACAGCGATTCGTTTTACCAAAATTTTCAAATCGATTCTTACCCTAATTTGCAGTTAAACGCCACTATTTTCAGCTGTCAATAATTTTCATAACCCGAGATTTCCACATTTTAACTTCACACGCGATTCGAAAGCTATGCACGTTGATCGCCTGTCTTTATTAACACGCCATTTGCTTACACATTGAAACCACCGATGATATATTGATGATTCAAACCAATACATTAATGACGTCATGGCCGGACTTATTCCTATAGAGCGTTATGCCGTTAATTAATGTTAATCTTAATTAATCTTAACAGTATTTAAGACGCAATAATTTTCGCCGATCGATTTTCAACGAGCCAATAGATTTCTAACCTAATTTTTGTCGAGGTCAGATCTTTTCGCACGCGGTTTCGCACAAATGCGGAAAGGTTGTAGGCCTAACTGGGTTGGACTGAAAAACTAAATTTCACGGGCAACGCCGGGCACCCCGGGTCGGAACGGGTTGGGACCGATGGATGAAGGCGAGGTGAGAAGGGCGGCCAGGGTGGAAGCGGGATGGACCCGATATAAGGCGAAGTGAGAAGGGCGGCGTGGGAGCGGGGTCAGGCGTGGCGGGAGCGTGGGAGCGGGGTCGGGCGTGGCTGGGAACTAAAAACCGAAATTTCCCGGGCAACGCCGGGCAATTCAGCTAGTATAATTATAAACATAGAAATTTGTACTTTGCGAATATTTAGATATTTCTTGTGTCGCTTTTTCATGACATCCTTTAAACTCTTATAGTCTGTGCCATTTCCACGAATTTTTTTCTAAAGTTGGTTGGTTTACAGTTTTGACTTACCTTTGGTTTTATGAGTCGGCCATAATGAGTGCCTAAATTGCAGTATGAAACAATCATGCAACCAATGAGTGCGAAATACAGCAACCGCTATAAAGTTATTGTTACTATTACATGTAGGTTATCCATGTGAGCCGAATCTGAAGAACCTGGCTGTTTACGAAGGACATCTGGATATAATGATGAATCTAGTAACCGACCCTCAAAGTGTAACATGGAGCGTTCTACCATCTTCCGATGAGTACATTCTTCAAAACATCATCGACATCGGCGGTAATAGGAATCCATTATTGATTGATCTGTTCAACGTTACAGAGACCGGTCTAGGTATCAAGAAGGCAGCAGTAACTGGTGATCCAATATCAACAGCTGGGATATATGTCGGTAAATGTGCCGACAGCACCGACAACGTTGGAGCAAAGTTACTTGTCATTCGTAAGTTTTTTGACTAATTATTTGGCGTTTTATTTCTGGCGAATTTAAGACGTTGGACCCCAAAATTGTTTAGCATCCTTCTTAGATTGTTTTATCACAACATTTTTGGCATTGTCTTCAGATTGGCCTTAGTCTATCCTGTTCAATTATATTTGTGACAATGCAGTATACTGCAAATGCTTAAGGCACTGAATGGGTTCTGCTGAATTATTGCATATAATTTATTCAAATGAAATTGAACAAGTCTCCTTAATCTATTAAATAACCTATTGAATTTTATTTATTTCATTCATTTCATTTCACTCTGCAGCAGCCAGCCGAAATGATGTTAAGACTCACAGCGAGCGAAAAATAACAACAAGTTGCAAAACAAAACACAGTAAACTGAAACTGTCACCAGTGGAGAACCCTCGCAAACACGTAGAATTAATCATCGGATTCCCGTAGACAGCTGGTAGATGTTGTGGTTGGTCAGAGTCTCTGGTAGGTGGTGGATGACGCCCGTCCGGCTAATTGTCGAGGCTCAAGCAAAAAGGATACGTGCAAAAGAAGGCATTCGTCGCTTGTTGGTCGGTAGTTGGAAGCGCCGCCGGTGACAACTTACAGTCGAGGTCACTCCAGTCACCCGCGTAAGCCGTCCTCCGGCGAGATGTAGGCCTAAACACCGGCTAGCAGTGGCGTACACGGTACACGCACGGCAACAGATTCAGACAAGACACTTTACATAATTAGGACTATGTATTCCCAACACCATATTGCATGTTAAATTTTATTCTTGATTATATTTGATTTTAATTTGTTTCCAAACCTGGGCTAATCTGCATAGGTTACTGTCAGTCAATGCCATTTCGATACCTTACGATCTGGATTGACCAACAAAACCGGTATTTAATAAGTTGAACAATAACTTAAGTGGTCTTCCGGATCGTTAACTGAAATTGGACTCAAGAGCAGAAATTATTGAGACATCAAAGAACCAAATGAGCTCTCTGATGCAGACCACACGCAAACCAACTTAGAACAGGACCAGGAAATGACAAGACTGGTGAAACAACAGCACCCGCTGTTTTTTTTGCCTTAACTTAATAAAAGCCACATTTCTCTTTCTATATTATAGGCACAGGTCCACTATGTTCACGCACTTCGATCGATTCCGGTTCTTCCAGTGTGTCGTGCAACATCACTTTCGCTGACGGCACTCTTCATCCCATCCACCCGATTGTAACCTGGAAATTAAATGGAGAATTCTTGGCATCGTATACGCTTCGGATGGTAAGGATTGATCCGGTGTTCTATGCGGAGTCATCCGTTGCAACCAACGGTGCAGCACATGACAACTATCAATGTGAAATAACTTTTGATGCACCAGCTGACATCCAGTATCCATGGATCGCAACAAATGCTCCGGAGTTCAAAGAATCTTGTTCAATAACAAGCTAGTTTGCATGATGCAAACAAAAATGAAAAGAAATAATGAACTTTTAAACCTATTTTACCATTTCTATTCTTACTTATCACGTTTGCAGGCTATAGCCTAAGACGATTTTGAAATTCTTAAGCTGGGTCTTTGGTGCTTTGATTTTATGTAGATTGAAAATTGAAAAACGCTATAATTAATAAAATTTAAAAACGAGAAACGTCGTCATTACTTTCGTATTTGACAGAACATAACGATATCCTATTCAAAGGTACAAGAGGAGTAACAGTGTCCTAAACTATCCAATGTTCAAAGGAGATCATTATTACTGTTGCAAAAGACCATTAGTCCTATCCATTTGATCAGTTGTTACTGCGCCAATCATAATCCGTTTGCAGTCCAATAAAAATAGCTTGTTCATTACCTTGGGCGCCCGCAGAAATTTTTGCAGGAGGGGCAAAATTTTACAGTGGTCACGGTTACATTTTTCAGCGCAAGTGCATGAAAAATACAACCCTGGAAATTAAGAACATGTGTATTATTTCAAAGAGGTTTCTTAATGAAAATTTCGCAGAGTAATTTTGTGTATCAATTTTTATGCGAAGTTTCCTAAGTGCGGTAAAATTTGCTACAGATTCAAAAGTAGATATTAATAAGTTAATAGGTTCATGTCGGGCACCAAAATATATTTATTTATATAGAGATTTCTAAGCGTAGATTTCTGACTTCCGCTGAGTGTATCATTCGTATCATTAGTGCTTTAATGCGGAGAAATTTGTTAGAACTCAAATGTAGTAGTTAGAACTTTTCCAGGTGGGGGCTGTCGTAATCGTAATCATAAACTCGAGATTTCTAAAGCGCCACTCGAAAGCCAATCGCGGGGCACCAGCTTATTCACGAGTGCTGCGTTGAGTTAGAAGGGTTGTCCGCTAGAGTAGTCCGTAGTGGTCCGGGTCGAGTCACCATAGGATCAGAGGGACAGAACAGCTGCTAAGGCGGGTGTCGTCTGGGCCGGGAATTGGAGAGTGGTGGATCAGATGAGACAGGGTAAGAGTTCATGAAAAGGAGTTTCTTAAGGGGCAAGTGCCCCTCTTGCCCATATTATTATGTGCGGGCGACCATGTTCATAACATTAGTCTGTCTAAGAAAAGTGCATGGGAGAAGTAAGATCAAGACTAGCGATGGGAATGACGAGCCAGGTCAATCTGACGAAGATTTGGAAGAATAAAGCTGTCAGTAACAGAACAAAAACGAGACTCCTGAAAGCATTGGTGTGGTCAGTGGCGACATACGGACATTAAAGAAAGAGGAGGAAAGGCGTATACAAACATTCAACAATAAATGTCTTAGAAAGATATTAAGAATCGCATGGACAAAAAGTTGGCCAACAAACAGGTGTACTCCATAGCAGGAACAAAGCAAGAACTGTTTATCAATGTAAAAACAAGAACATAAATGGCATTTGATATGGCACTGTGTAGCTATAGATTTTATTTAGTTCTGTTGTACGTTTAAATCTATGTATGTAGGCTAATATTATTATAGCTCATTTCAACTGTAAATTGAAGTAAAAAAAATTAAAACTGTTTCTGAAGTTATATTTGGATTCAGTATGCGAAACTGCACATTTTCATCACTAGGAGTTTTTGAAATTCAAAATGTTTTGATTTGACCCCTCATATTGGCACAATCTGGCCTAGTTAGCTACACCGGTAAGCGCTCGCTGCATTCGTCTGTTGGTTGCAACGGACTGCGGTTCAAGCCCCGGGCTGGGAGTTGACATTAAGAGATTTAGATATCTCGTGCTAGCACGTGTGGGACGCAGGGGCGCAAGCTCCTGCGGAGCGACCTTGGGCAAGTTGCTTACTCATCATTGTCTGTGGGGATGGCAACGGGAAACCACCTCACTCATCTCATCCGCAGGGGCGTAAAGCCAATGAACCTGCCTTTGGGCAGAGCACCTGTCCATCATCATCATCATTGGCACAATCACCTTAACCCTTTTTTGTTTGCGTATGCAAACAATAAATAGACAGTCAGGCTACGCTGAAAGTTGTAATAATAATAATAATAATAATAATAATAATAATAATAATAATAATAATAATAATAATAATAATAATATCGCCATCGGTTACGTCTGGAGACGTATCGCAGCCAAATGTGCTAACAAATTTGCAGTGGGCAAGTTAACATCCTTTTTGCCCCGCTGCAGGTTGGCATTGCCACGCCTGCTGGTTGCGAAGCGGCGGTACATGCAGCTCGCAGGTTCATCACTGATCTGCCCGATGATCATGTTTTTGTCAAGCTTGACTTGGCTAACGCGTTTACCAGCCTGCGTCGCTATGTCATGCTGAAGGCCGCGCTTGAAACCATCCCCGAGATATACCGTTTTGTCCATCAAGCTTATGGGACAGCCTCTGTTCTTAGGTTTGGCCAATTCTCAATTTCCTCACAAATGGGGCCCCAACAAGGTGACCCTCTCGGTCCTTTACTTTTTTGCCTGCCTCTGCAACCCATTCTCCGCTCTTTGCAGTCGACATTCCGATTAGGGTACTTGGATGACCTCTCCTTGGGAGGCCCTATGGAGACAGTAGCCCGGGATGTCGAACTGATTCACGATCGCGGTGGTGCAATGGGTCTCCATCTGAACTGCGGCAAATGTGAGTGGTACTCCCGCAACGGGGGCTTCGGGGACGATCACCGATGGTCGGATTTCCAACGCCTGGACAGTGATTCGATCACCCTTCTTGGGGCACCCCTCTTCAAGGAACAGGCTTTAGATGCTGCTTTCGAGCAACAATGTGGGCTCTTAAGTGATGCCATCAAAAACCTACATCGTCTGCCATCTCAAAGCGCCCTTATACTGTTAAGATCCTCATTTGGTGCCCCTGCTGCTCCCCTTGCTCTGACCACTCAACCTTAGATAGGCTTGACAACATCATGAGAGTTGGCATCGAATCCATCGTCAACGTCAAGCCCAATGGCTGCAGGCCACGTTGCTCATCTGACATGGCGGTCTGGGGGTGAGGAGGGTTGGATCGCAGGCTTCTTCTGCTTATATCGCATCAGCTGCGACAACTCTTGCACTCCAGTCAGCCATTCTTGATCTCAGCTCAGCGGCATCTGATTCACATTTGGATGCTATCTTGATGGTCCGCAGGGAAACACTTCCATCTTGTGTCGACCCGTTGCCGACTAAACAGGCAACATGGGACAAGCCAGTAATCTAAGCAGATAAATCGGCAGTTTGGGGTTACAGCAATAACCCAATTGACCGAGCTCGCTTGCTGGCAGTGAGCTCCCCTCACTCCGGCGACTGGTTGACAGTCCTACCAATCCCTTCCTGCGGCCTCTGTCTCAGCAATGAAGCAGTGCGCGTGGCAGTTGGCCTTCGGTTGGGTCTGAGCCTTTGCAGCCCACATCAATGTGGCTGCGGTGCTCTGGTGGGCCCTGATGGCCAACACTACCTCGCAAGTAGATTGGCTTTCGGGCGGTCCCTTCGTCATCACGCCATCAATGATATAGTCTGGCGGGCTTTGCAGAGAGCCGATGTCCCAAGCACCAAAGAGCCGTCTGGTCTGTCTCACATAGAGACCTGATGAGGGCCACACTAATCCCCTGGGCAGCAGGCAAACATCTGGCTTGGGATGCCACAGTGGTCCACACCTGCGCGGCATCCTACATCGCTCACACAGCAAATGTGGCGGGATCCGCTGCGGAACAAACCGCGTTACGAAAAATCGAGAAGTAGGCTACGTGGAGCTGCCACATTCACACCTCTTTGTCTCCATTGGCCTGGAAACACTGGGCCTTATCAACTCTGCCGGGCTCAGTTTCATCCGCGAGGTTGGTCAACGTCTCTCGGCTGTTTCTGGAGAGCCGCGGGAAGTGACCTCTCTGTTTCAGAGCCTTTCTATCTGTATTCAGCGCTGCAACGCCATTGCATTTGGTGGCACTTTCACTACTGTTGCGGAGGACGAGGCCTGATCTTCTAAACACTTAAAAACAGCTCCAAGCATAATTTTTTGAAATCCCGAGGGATCCTAGGTACCTCGGGTAACAAAAATAAATAATAATAATAGTACCGTAGTGGTAGTGGTAGTGGTAGTAAGCATCTTTTCCCTGCCCGAATATTTTCCTGCAGGACCTTTGCCCTGATATATTGCCATCCCTGAATTTTTCTCTCCCAGAACTTTTACCTTGCCCGAATTTGCCATAAATTTTTTCTGACCGAACTTTTGCCAAAATTTGCTCTGCCAGACTTTTTTGCCCTGCTATAGGCCTAATGTTTGCCTTATATGTATAGTGTATACGGAACTTTTGTCTGATAGAATTTTCCCTGCCAGAAGTTTTACCTTGCCAAATATATGCTCTCCCAGAATTTGTCTCTTCCAGAACTATTGCTCGGCAAGAAGCTTTGCCATGCTAGAAATTGGACAGACGGGTGTGAACAGTAAGAAATTTCTGGAAGGTCAACGATCAGGGCAAAGGCTTTTTTTACCATGGCAATTATTGCCCTGCCATGCCCTGCGCCGAACCTTAATTTGCTCTGTGGTATCCACTGTTGCAATATTTAATGAACTGGTTGGAAAACCCAACTCTCCTCTTAAATATATTTTGACATACAAATTAAGTCAGGACCACTTGGAACTCTTTTTTGGTGCAGTTAGATCTTCTTGTGGCTCCAATAATAATCCTACAGTTCGCCAATTTACTGCAGCATACAAGAGATTATTGATGCGCCATAATGTAGAAGGTGGCTTGGGAAACTGCACAGTACATTACACAACTACCGTATTGAGTAACATTGGATTATTGCTCGGCAAGAAGTTTTGCCATGCTAGAAATTGGACAGACGGGTGTGAACAGTAAGAAATTTCTGGAAGGTCAACGATCAGGGCAAAGGCTTTTTACCATGGCAATTGCCCTGCTATGCCCTGCGCCGAGCCTTAATTTGCTCTGTTGCAATATTTAATGAACTGGTTGGAAAACCCAACTTTCCTCTTAAATAACATTGGCTTATTGCTCGGCAAGAAGCTTTGCAAAGGTTTTTATTACCATGGCAATTGCCCTGCTATGCCCTGCGCCGAACTTGCTTCTTCCCCATTTAACTCGAGACACTGAACTTTAATATTCAGGATACACTTACCAAAGCTCAGGTCCTGCATCAACAGTTTCTGATCACTATCGCCAACTATGTATAGTTGTATACAGTAGCAACATGACATCTTCTCAACGTGATTCCAGGATGTTCACTTACCAACCAAACAACTTGATTTGCTCTCGTCTTTCTGCTTAAGTGTCGTTCAGGAAATCTGCGTATTTTACATAAAAATCACGTGGCAACAAATATCCCAATTTATCTTATTTCAAAAATGCTGAAGTTCAGGTGCCACCTTCTGCTATTGCTGACAAAGTTTAAACTTACAGATGGCTATAATAGAATAGCATGCCAAAGAAGAAAATTCAGTGTCCTTAGTAGCCTATTGCACAGCCGTCAGAGCGCGCTTTCAAGCTAGATCTAATAGAATAGATTAAAGATATTTATTATAGCCAACAACGAAAATTTACTGCTAGTCAATACCAATTCCAAAACCAAAATTGCTTGAAGATAAATTTTATTGCTGCAACTAATCATAATTCAGACTGAAATCAAATCCATCACTATTATTCTGTTGTCATGTTTATGAACGTCTTCAAAATCTACTTCCGCATAATTTGAATGTCAGGAAGGAGACTCATAAATTATTAGAATTAATCAAATTCGTCGACGAATGTCCATCATAAATAATGCCTACTGCAAGTCAAATAACGCCGTACATGTCTTAATATTATTACAGTTGATGCATCGTTTCTAGCATTCGGTGGCTGAATCGACACAGACATACACGATGGCTATGAAGCAGGTGAAGCTCCTTCTGATGTGCGGTTGCATACTGCCTGCACTAAGTCTTACTGCTAAAGGTGAATCACAGATATTATACTAAGTAGATTCAATTATTAATTTACTAGCTGGCGTTGACCGGTATATTTAGATTTCATCCCAACATAGCTCCCACACGTCTCTGCGGGTCGAGTTTGCCACCCCTATGGGGTATCCGGCGTTGACCGGTAAATTATTAAAGTTTTTCCAACCCCGCTCCACCCCATTACCCGTCCCACCATTCCCTGCCCCAACCCGCCTCAGCCCCCACTCTGAACCAACCGCCACCATGCCCCAACCCCACCACGTCCCAATACCACCCGTCCCACCCAGACTCAATATATGGTGTACCCAACATTGCTTGGGAAATTTGGACTTTTTGCATTACTAAGCCCCACCTCTACCTTCCCATCTGATTACCAATGCTCCATTCCATAACTCCGCCACTAGTCGCACTCTGCCAGTGCCAGTCCCAAGCCTGGATAAAGGAGGAGGGGGTTGCTAATGGTCTTTGTTACCACACGGTGACATGGGGCTTTTTTAACGTGCAGTTCTACACAAAATGTGCAGTTCTAAATGGATTCGTGCAGTTGTAGAAGCACTTCCGCCACGTTCCGTGCAGTTAAAACTAGTAAAAATCAGTGGCGGCGCTACGCCAGGGCATGGCAGGGCAAATGCCCTGGTAAAAAAGCATTTGCCCTGGTCGTTGCCCTGGTCCTTGCCCTGCCAGAAAGTTTGCCCTGTCAGAATTTGTTCGGGCATATTGTTTCTTACTGTTGACGACCGTCCGCTGTCTGGCAGGGCAAAGTTCTGGCAGGGCAAAGTTCTGGCAGGGTGAAATTCTGGCAGGGCTAAAGTACTGGAAGAGAACAATTCTGGCAGGGCAAAAATTCTAACAGGGCAAAGTTCTGGCAGGAAGACAGGAAGACATTCTGGCAGGGAAACGTTCTGGCAGGAGAAAATTGTGGCAGGGCAAAATTTCTGACAAGACAAAATTTTGACAGGGCAAAAGTTCTGGCAGGAAAAAAAATTGCGAAAAAATTCTGACACGGAACATTTTGCAGGAAAATGCTATGTCAGGGCTAAAATTATGGTAGGGCTTAATTTTGGTAAAAGTTCTTTTAGGCAAAATTTCTGGGAGGGAAAAGTGCTGGCAGGGCAAAATTCTCGCATGGCAAGAGTCCTGGTGGGGCAAGATTTTGGCAAAAGTTTTGTCAGGGAAAAAATTCTGGCAGGGAACTGGAAAGGTAAAATTCTGGCATGGGAAGTTTTTGGCAGGGCAAAAGTTCTATCAGGGAAATGTTCTGTGGCTGTTTATCCACATTGCCGTATACAACGAACAGCATAGGTCCAACTGTCGCTTTTATTGTTTTCAAAATGAAGCGTAGGCATTTGCGTAAGCAATAGATTTATATAGGCTACCTGACACACTGACACACAGATACTTTAATTGCTGAACTTTTTGCATTCGAAATGTTACTCTAAAGAGGATTTGCGAAGTCACTGAGATTAGTTTATAAGATTTATAAGATTTTGCTTTCCAAATGTTAAAAAGTTATTTCTTGCAGTTAAAATTATATGCTTTCGTGAGATTTCGACTGAAAGACTAAAAAGGGTCATCGATCAGTTTTTTTAGCCGAAATGGCAGCTTTCTCGGCATTGTTCAAATGAATAACAAAAAGTCTTCAGAAAAGTTTGGCGATCGCTCAAAATGTCCGGCCAAAGTGGACTTTTTCACCCCCTCTAGAACCCCGAACCCCCCCCCAAAGCATGGACACTAGATTAAACACTGCGTGCGTACTATCGAGCACGCCACTCGTCCTCTGCCCTGGCTACTTGTATGACTGCCCTGGCTGTGCTCTGGATACAAAAAGTGTCTGGCGCCGCCACTGGTAAAAATAAGTCATTTTCTCAGATTGGGAGTAGCCTAATCTACCATGGAGGATGAGAAAGGAGAGAAGAGGATGTGCAGTTCTAAAAATTCCTTAAAAACAGCCCTGCAGTGACGTTAAACTGCAAATGCCGCCGCTCCATTCCAGTTTCATTCCACACTCGTTTCCCCTCCAATCCGCTCCACCCATCACTCTTCTCTAGGGTGGCCATACGGTTTTCCGGGACATGTCCTTGAGCGAAAGGCAAGAAGGAAGCTTGGATATTGAAAACGTAAGTTTTATGTACATGTAAATGGCTGAACAAAGTTGTTTCTAACCCACAAAGAAGTCGCAACAAATGAGAAGTTGTCATTTACATAAGGTCCAATTTAAGAAAAAAATTATTGGCTAGTGACTCAGTGAGCCTAGTTAACAGACTAGGCTAACTCATTTTTTAATTGTCAAGGCGTAACGAGAACATTTTCATAATGCTATTTTAGTAGCGGCATCAGATCTATGTCGATTTCGGCAGTTCACGCCAGGGTCGTAGACCTAATGGGTCCTGTGCAGTACTTATAATGCTGCCATTGTAATATTGAAATTGTAAAAAATTCTGATGGCGATAAGTAGATACCCTCCCAAAACCTCTCTTCCTGCTCGTTTGCTCCGCAGAAACTTTGTTAAGTCTTCTCCTGAACTAGATTACACACTTTGCGCCGATTGAGAGAGTGTTCTCAATTATTATAATGATAAAAGAGTGCTGCACTCCATGGCTTTTTAAGCGTGCTGTTCTACACAAAATGTTCAATTGCAGATTAAGTGAATTTGTGCAGTTGTAGAAGCAGCGTTGTGCAGTGATAATCATTAGAAAAAGAATTTTGTCACGTTTCACTTCTTATAATTTATTTCATTACAAATTAAATACAATTTGTGGTAGATTGAGTCTGTGTCATATCGTTTTATATAAATCATGCGATGATCAATCGTCCGGTGATCAATCGTCCGGTGATCAATCGTCCGGTGATCAATCGTCTGGTGATCAACCGTCCGGTGATCAATCGTCCGGTGATCAATCGGTCGATGATCAACTGTCCGCAATGATCAATCGTTCGGTGATCAACCGTCCTGTGATCAATCGTCCGGTGATCAATCGTCCGGTAATCAATCGTCCGGTGATCAACCGTCCGGTGATCAATTCGTCCGGTGATCAATCGGTCGATTATCAACCGTCCGCAATGATCAATCGTCCGGTGATCAACCGTCCTGTGATCAATCGTCCGCGTGTACTCACCTCAAAAGTTCTGAGTACAGCCCTGCCCACAGCAGCCTATTTACTTTCTCGCAGAAATGTAGACTTCATTGATTAGGTCTATATGCATATTAATTTTAGGCTATAGGCTACTGGTATTTCTGCACATAGACGACGCTGTCTGCTTTCGTTGGAATTGAATGTCAATGTTTGTGGATAGTTGCATTTACATGTAAATGCGATCTTCGTCAAATTCAGTGTTTTTCAACCTTTTTCTAGTGACGGAACCCTTCTGAAAGCACTCATTTGCTCACGGACCCCTGCGCGTTTCACCCGTCCCGTACAAGAACACTAGCTATTCTTTATAGACCTAATCGGAGTCATATAATAATATTTAAAAGAGTTAGGACAACTGGCTGCCGGATGTTGGCCAAGTCACGTGGTTGCTGGACGCCATTATGAGTCTATGTGGCGAGCAGCAAATACGTTGACAAAGCAGTCTGTCCACGCTGCACTCAATAGGACCTCTCCTAACCTCTGTTCTCTGCGATATTCCATTTTTCTCTGCGTTCCTTGTTCCCTGTGGCTCTGTTTAATTATGTTCCTTATGATGCTCTGTGATGTTCCGTGTTCCTTGTTCCCTATATTACCTATGTTCTCTTAGCTGCTCGGTGTCCTTGGCTCCCTATATCTTATGGTCCCTTATGTCCCTATTTCTTATTCATATTTTCTTTGCTCCATGTGCTTCTTGCCCTCTGTTCCCTATGTTCCATGTGATGCTCCGCGTTCCTTGTTCTCTATGTTCCTTATGTTACCTATGTTATCCGAGCTGCTCTGTGTTCCTTGTTTCCTATCTCTTCTGGTCTATCGTGTTCCTGTTTCTTGTTCTTATTTGTTCCATTCCCTGTCTAAATGGTTCCAGTGCCTCTTGCTGCTTCTTCTTCCATAATTATGTTCCATGTTACATATGTTCTCTGTGCTAATCTGTGATTCCTTGTGTTCCCTGTTCATTGTTCCCTTTCCTTGTTCCCTGTTCCTTATTCCGTGTGTTCCGTGCTCTTATGTTCTCTGTTGCACTGTGTTCATTCGTCCATGTTCCTTTGCACTGCGTTCCTTGTTCTTGATTCTTATGTTCTCTGTTTCCCTATAGAGTTGCATTAAAGTTGGTTGATTTGCAATTTTGAATTAGGCTACATTTACTTTTTCGCGTGAGAGCGAAAAAAGAAACTTAATCTTTAAAAGTATGATTCAGTCATAGTGGGTGCCTAAAGGCAGCATTGCGATCAGTAAGAGACTATAATTATTATGTTATTATGTGACCACTGACTGCGATATTCAGCCGGAAACCGCAAGAAAATGTTTGCTTTTAGAGTATCAATGTGAGGAGAAACTGAAGAACATGGCTGTTTACGAAGGACAGCTGGATATTTTGATGAATCTGGTAACCGACCCTCAAAGCGTAACATGGAGCGTTGCTCCATCTTCCGACGAGCTCAATCTTCAAAGCATCATCAACATCGGCGGAAACAAGAATCCATTATTGAGTGATCTGTTCGACGTTACAGAGACCGGTCTCGTTATCAAGAAGGCAGCAGTAACTGGGGATCCAATATCAACCGCTGGGTTGTATATCGGCAAATGTGCCGACAGTACCGACAACGTTGGAGCAAAGCTACTTGTCATTCGTAAGTTCCTTGACTAATTAATTATTTGGCTTTTTATTTCTGGCGATTTTTAGACGATGGTCCACAAAACTGTTTAGCATCCTTCTGAGAATGCTTTATCACAACATTTTTGGTATTGTCTTCAGTTCGGCCTTACTCCATCCTGTTCAATAACATTTGTGGCAATGGAGGATATTAAAATGCTTAAGGCACTGAATGGGTTTTGCTGAGTTATTGCATAGAATTTATTCAATAAATTTTAAGACATTCTTCTTAGCCTATTTTTTGTGCAACAGATTCAGACAAGACGCTATTCGTAATCATTGTATATAATTCTATACATGAGATTATGTGTTAAATTCTTGATCAAAACTAGCTGGAATTTGTCATCAAACCCGGCTACTCTGCATGGGTTTCGTTAGTAGCAATGTCTTAAAACCTGCATATACAGGGTGGGCCCAAAAGACCCCCAGGTTTTTTGCCAATATCTTGACCAAAAGTGAGAATTTCGAAATGAAATTTTACGAGCTTATAGACAATTCATATTTACACATGATGGCCACGCTTTTGTTACTCTTTGTTGCGTCACGTTTTTTGAACCGTCAAAAACGGTGGGTGGCCTCACTAAAAGTGGCGTAACCCTTGTTCTATTTGAAATATATTGATGAATTATGGCCATCATGTGTAAATATGAATTGTCTATTAGACTGTGAAATTTCATTTCGAAATTCTTATTTTTGGTCAAGATATTGGCAAAAACCCTGTTTTTTTCGTCAGACCCTGTCGACCAATAGAAACAGTATCTTAGATTCTCTTCAAATCGTCATGTTTGGGTAAATCGAACAATAATCAAATTTATGGGTCTTGATTTTCCAGATCGCTCACTAAAATTGGATTCAAGAGCAGAAATAATTAATTGATGAGGCATCAAAGAACTGAATGAGCCACAGGGTGCTGACCACATGCAGACCAACTTAGATCTGGACCAGAAAAAGTCAAAGAACTTTATTCTTATAACTGAGGAAGAGGAACTGTATGATAATCGACGGTATTATTTGCGTTTCGCTAGCAGCAGAAAGATCAAGTTAACCGAGGGAAAATAGGCTAATCTTCTTTTGTCTGTAGTGAAACAACAGCACCCACTGGCTTTTTGCTTTAACCTAATAATAGCCATATTCCCCGTTCTATTTTCCAGGCACAGGTCCACAATGTTCACGCACTTCTATCGATTCCGGTTCTTCCAGTGTGTCGTGCAACATCACTTTCGCTGACAGCGTTCTTCATCCCATCCACCCGATTGTAACCTGGAAATTAAATGGAGAATTCTTGGCATCGTATACGCTTCAGATGGAGAGGATTGATGACGTGTTCCATGCTGAGTCATCCGTTGCAACTAACGGTGAAGCACATGACAACTATCGATGTCAAGTGACTTTTGATGCACCAGTTGACATTCAGTATCCGTGGATCGCAACAAATGCTCCGGAATTTAAAGACTCTTGTTCAATAACAGCCTAGTTTGCATGCTGCAAACGAAAATTAAAGAAAACAATTGATTTCTAAACCTATTTTACCGTTTCTATTCTTATTTATTAACCTACGTTTGCAGGCTATAAGATAATATTAAGTTTGACATTCTTAAACTGGGTCAACGGCGCTTTGATTTTATGTATATCGAAGATTGGAAAACGCTGTAACTAATAAAATGACATTTCATCGATAACATCGGATTTAGTTTCATACCGTATTTGACAAAACCAACGATATTCTGGTGCAAGAAAATGCAGGTGTCAATAATTATTGGTTCTTAACTGTCCAATGTTCAAAGGAGATCATTAGCAATAGCCTACTGTTGTTGCAGACCATTAGTCCTATCCATTTGATCAGTTGTTGCTGCGCCAATCATCATCTGTCCGCAGTCCATTAAATCGCTTGTTCATAACGATCTTAGACCGTCTAAGAAAAATGCGGTTTTGGTATCATGGTATCAAAACAGTATCACTTGTTTCGGTCTAAATAACTGAATGTCTTCGTGGGTAATATTAATGTGCGGAACCCTGTTAGCTATTATAATAGACAGAAGACATTGAGAGGAAATAAAGTAGATTGAGCACGACTAGATGCTCTGTATCTTCATGAACCCAACTGTTGTACATCGATTCAATCCTCGAATGCAAGGTTCATGGTGTCAACTAAGCCAGCTATTAATAAGTCATAATTGGCATTCTGAGAAAAAGTTGAATCCAATTAAATACGTTATCTA
Organism: Lumbricus terrestris; assembly: GCA_949752735.1. Classification (NCBI taxonomy): domain Eukaryota; kingdom Metazoa; phylum Annelida; class Clitellata; order Crassiclitellata; family Lumbricidae; genus Lumbricus; species Lumbricus terrestris. The sequence continues at coordinate 1,821,139 of OX457037.1, forward strand.
TTATTACAATTATAGACCAACGTGTTCTAGATGACACTTTCTTGTCTATGAAGAGTAAGCTTACATGCATTGGTAAATTAACAATCCAATTGAGTGTTAACTATCCAAAGCATGTATAGCTAACCTAAGCACGTGTAGCTAACCTAAGAATGCATAGCTAACGTAACCGTAAAACGGGGTCACTTTGGCCCATTTTCAACTTGTTTTTATAATAAAACGATAATGTGACTGAATATGGCTGATCTAGCAATTTCATTAGCAGTGCATGGGGTTAGAGAGTAGAAGTGTACAGTAAAAAAATTGTTTGAAAAAAGTTGAACCTTTATTTTTTAACTTTTGGGGTGGGCCAAAGTCACCCCATCAGGTGGGGTGACTTTGGCCCACAGTGGTTTTGCCGTTATTGGACAAAGTGGACCTATTGCTGGGGTGACTTTGGCCCAAGGAATGTGTTTTAAAAGATATATCACTTATAATTAACACAAAAATGACACTGGTACTGGTACTGGTACTGGTACTTGTAAAAGACGTGTAAAGGACTACTGCGAAGTCATACGACAATTGAAATGTTCGTGAACTCCATTTACTTCTCAATCTCAGTGAATCACTTTGAACAATATCCACACTTCAAGCTGACACAAAAATGATCTATGGTAATGTTACTGGTACTTATAAAAGACTTGTAAAAGATTAAAGAAAAGTCAACTGAACTGACTAATGAAATGTCCATAAATTCCATTTACTTTCCAATGAATGGACTTGGAGCAATTCTCGTGCAGATGTTTTCTTTGGCTGTGGAATTTTCAAAACTGCTGCTCTATGGTAGAATATTTCTTATCCACATCTGCAGATCAGTTCCAGTTCATATCACTTCCAGCTAAACAGCTGATTTGAGTTCTTCGTTTATTTAGTGCTTTGACCATACCAGGGAATTATAGTTCATCTTCGTACATGTGACTAGGCCCTATACAAGGTCACCTTTCAAGAAATTGGTACGGTAGGCTCAACCAAAAACCAGTCAAAATATCATAGAAAGTGAAGTTTAAGCAAATGCATTTATTAATTTTGACAGAAACATAATATATACATCGTCAACAATAATTTAGAATATGGGCCAAAGTCACCCCAAATTTGGGCCAAAGTCACCCCAAAAAATGTTCTTGCATTTTTAACTTACTTACTAGCGTCATCGCGGAACAAACGGTGCGCCATACACATGCCAATATAATGTACATTGAAAAGCTTAATGATTACCCACGGTATTATTAACTGCATATTTTACAGAAATATAATTTTGCACATCTTAAAATTTTCACATTTTAAGGCTTACAAACAAATCTGGAAAATTCCAACAAATAATACAATGAAATAAATCAAATTACTTTTAAATATTCGCTATATAATGACACATCGTCAGCTGTAAAGCAATTCGAAAACAGTGCGTTTGCAGGCGGTCCATTAAAGTAAATACTTACTTACTTACTTACTTAAAATCACGTGATAACTACGGAAACCCGGAGGTGTGCAAACTAATTTTTCAATTTGGGCCAAAGTCACTCCGTTTTACGGAAGCATGTGTAATTGTGTAGCTAACTAAGCATGTGTATTCAACCTAAACATGTGTAGTTAACCGAAACATGTGTAGCTAACCTAAGCATGTCAGCTAACCTAAGCATGTCAGCTAACCTAAGTATTTGCAGCTAAAATAAGCATGTGTAGTAGCTAACCTAGGCATGTGTAGCTAACATAAGCATGCGTGGCTAACCTAAGCATGCGTATTGCGTAGCTAACCTAAGCAGGGGTAGCCAACCTAAGCATGTGTAGCTAACCTAAGCATGTCAGCTAACCTCAGTATTTGCAGCTAAAATAAGCATGTGTAGTAGCTAACCTAGGCATGTGTAGCTAACATAAGCATGCGTGGCTAACCTAAGCATGCGTATTGCGTAGCTAACCTAAGCAGAGGTAGCCAACCTAAGCATGTGTAGCCAACCTAAGCATGCGCAGCTAACCTAAGCATGTTTAGCTAACCTAAGTATGTGTAGCTAACCTAAGCATGTTTAGCTAACCTAAGCATGTTTAGCTAACCTAAGAATGCGTAACTAACCTAAGCATGTGTATTGTGTAGCCAAACCAAGCATGTGTTGGCCTATCTCACCCTTAGTAAACATAATAAACACTAGATGGTGGAGGAAACTAAACTAGTCATCGAAATAAGAAACTCCATAATTGCTCATGCTCTAGTAATGCCAGTCCAAAGCCTGGGAAAGGAGGAGGGCGACGCTAATCGTGTATAATAGGCTATTGTTAAATGAAACACTAGCTGGGGTACCCGACGTTGCCCGGGAAATTTAGGATTCGCCACGCTCCCGGACAATTCCTTACTTCCCGACCCTCAGTGCCGGCTTCTCAACCGCCCGCTCCAATCCCACCACCGCACACCCACCACCGCACCCCCACCCCACCCTATACCACCCCACCTCGACATTGTAGTGAAGGTTTGGATTGAAAAGGTGAAAAACTGTGCGCGTCCCGGTTAAACAGTGAAAATTATGGTTTTTACCACTTCCTGGCCCTAAAGGTGGTAGAGATTCGCCAACCCCTATATAGCGGTTGTTCCATGCCAACACCGACACACTAGTGAAGGTTTGCAGTAAAAAGCTAAAACACTGTGGAAATACATCCTGGTGAAATAGGTAAATTAGGTTTTCGCCCTCACCCTGGCCTCCGTGTTGGTAAAGATTCGCCACCCCTCCATCGGCTGGTTCTGATGGCCCTCTGTCTAGGTACAAAGTTGCAGGTCAATAGCTGCGTTTTACAAAAAAATTTCCCTCCCCCAATAATACCCTGGCCCCACCCGGCCCCTGCGGGGCGAGGCGTGTGTTGGGTGGGGGCGAGGTGAGCTAGCACTCGGTGTAGCTGGAATTTTCTGGTGAAACTATTGCGACGGAATGGATATTGCAAAATTGTGTGTTTTCGCATCCCCATCCTGGCCCCCATGGTGGGAAAATTGGCCAACCCCTCCACCTGGTTGTTCTGATGGCCCTCTGCCTAAACATGAAGTTTCAGACCATTAGCTGCGGTTCAGCGAAGAAAAATTTGAGGGTTTTGTCCCCCACCCTGGCCCCATGGCGGCAGAGAATCGCCAACGTTGACGTTGGGATGTGTCACGCCCAGAGCTACACAGCAGTGAGGTTTGGAGGGAAAAGCTCAAAAACTGTGAAAATGCATCTCGATACATTAGACAGACAGACAAACAGACAGACATACATACAGACAGACAGACAGACAGAATCTTCTCTTTATAGATTGTTGTTCAAGCAAACTCACCTAAAGACTTTCAAGACCGAACGTTTGTTGTTCGCCTAAGCGCCACCAAAACTTGTAAACAGTTAGGTTGAACGTCCCACAAAATAATTATTGGACCTATTCGCACCAACTCATTCCTCCAGGACTCTTTCGTGCTGAAAGCAAATCTGAATAGACATTCGGCAAGAGTCGCCGTATAACGTTATACAGGGTGGGTCATAAAAAGTAACCCCCTATGGTTTTATGCCCATATCATGGCCAGAAGTAAGAATTTCGGAATAAAATTTTACAGTCTTAAAGACAATAATATTCATATAATAATTATACTCATGATGACCAGATTTCATTAAAATATTTCAAACTCAACAAAAGTTACACCACTTTTAGTGAGGCCACCCACCACATTTTGACGATTCAAAAACGAAACGCAAAAAAATGACAAAACCGATTTTATTAAGTCACATCTCAAATAACTGTTGTGAAATGAACATGTTGGTACTTCACAGCTTGTGTTCAATGGACCAGTGCCAAAAGTTCTTTCGAGTCTCTTTGCAAAGTTCTTGACGCCTATGATGCGTTCCAAAATCAAATCTTCCCATGTTAACTCCAAAGCGCCCATCAATTCTCTTACCGATCTTGGTTTTGGTTGCAGATTATATTTCTTCAGCTTAGCTCTCCGTAATTGATTATCTATCCATTGGGTTCAAATCTGGAGATTTGAACCCAATGGATTGCCTAACCTAACCCTAACCCGACTTGCAAGTCCAGTCGATCGTTAGTCTTGCCAAGTCGAGTCGATCGAAGAGTCGTCGACTCGATCGACCTGCAAGTCGAGTCGATCGTCCATTTTCCGAAGTCGAGTCGATCGTTATTTCATCGACTCGACTCGACTCGTCTTAACTTAGAAATATTTTATTTACTATTTCTTGAAGTCTCAAAGTGACCTACATGATAATAATAACGTAGGCCTAATTCAGTTTTTGCACACAAGTGCAGCTAATGACCCTTTTTGGCAGCTGGCGATTTCGTGTCAGTGGACTGTGAAAGATGACTATAGACGTACGTTTTTGATTTGAGTTGAATGAGCGGATAAAGTAATTTTGGAAGTGGGGTCAGGTACTACTTTCTCTCTCACCTTCCTGTTCCCGTCGCGTTTATTTACAGCAGTTTCTTTAAACTATATGGGGGAGGGGCCACGTCTTATCCAAATCTCTGACTGGAGGGGGCATGACCGGATTGGCCCTTTGGATCCTTCCATGAATGAGTATGATAAAGATCCACTATTATAGGTCTGTTTTGGGCCTACATGCAGATGTTAATTTTTATGATATAAAACGGGGCCTTTTGTGACGTCACTTCAATTATGATACAATTCTGCACTTAAATAGGTTCACTGAAAAAGCGAAATTAGACCCATTGTGACGTCACTTCGACCAAGATACATATCTACTCTCATATAATTTCATCAATTTGAGAATACAAAACCATGCCAATTGTAACGTCACTCTGATTATGACACAATTTCATTATTACATAAGTTCACTTTAAGAATTAAAAAAACTTGGCCTCTTGTGACGTCACTTCGATAATGATATAAATGCATTATTCATAGAAGTACGTTTTGAGAATAAGGTTTATTGTGACGTCACTTCGATTATTACGCAGGTCTTCCAGTATAGATTTTGATACAATTGTACTATTAAATAAGTTCACTGAGAAAAAAAAATTAGACCTGTTATGGCGTCATTTCGATTATGATACAGATCTATTAACAGATTCCATTTTCATAATACAAAACTCGGGCTGTTTCAACGCAACGTCGCTCTGGTTATAATTCAAATCTATTATACGTTAAATTTGAGAATATAAAACTAGGTCCATTGTGACATCACTTTGATCATGATACAGACATACTATAAAAGACGTTCATTTTGAGAATAAACTATGCCTATTGTGACGTCACTCCGACCTACTAGTATAGACGATTATAAACAAGGCCTATTGTGACGTAACTTCGATTATATATTATTATACTGTAATAATTATTGAACTTCACTTTCAGAATCCAAAACGACGCCTATAATTGTGACGTCACTACGATTTCAGTGCAAATCTACTATTATATAAATTCACTAAGAATACGAAATTAGGCTCATTGTTACGTCACACAGATTATGGCACAGATCTACTATCGTACAATTTCATTTTGAGATCACATAACTGCAGAGGTGAGCAAGAGACAAAACTAGGCCAAGTCGACGCGAAGTCGATCGAGTCGATCGTTGGCCGAGCCAAGTCGATCGAGTCGTCGAGAGGTCGGCGAGTCGACGAAGTCGATCGAGTCGATCGTCGGCCGAGCCGAGTCGATCGAGTCGTCGAGAGGTCGGCGAGTCGACGAAGTCGATCGAGTCGATCGTCGCGCGAGCCAAGTCGATCGTAGCCCACGACTCGATCGACTGCGACATATACCCTGGTCTTCTGTCCAACTATTGCTCAGAAAATAATGTGTATGATCCATAATGAGTAGGAATATTACGCCTATGTAGCGACAAATATCACAATTTATTTCATTTTAAAATTATTTCTCTTTCTGCTATTGCCGACAAAGTTTAAAATTGCAGATGGCTATGATAAATAGGATGCAAGGCAAAGACGACGAATCGGTAAACCTATTGTTACAATTATATTACGAACGTCAGAGCGTGCTTTCAAGCAAGATCTAAGCTTTATAATATAACGAGGTTTATGGCCGACAGCGAAAATATTCTGAAAGTCAACACCAACGCCAAAATCAAAATTGCTTGAAGATAAATTTAATACAACGAACCAAAATCCAGACTGAAATCCAATCTATATCTATTCTTCTGTTGTCATGTTTTTGAATGGCTTCAAAATCTACTTCCGCATGATTTGAATGCCATGGATTTCATATTGGATTTAATTGGATTCGTTAAGAATGCCTTTAATCAATTACTACAAGTCAAATAACGTCGTCGGCGCCTTATATTGGAGTTGCTGCAGAGGTTCTAGCGTTAGTTTGGTGGCTGATTCGACACAGACATAAGCTGCACGATGGCTATGAAGCAGGTCAAGTTCCTTCTGATGTGCAGTTGCATTCTGGCTGCATTTACGACAATAGGTGAATCACAGACATTATACTACATAGATTCAATTATTAATTATTATTAGTAATTATTATGTAGCTGGAATTGCCCAGAAAGTTTAGGCTTCGCCCCAATCCAGCTCCCACCCGCCCCTGCGTGGTAATTCCCCTACCCCTCTGGTCCTCCGGGGTACCCTGTGTTTTCTGGTATATTTTATTTTGTCCAAAAACCTGCTTCACCCTATCTTGTCTCAATGTCTCACCCATTCGCTGCCTTAACCCGCCCAACCCACTTCATCCAGTCACCAGGGGCTTCTATCCCTGTACCTGGCGGGCGCAGCTTGAGCCCAGTGAAAAATGGGGGAAATGAGAAAAGAGCCAAAACTCACGTCGGTATGGGGGAAAGCCGGCCATGGAGAACAGTGTTCATTCTATAGGCATCTCTAGAGAAGTTCCCCAGAAATTACTTCCCCCCACAGAGAATTTTTTCAGAATGCTAATAGTTTTTAACTATAATATCTACAGTTTTTGCATCATATGAACTGTTATAATATAGGCTACCATAATCAAGTTGACGATTATGTGATTGTAATAATATTATTGACTATTTTGATAAATGACGCAATCATAATTATTTAAATGAATATGATTTAATATTAACATACCTACTCGTACAAATATTATTTATTTTTGTACAACTAAATGGCTTAATTCTCCAGTGTTATATTTCAAATTTCAGACTCAAATTTCAAAATGTTGTGTTCCTTGAACACTTAGTAGGAAGGCCTACATTGTATTTTCATTCTATTGCATTGTACTCTAGGACTATCCATACATTTATGTCCCCCCTCTCTCAGTACACACTGATCAGAGTTCCTAAGCACAATGTATGGCTAACAAATTTTGGCAGTTTGGTCTTTATGTGGTTTGGTAGTTCCTACCTGGTTTGTGTGCCATTTGTAACATTTTCTGCTAATATTATCTTGGTCAGCAATTCAGGACCGTCTTGGGCAATAGAGATAGGCCCTAAGCTGATCAAATTGCAACAAATAGGCATAAGCCGCTATAATTCTGTATCTGCCTAAGTTTACTCTCGTCTGCAATTATTATTCATTATTGTAGGCCTATAGTCCATAACCAGGGGAACTGAGTTGCTGAACTTGTTAAATAAAAAAGCTATTGTAACTATAGGCCTAAGTATACTAGATGTGTCACCCGGCGTTGCCCGGGAAATTTAGGATTTTCAACACAACTCCTCTGGTGGTACCCAGCGTTGACCGCTAAATTTCGGGTTCACGGTAACCCTCCACCCCACCCCGCTTCCCCAAAAAGCCAAACATGACCCGTTCCTGAGGGGCGGGTGTGTGTGCTGACTGTGGCCTAATACAATTAATGCACTTTGTCTGTTCTGTTAGTATAGTTAATATTTCTGTGATCTGCGATCTTGTGAATATTATTGTTTCAGCTGCATAATTGTAAACTGTAACCGGTTTCGGATTGTTGATAAACGGAAATTGTTATTGGGCGTGAATGACATCATGCGGGCTGTTGCCTCATTTCTAAATACGGCAAAATGGCTGCTGTAAGGGTGAAAACGCTAATAATTCTGGTGTTAAATTGAATTAAAAGCTGAAAATAGTTGCGTTGGCCTTATAATTTGGGTAAGAATCAATTGCAAAATATTTGTTAAACAGACGCCCTGTCATTTTCGAGTCTTTTCTGTTACGAAGTCAAAATTCGTACAAACAAACATATGGAAGGACAAACTTTCGGAATTATAATATAAGATTTATCGCAACCTCAAACCACTCTTTTACAACACTGAAGTGTTAGAGTAATTTTTGTTAGGATGATATCGTAAACAGCTAGCACCATTAGGTCTAGGCCTACGATGTGGTAACTCCAAACAAATATTATTGTTAAGTATAGTCCTATTTATTAATTCCTTGACCAGTCTTTTCAGCAATCCCTCCACTGAAATATAGTAGTTGTAAAATGACAGCTTAAAATGCTGAAATAACAATGCGGAAATTGAAAAAATTCTTACGGGGAGGAGAGCATCCCTCTCTCAAACCCTCTCCATCTCAGAATCTTCATTCACCAGAGGAATGGACAAAATAACATATTGCCGAGAGGGAAGGCCGACCCAGGAAGAGGGAGGGGAAGAAGATGGATTGAGCCCGGCTGCTTAGGGGTGATAGAAGTCCCTGCCAGTCACCATCTCGCCTCAACATCCCCCGCCCCACCCAGCACTCACCCTTCTGAGATACCTGTCGTTGCCCTGGTATTTATTTTCTCGCATCACCCCGTCTTACACAACAATACCATGTTCCACTCCCTCCATCCTTCCACACTCCTTTTCCCCTCCACACCCACCCACCCCACCCATAACTCACCCGTCGGGGATACCCGACGTCTCCCCACCGCTCCCGTCCCGTTCCACTCATCACCCTCCCATCACTCCCGTCCCATCCTCTCAAAATAATGGTGAGTTTTGCCTTTTTGATTGGTATGACGTTCCCCTCTTCCGCGAGTTATGCTTCCGTCTGCGGTTCCGCCTCGTCTACTTCTTGGCCAATGTGAGTTGCTTTATCCCATGGGTTCTGCACTGAGAGCGACTCTGAGTAGTTCTGCTTGCGAGTAACGCATTAAAAATGTTGAGACACGATACGATGCGATATTAATCATCTATTATATATAAATATAAATGTCCTTATATTTTCCTAATTTTCGATAATTGGTTCATACTCAGGGACGAAGTTTGGTTTCAGTTCTTTGGGGAGCTAAAACTAACTTGGCTTTTGGTTTCACTACTACGAGCGGTGCCGACAATTTTCTCACCGACCAAAATTTCCGAAGACCTTTTTTCGGTCCAAAAAGTTGATGACTTTTTTAGTCCTTCGCTTGAAATCTTGTGAAAATATACAATTTCCCCGGCAAAAGTTGGGAAATATACCATCTTTCCTTCGGTTGTTTAAAATTTCGTGAAAATTATTTTGGTGGCCTTCTTGGGTGGGGAAGGCTTAGCTATCCATAGCCTCTGATAAACTTCGCCTTAGTTTATACTATCAGTTGTTTTTATTTTCATTGTGAAAACACTTGACTTGCGTGCGAAGATCCGCCTTCAGTGAGAAAATTGATGACGTCAAGAAATGACGTCACATAACCGCCCATATTTTCTTCGGATTCATCAATGCTGGGCAGCATTTTGCCGCCATTGCAGTAGAAACGGACATGCCAGTGAGCACTTTTGTTCTTCCATTGCAGACTTCAAGAGCATTGAGTTCATTAACTACCGCATCCAAATTAAAAATGTATATATCTTTGAATTTAAAGTGAATTATGAGCTGAAAACGGCTGCATTGACCAACAAAATGTTCCCGGACAAAAAGTCCCCGGATAAAGATATCCCCGAAGAAAATTTCCCTGGACAAATAGTTCTTTTAAAGAACATAAAATCGCACACTCTTTCACGAGTCCCTCTGTATTTTGACACCAGTCATTCGTGCAAAAAAGATTTATTGTCAGTGGTATTATATTTAGGCCATATGCTTTTCCAAATGTTTTAGTCTAAAGTAATTCCGGTCAAAATAAAGGCATGACTGGAAATTTAAAAAAAAACGCGAATACATTATAAAAGACAATAAATGTCAAAATAAATTACAATTACAACGATTATGAAACGTAAAAAAAATTAACACTTTGGTAGGCCTACAACCAAGCAAACATTCGTAGGCAACTGAAGATTAAGCTTAGTAATAAGGGTTCTCCACCATGCTACGTATTCTAGTATTACTGAGCGCTGCAGATGAGACTATCTTGTCGTGCCGTGTGCTAATGTGCACTCCGAACATGTTTCGACACTTTGCCTAGGTCGACAGTCTGCCTACTGAAATATAATGTATCAAATGAACAAGGAGCATGTCCCGCTCAATCAATAAAGCAGAGGAACCTATGTCGCATTCCCTGCATAGGACAGCAGAGTTCTTGCAGGTAGGCATAGACAAGGCAAAGAGACACCGCCACAGCAGAGCCGGTCTGTTCTGTTCTCAGCCATCCTCGATGCGAGGGTCAGTCGCGCCGTGTAAGTCATCCTCCCTTGTTGAAAATTCTCCGCTATGCTTTATTCATTCATTGATAGTTCCGTCCATGATCTGATGTTTGTTCAGCAGCTAAGTCTGAGTGCACACTGCACAGCTATCTTAATCGAAATTTGACTATTATTTTGATGACATCCAGATATTTCGTGTCACTATAGGGCGTTAGACGCCGTTCAATGCCATTAGACTTTGACGCAGTCAGCGTACTGTTAGCCAGAACACCATGAGCAGTAAGTATGGACCTGGCTGAGATGTGAAAATAATACACCGAAATGGTTCAAGAGACACATATGGCCCATGCACAATGCACAATGCAAATAGAGATTTATCACGGATGAATATAAGTTCAGGTGTTCCCAAGAGACGTAAAATTCGAATTAAAAAATCTTTGTTTACTCACCGCTGGACTGTCTGCGGCTTTTGCGATCTGTTAGAAAACACTTAAAATGTCTCTATGCAAAGAACTTTATTTCTTAGGTGCATTTGGTGTAAGTGCTTCGGCTCCGTTGAATCGCGTCGTATACGAAGGAGCGACGAATACGACGATAACTTGTAAAAACAAAGCCAGTTTTATGGATTGGACGATCATTCCATATACCAGCACTGGATCTACAAGTGGGAAAACGTTCACACGCAACGGCAAAATCACGTCTGCCTTCAATGAGTTGTTTTCCGTTGACCATTCGCAAGGAACAGATGTTCACACCTTAGTCATCTACAATGCAACCATTTCTCCATCTGGCAAAGCGACCATTTCAACGACTGGTTTCTACCAGTGTAGAATTAATTCAACAATGACAGCAGCACAACTGGTAGTTGTTCGTAAGTATGAACTTCATTGATTAAATTGTTCAATCATTCATGCATCCAGTTGTCGGGATAATTTGTCTAGATTCTTAGCGTTTAGACATCGGATAAATGAACCACTATGCCACGACAACATAAAACCGGTCATGTGACGGGCAAACACGAAACTAACGTAATTTTATCCCGTATTTACAAAATCATCCACTTTAATTTTTTTTAATAATTCTGATAAATTATGTTTAAGACAAGAAATCCACTGAACTTTATCCGACTTGTATTCGGCAGGAAATGATCCGATATGTTCATCAAACTTCGATCAGTCGACTGTGTCTTGTACGATTGTATATGGCGCCCTTAGACAATTTCCAATCGATGCTGTCATGAATTGGTCGGTCAACGGTCAACCGATACCTTCGGACAATGCAAAATTCACAATAAACTCAACGTCGACAGAAATCACTGCAACGTCAATCCTCGTCGTGAACCAAAACTCCGATGCAACCTATGAGTGTGCAACGAAATTCAGCAAAACGGCAAATAATCCTTATTCCGACGTCGCCAACAATGCTCCGGATTACTACAAAACGTGCACCGTTTCGAGTGAGACTGATATTCATAGAATTCTCAACATAATAATACACCGTATAAATATTGAGTTCAGAAATTTGAGAAAACCGTTGGATATCTTAAATTCCCATATTCAGTGTAGAGCTGTTTATTTGATTACAGTGGCGTCTAACCCCCCCACTTGGAGTGGGAGAACAAACCCCCCATTTTCGCCGACTTAAAACGATTGTATGGGAATCTGTTCATATGTTACGTACGCACAGTGTTTAATCTAGTCCCCTCCTCCAGGGGCGGATCCAGGGGGGCCATGGCCCCCATTTAAAAATTGCATGGAACGTGGCCCCCCCCATTTGGTTTGAAGAAGCCATTAAACACATGTAGTGACAGAGATAAACAGGACATCTGCCCCCCCCTATTACAAAATGGTACGGGACGTGGCACCCCCCTCTCCCCCCGTTCGAAAATGGCATCTTTTTTCGCCCGAAAAATTGGTTGATGACAAAAAAAGATGATGAGTTGGTATTTGGCGGATGAGTTGGTATATTTTCCCGGAAAATTTATAAACTTTTTCCCTCCGGCGAAAATCGCAATAATTGTTTCCCCTGTTCCACGTTCCACCCACAAGACCGAAAATTTTGGGCCCCCCTTCGAAACGTTCTGGATCCGCCACTGCCCTCCTCTGGGGGGGAAATTGAGGTTTCGGGGGGGAAACAATTGAGCGTCCGAAGGACGCTCGTGATGCGCGTTGCACTGTGAGGGGCAGGGGTATGGGGAGGGGATGCGCCCCTCCCCATCAGGGAGGGGATGCGCCCTCCCCATCAGAAACTTTTTGAATTTGCACATTGCAATGGTAGCTTTTTAAGGTGTCGTCTTAGCAATATAGCTGTACTTTTTCAGTGACCCATTAGAAACTTTTTGAATTTCCACGTTGCAATGGCACCATTTTAAGGGATCATCTTTAAAAAAACTGTACTTTTTCAGTGACCCATTAGGAACTTTTTGAATTTCCACATTGCAATGGCAGCATTTTAAGGGGTCATCTTAACAAAATAGCTGTACATTTTCAGTGACCCATCAGAAACTTTTTGAATTTGCACATTGCAATGGCAGCATTTTAAGGTGCCGTCTTAACAAAATAGCTGTAGGCCTACTTTTTCAGTGGCCCATTAGAAACTTTTTGAATTTCCACAATGCAATGGCAGCATTTTAAGGTGTCGTCTTGATAAAATTACCGGTAGGCTACTCATTTTTCCATGCTGAAACTAGCCTAGCCATGGTTTGAGACCTTAGAGTGTCGCCTCCCAATTGCATAAAATTTTTGGATTTGCACATTGCTGCCGTACGTAGCATTTTAAGCTGTCATGATCTCAGTGCTCACAGATGTGGTTCAAAACTTCAATAAATGTCGCTCCCAATGCCTAATTTTTTTTAAATTTGCAGACTGTGATGGCGGCTTTTAAGTTGCCATCTTAGACGAATTTTCATTGTAGATAAATAAGCTCAATGAATTACACTGTAGTAAATTATAATGATATTTATGAAATATTTCTGAAACATTGGGGCGATATAGGCATCTCCGCCACCCCTTTAAATCTCCGTCCATGCGCTTAGAAGCTGAAAGCTAAGAATTCGAATTCTCCACAGAAACTCTCTGTGTAGGCAGACCGTTAGCTGTTGACAACTCCTGCTGATGTCGATGCAACTCTTCGCGAAATAAGAAAAACTTATAACACAGAAACAGTCAAATTCGGTTGTCTATGGTAGACCTACATGTATAATGACTACCATCTAGCTTCCTGCACTTATGGATGCATCTCTATAGCATGGAAAGACTCTGCTTTACATCAGAGCTGCTCTTATCCATTTCAGCACAGCAAGTGTCAAACGGGTCGTTTGATTCTTGCTGCGCGACCGTCGCAATCATTAATTTTGTTGCTTTCATCACCTGCCAAGGGTGGGGCTTCGGCTTGGCTCCGTCAGTAAACGTGATTAGCGATAAGAGGTCAATCCCGAATGGGTGTGTTCCACCCTTGTATGTCAGGGACCTGACTGACACTAATGTCTATGAGTTGTCCTGCTCCCTACCAAATATAAGTGACATCAAGCGAACCGTGGGTTCGTTAGTCCAAGGTAATAATGTTTTTCGATAATAAATGATGCACAAATAATAATTTTAGTATTCCAGGCCTTTATTTAATAGAAATTCACCAACCCCCCCAATTTACACCCGAAAAACGTCAACCCCCTCCCACTTTCAGAAACCGTGGGAGAACGTTCTCCCAACCCCCCCATTGGTAGACGCCACTGAATGCCCGTATGTGTCCCACGCTCTCTCCTCCGACTCTCTCCACTGGTCTGTCCTGACCGGCCTGTGCATGTCAGCCCCACATCATGACACCTTGAAGCATCTGGGTCGCTATGTCACTTGTGCCGTGGTTTTTGCGGAATTCAATCGTCTTGTTCTTTTACTGCCAGCGTATCGTCACCCATCTGGCAAACCTTCCTCCTTTTGTCCGGGCTTAGGACCGGCACAGGGACGTTGTTGGTTCCCTGTGGCGGAGGATGGATGCAGTTTAACGTCGTGCCCAGGACTGATATAAAGTTATTGCCCTGTAATCACGGTAAGAGCTCGTGTTTGACTCTTTAAATCAACCAATGACCTGTACGGTTCACTATCAAAAGGGCGACTTCGAAAGGGTGACCATCAGAAGGGCGAGCACAAAAGGGCGTCGATTATAACGACGACTTTTCGAAAGAGGGTAGGTTGACCGAGTTGATTATCGACCAGAGGAATAGGTTGACCGAGTTGATTATCGGCCAGAGGAATAGGTTGACCGAGTTGATTATCGGCCTGAGGGTAGGTTGACCGAGCTGATTATCGGCCTGAGGGTAGGTTGATCGAGTTGATTATCGGCCTGAGGGTAGGTTGACCGAGCTGATTATCGGCCAGAGGAATAGGTTGACCGAGTTGATTATCGGCCAGAGGAATAGGTTGACCGAGCTGATTATCGGCCAGAGGAATAGGTTGACCGAGTTGATTATCGGCCTGAGGGTAGGTTGACCGAGTTGATTATCGGCCTGAGGGTAGGTGGACCGAGTTGATTATCGACCTGAGAGGTAGGTTGACCGAGTTTATTATCGACCTGAGAGGTAGGTTGACCGAGTTGATTATCGGCCAGAGGAATAGGTTGACCGAGTTGATTATCGGCCTGAGAGGTAGATTGACCGAGTTGATTATCGGCCTGATTGATAGGTTGGCTGAGTTGATTATCGGCCAGAGGAATAGGTTGACCGAGTTGATTATCGGCCTGATTGGTAGGTTGGCCGAGTTGATTATCGGCCTGATTGGTAGTTTGACAGAGTTGATTATCGGCCTGAGGGTAGGTAATCGCCCTGAGGAGTAGGTTGACTGAGTTGATATTCGGCCTGTGGGTAGGTAATCGCCCTGAGGAGTAGGTTGACCGAATTAATTTTCGGCCTGAGAGGTCATTTTGCTTTAGTAAGTTTAGTTGATCGAATCTAATCCAATGACTTCTGTAGCGCCATTTATTATTTTTTTGACCAATCGACGAATGATCATTTGAAGAGATATCGTAATCGTTAATCTTCATTTCGGATGAGAATCGAGGTTGATCGGAGAAACCAGCAGACAAATGATTACGATTGGTTTGCATGTTGACGAAGATGAAAGTTTGAGAAGTGAAAACTTTGAGAGAATAACGATTTAAAATCTTCGCATAATCAATCAATCAATCATTTTATTTTCTAACCAAACAATTTTACAGTTTTAGATTGAAAGTCACATTTTCAAAGGAGAATGGCTGCAAGAATAGGCCATGACCACGTTAGATAGGGACACCTACATACATGTAAAACACATAATGTTAAAGATGCAACGACCGACAATAATTATTAGAGCTTTTAAGTAAGATAGTGAATGATTATATTTACTTAAGATATATTATGATAGTCAAGGTCAGTCTACATGTTTATAAGTGCACTTGTTATAGCGCCCCTTAAAGAGTTTTACAGGGCTTTTTTAGCGTGCTGTTGTACACAAAAATAATGTGCAGTTCTAAATGGCTTTGTGCAGTTGCAGAAGCACTTCTGCGCTGTTAAAACTATGAAAAAGGCCAATGTCCTCCGATTGGAAATAATTTACTATGGATGATGGGGAAAAAGAAAGGGTTGTGCAGTTCTAAGAATTTCTTAAAAACAGCCCTGGAATTTTACACACACGCGCACCGACTACAGCGCGGACGCCGAATCGTAGTTTCACGAGCATTGCGATTATTAGGAGAGTATATTATGCTATTATGTGACCACTGACTGAGATATTCAGCCGGAAACCGCAAGAAAAATTGTTGCTTTTAGAGTATCGATGTGAACCGAATCTGAAGAACATGGCTGTTTACGAAGGACAGCTGGATATAATGATGCGTCTAACAACTGATCCTCAAAGCGTAACATGGAACGTTGCTCCGACTTCCGATGAGCTCAATCTTCAAAACATCATCAACATCGGCGGTACCAAGAATCCATTATTGAGTGATCTGTTCGACGTTACAGAGACCGGTCTAGGTATCAAGAAGGCAGCAGTAACTGGGGATCCAATATCAACAGCTGGGTTGTATATCGGCAAATGTGCCGACAGTACCGACAACGTTGGAGCAAAACTACTTGTCATTCGTAAGTTCTTTGACTAATTAATTATTTGGCTTTTTATTTCTGGCGAATTTAAGATGATGGACCCCAAAATTGTTTGGCATACTTATTAGATTGTTTTATCACAACATTTTTGGTAATGTCTTCAGTTCGACCTTACTCCAACCTGTTCAATAATATTTGTGACAATGCAGGATGCTTGTGGCATTGAATGGGTTTTGCTGAGTTATTGAATAGAATTTATTCAATTGAATTTTAAGTCATTCTCCTTAGCCTAATTTTTATGCAACAGATTCGTACAAGACACTTTACATAATCATTGTAATCTCTACACCCGATTAGGCCTATGTGTCAAATTCTTGACCAAAATTAGTTGGAATTTGTAATCAAACCCTTCATGGGTTTCACTAGTCTATGCCATTTCGATGTCTTAAAATTCTGCATATAGAACAATAAGAACAGTTTTTTAGATTCTCTTCAAATCGCCAAGTTTGGTTAAATCAAACAATAATTCAAGTGATGGGTCATGGTCTCCAGATCGCTCATTGTTATTAGACTAAAGAGTAGAAGCCAGAGAGATATCAAAGAACTGAGTGAGCTCTATGATGCTGACCAAATGCAAACCAACTTAGAATAGGACCAGAAAAGTCAAAGAAATTTATCCTTGTAGCAGAGGAACTGTATAGTGTATACATAATAATCGACGGCATTATAGGCCTATCAGTATCGGTAGAAAGATCAAGTTAACCGAGGGAAAATAGGCTACTCTTCATTTGTTTGTGGTGAAACAACAACACCCACCGGCTTCTTGCTTTAGCCTTCTAATATTACCTCTTCCCGTTCTATATTATAGGCACAGGTCCACTATGTTCACGAGCTTCTATCGATTCCGGTTCTTCCAGTGTGTCGTGTAACATCACTTTCGCTGACGGCACTCTTCATCCCATCCACCCGATTGTAACCTGGAAATTAAATGGAGAATTCTTGGCATCGTATACGCTTCAGATGGAGAGGATTGATAACGTGTACTATGCGGAGTCATCCGTTGCAACCAACGGTGGAGCACATGACAAATATCAATGTGAAGTGACTTTTGGTGCACCAGTTGACATCCGCTATGAGTGGATTGCAACAAATGCTCCGGAGTTCAAAGAATCTTGTTCAATAACAGGATAGTTTGCATGATGCAAACGCAAAGGAAAGAAAACAATTGAACTTTGAACATATTTTACAATTTCTTTTCTTACTTATCACGTTTGCAGGCTATAAGACGATATTAATTTTGAAATGATTAAGCTTGGTCAACGTTGCTTTGATTTTATGTAGGCCGAGATTGAAGATTGGAAAACGCTGTAACTAATAAAATGCAATTTAATCGAAAACATCGTCTTTAGTTTCGTATTTGACAGAACCGAACAATATCCTGGTGCAAGGTACTGGAGGAGTCGCAGTGCTCTAAGCTGTCCAATGTTCAAAGAAGATCATTATTGCTGTTGTAACAGTAGTCCTATCCATTTGATCAGTTGTTGCTGCGCCATTCATCATCCGTTCGCAGTCCATTAACCCCTTTAGCGTGTAGCCCGAGTATACTCGGGCTGCGCAAATCGTTCCCATGGCGTGTAGTCCGAGTATACTCGGGCAAGGATTGTATTCCGACCACTGTAGGCGGGGAGCTGGTATAAGCCCCGGATCTCGTCACATGGTAATCGCCGCAGTGCAGTGGGTGCCAAGGCACATACCAGACAGCCCTAAGCCAGCCTTTTAGGCCTAACAGCTCTGTAGGCCTAGCAGCCCATTAGGCCTAGCAGGTCTATTGCAGCCTTGTATGCGGGTAACTCGTATTAGCCAGAGATTACGTCAGAGGGTGATTGTCGCTGTGCAGATGTGGTAACGAGACACATACCAGAGCAGCCCTTATCAGCCCATTGGGCCCAGTAGCCCTCTAGGCCTTGTCGCTGTGCAGATGTAGCAGGCCTACCAGCCCATTAGGCCTAGCAGGCCTATTGCAGCCTTGTATGCGGGTAACATGACTTCATTAATAGCCATTTGAAGATTCTGGCCGCCATTTTGTCCGCCATTTTGGGTTTTTTGCAGTGGTACATATATGTCTTTGATTCCATTGCATTGCTTCAACCCTATAATCTTAATTTAGAGCCTAAAACCGTCTTCCTATCACATACAATACTTTACTTTTAGTCATTTGAAGCAATTGGCTGCCATTTTGTCCGCCATCTTGTTTTCCCATGAAACCGCTAAAAATCCAGCTTCCTAACCACGATTTTCGTTTTCAGGAGGGTCAAGTTAGTCTAGAAACACCAGTTAGAAAATTGTTGATATCCGGCTTGGATCACGTGGGGTACCGGCTACACATCGCGCTCGAGGACTTCAAAATCATTTTCCGTCTTTTAATCGTCTTCTTTACAACAACAATCTTGGTTTTCTGCAAGGAAGTCTCCATAAACCCGGTGAGTTCGTTCCTTTTCTTCAAATCTTTCTAAACTCTGTAAATTCTAAAATATAGCCTTTTCCCAAATTCATTTGTTTCAAATCTTTTCAAATCTCGCTGCCATTACTCTGACAAACCAATCAGCTTCATTCTTCGCTTCAATGCATTCATTAACGCTCCTACTCCTCCTCCTTCTCACCTGCGCCCGCTGCCTCACGGCCAATGCTTCCTACTCCCCTCACCCACGCCAAGCCTGCCAAACAGCAACGGTTGAATATCGAAACCTCTCAGTCATTCCGCTCTCATACTTCGTCACACGGCATCGCTTTAACTATCGACCTCAACAACTATTCCCATCTCTCCTTCTTCTCTTATGCGGTGACATCTCTGCTAATCCTGGACCATCATCTGCATCTCACTCCAGCGGCGCAAATGTCGCACACAAACAGTCGACTCACAATGCAACCAGCAAGAACTTCTTACTCTACTCTCTCAACATCCGGTCCCTACTAAACGAAAACAACTCTATTTCCCTCATCGACCTTGCTTCCGGCTCCCGTCCACCAAATCTCATTGCTCTCCAAGAAACCTGGCTATCCAATACCTCTTCAACCGCCCATTTAGCCGATTGCATACCAACTGGCTACTCTCTTCAAAGCTTCCCTCGAATAACCGCTTCCTCTAAATCCTCAAAAATATCTGGTGGCGGCACCGCCTTCCTGGTTCGTGAGCCGGCTGTCGTCCTAAATTCTTCTCGCCACACATTCAGTTCTTTCGAATGCTCGTCCACAACACTTCGACTTTCCTCAGACCTACTCACAGTTTTCAACATCTATCGTCCTCCTACCTCGTCTAAGTACTCCTCTAAAAACTCAGTCTTTCTTGATGAATTTAGCTCTCTCCTCTCAGTTGCTGCCACTACTCCCAACGAATTCTTACTTACTGGCGATTTCAACGTCCATGTTGACGATCCATCTAACTCTCATGCAACCGACTTTCTGAACCTCCTCTCATCAGTCAATCTCGTCCAACATGTCAACTTCCCGACCCACATCAAGAATCACACCCTCGACCTTGTCATAACTGCCAACACCTCCCTTTTATCTCCAAAGCTATCACACTCTATTCTCAACATAACTGACCATTACCTTATCATTGCTGACCTTTCTGTTTTTGATGTCATCTTGTTTTCTGGTTGCAATAAAGCGAATTGATTGATTGATTGATTGATTGATTGATTGATTGACCTTGAAATCAAGCCCTTCGCTCGGCCCCCTCCTTCCACTCACTCTTTCCGTCGCGCAGGGTCCATTGACTCTCAGGCCTTCATGAAAGATATTCTAAGCTCTCAACTTGTTCTTAATCCTCCTTCTTCCCTTGATGACCTTCTTTCTTGCTACAATTCGACTCTTTCCAACCTCCTTGACATTCACGCACCACTGATCACCAAACCCAGCTCACATGCCGTCAACCCTTGGTTCACCTCCTACCTCCAAGCTTTCAAAACCTTCCGTAGGCGACTTCAGCATATCTACAAGGGCGCCACTGACTCTCTATCCAGAGAAAAAGCCCTTTCCAGCCTAAAATCAGCCACACACAGATACCACAAACTCATTGCTGCTACAAAAAGGAAATACTACTCTTCACTCATTCACTCCAGCTCCTCCAACCCTCGACATCTCTGGAGAGCTGTCAACTCTCTTCTTCATCGCAAATCGTCCTCACCACTGCCAAGCTCCATTCCATCCCCCCTCTATGGCCGATACATTCTGTTCATTCTTCTCTGACAAAATCTCCTCCCTTCGCTTCACATTGCAGTCTCTTCTTGACTCACAATCCTCCAACACTGATACACCTCCATTTCCAAATCCTTCTTCTCCCGTCTCTCAATCATCGCTTCCAACGCTCCATCCCGCCTCTGAAGCTGAAGTGTCACTCCTGCTCAATTCTCTTCCTAACAAACAGTGTGAATTAGATCCTATCCCAACTGCTCTCCTAAAAGACTGCGCCTCCGTCCTCATTCCCATAATCACTAAAATTATCAATCTTTCACTTTCCACTGGCAACTTTCCAATGGTCTTCAAGCAATCTCTCGTCACTCCTCTTCTGAAAAAGGCAAATCTTGACAAGGAAAACCTATCAAATTACCGACCCATCTCCAACCTTTCTTTTCTATCTAAATTAACCGAACGAATTGTCCTTTCCCGGCTAAACGATTACCTCGCTTCTAACTCACTCCTCAACCCCCACCAATCCGGCTTCACCAAACACCACTCTACAGAAACTCTACTCGTCTCTCTGTATAATAAACTGGTTTCTGCCGTCAGTCATCAGCAAGTCTCCTGCCTCTGCCTCCTTGACATCTCCGCTGCATTCGACACCATCGATCACAATCTCCTTCTAAATCGACTGTCTTCTTCTTTTGGCGTCTCTGGCACCGCTCTACTCTGGTTCCAGTCCTATTTGTCTTCCAGGTTCTTCTCCGTCAAAGCCTCCGGTCACTGTTCACAACCCCTTCCACTATCTTGTGGCGTTCCTCAAGGCTCCGTCCTGGGTCCGTTGCTCTTCATTCTCTACACCACTCCTTTAAGTCATCTAATAAAATCCTCGTCTGTTGACCACCATCTCTACGCAGACGACACCCAACTCTTTATATCGTTCTCCCCAGGCTCTTTCTCCACCGCCATTGCTCAACTTCTCAATGTGGTCAATCTGATCTCTCAATGGATGTCCTCAAACCTCCTCTGCCTCAACCCATCAAAAACAGAGTTCATTATTCTTGGCCTTCCTGACCAAATCAAGAAAATCCCTGACCCTTCAATACACCTATCGACTAACTCTTCAACTCTCGCCTTTACTTCCGATGCTCCTGTTCGCAATCTTGGTGTAATGTTTGACTCGCATCTCTCCTTCTCTAACCACATCTCTAGCCTATCACGCTCCTGTTTCATGCACATCCGGGACCTCCGACGCATCCGACCTATGCTTGATTTCAAAACTGCTTCAACCATTGCTACGTCCATCGTCCACTCAAAGCTTGACTACTGCAACTCCCTGTTCTTAAACCTTGATTCCACACAACTTAAGCGCCTCCAACTCATTCAAAATTCTCTAGCTAGAGCCGTCACCAGAACACCCAGACATCATCACATCACCCCTGTCCTCAAGTCTCTTCACTGGCTGAAAATCCCAGAGCGAATCCACTTCAAAGTTCTCTCCTTAACTTACAACTCTTTACAATGCTCCCAGCCCAGTTATCTTCGCGAACTCTTCACCATCCAGCCTACCCGTTCTACCCGATCATCCGCCTGCCTTACACTTTCTCGACTCCCGGTCACAAGTCATATCAAGTTCTCCAACCGAGCCATATCCATCTCAGCACCACGCCTTTGGAATGATCTGCCTCCTGAATTCCGATCCTTTTCAGTCCCTTCATCATCATTTCTAATCACACACCATAACCTTCCTCAGGCTCCTCTGTCCATCACACCTCGGGCTTTTCATTCGAAACTTAAGACACTCCTTTTCACGATCTCTTACCCTATCTCAACTGATCCTCGGCCACCCTCCAATTCCCGGCCCAGACGACACCCACCTTAGTAGCTGTTCCGCCCCTCTGACCCTATGGTAACTCGACCCGGACCACCACGGACTACTCTCACGGACAACCCTTCTAACACAACGCATTTGATCCTGATCCAATGGTAACTCGACCCGGACCACCACGGACTATTCTCATGGACAACCCTTCTAACGCAACGCAGCGCTCGTGAATAAGCTGGTGCCCTGCGCTTGGCTTTCGAGTGGCGCTTTAGAAATCTCGAGTTTACGATTACGATTACGATTACATGATTTGCTTCTAACAGTGCAATTTTCAAAATGCCTGACAGTACTGAAAATCAATATGGCGTTCTTAAATCGTCCGGTAGAGGGCAGAAGACGTCAACATAGGAAGGTCAAATTTTTGGTAGCAATTCTGTGATACCATGGTCAACTTTTGATCACTATTAGAATTAGAAATTCGAGAAAAAATGTTTTTTCACTCCGATTCACTCCACCCTAATGTGTAGCTAACCTAAGCATGCGTAGCTAACTTAACTAAGCATGCGTAGCTAACCTAAGCATGCGTAGCCAACTAAGCATGTGTTGACCTATCTCACCTTTATTAAACATAGATCTAGAATTCAGAAAACAATTCATTCGAAGGACATTCATCAAAGAATCGCGATCGAAATATTAAAGATCCGTTTAGTTTCTCTTTGAACAAACCAGACACATGAATTGATATCTTGATCTATCTTGATCTACTCTTCGATTATTGGTACACTATAATAGGGTGGAGCAAACTAAGCTAGTCATCGAAATAGGAAACTCCATAACTGCTCATGTTCTAGTAATGCCAGTCCAAAGCCTGGGAAAAGAGGAGGGCGACGCTAATCGTGTATAGACTATTACTATATGAAACATTGTTGTTAAAAGAACTAACCTAAAGACTTTCAATGCCTATCGTTTGCTGTGCGCCTATTCGATGGTGGACTATGTCTACTGTACAGTGAAGCTAAGCGCTATCAAAACTTGTTAACACTAAGGTTGAACGTCCGTCAAAATTGGATCAATTCGCACCAACTCCTTCCATTAGAAGTTGAGAACGTGCCTGATTGTAAAATGTCTAGAGTTATGTTTACACCACTGCTAAATCATCCTTTGATGTAGAGACCTGTTTAAACAAGCACACTGTTTAGAACTTTCTGTCAGGGTAGGCTAACATCTAAAACAAGGTCTTTATCCTGGAAAAACAATTCATCGCTATTTCTCGGTTTTTGTTTGTTTCTAACGTCTTAAGGATAACTCATCATCATCATCAACAACCGAGGGACCAATGCCCGTAGGTGCTCGATGCCGTTCTCGTTATTCCACGCCAGGTTTGTCTCTCCAAGGCAGCGTGTGTTAGGTCCTGTAGTGGTGCTCCACACCATTCTGATATGTTACTGGCATCAAGTTCCAATCGTGTTTTTCTTTTACTGTCAGCGCATCGCCACTCATCTGACAAACCCCTTCTTGGGGGACTGGTTGCCGCCCACGTTAGCCAGCTCTTTCAGGGTTCCTGTTGGCCTGTCCACCCCGCGAAGCGCCCTAGGTGGTACTTCGGCCGAAACCTTCTCCACTGATGGCTTAGCCCCAGCAGGCATTCCCTTACTTGACTGTTGGCACCCCCCCCACCGCTTTGAGGTGTGGGTCGGTCTTTGGGGGGGATAACTGTCCACATTATTTCGTATGGGACATCGGAGTTTAATGAAATATTGCAGTCGATGTAGTATAAACATTTCATGTTGTGCAATGCCAATAGGAGGAACAGCTTTGTAGTTGCTACCATCTTAAGATCTGTGGAGCGAGTAGACAATAAACGCATTCCAACAATATGACTAATATCAGCGTAGCCTAACTGAAGACGTTTCTTTTTAATTTTGAACAGCAGAGGAAGGTTGTGAAAGATGAACCGCGTTAGAATGACCGCCATTTCTCGCCACATATTATCAGAATATAATTAGGTGTCTATCTTTCACGGTTGTCGCATCTATTCGGTATTGATACACAAGTGGATATAGCATCACTTCCCTACATACCTCTCAAACTATATGCAACATCCAATATCTGCACCTTCATTACAATGCAATACAACTTCATATAGGCTAGGCCTAGTATATAAAAACAGCTCTAAGCTCCATTAATCAAAATTATGGTTCCATATTCTGGCATGGCATTTGTTGTGTATACATATGACCACGATCTAAGTGATATAAATGCATGAATGAACATTTTGTGAGCTTGATTCTATCCACTAATGGCCAACAAATTTACTTCACCCACAATCACTTTTGAGTAACCGTTAAAATATAATCCAATTCCTAAAAAAAATGTAAAAGTTAATTCTACTAAAAAATACAATTCTGAATGCTTCGTTACTTCGACGCATTGGCCTAGGACTTCGTTCTATTAGTTTCAATAATTATTATTAGTACGCTTCGTGTCTTTGATCTTGGTAAGATTAAATAATTATCTTTTCTATTTTATGTCTTTCCCGGATAAGATCCCACGGTGCTATTAATTCTGTAGCTTGACAGCGTTGCTATCTGATGCCATCTGTCACGTGAACCAATGACAACACTAAGTCTTTTCGGACATAATTTCATGCCATACCGGCCGACACTTGATTGATGATAGACCAGACCAGACCATAGAACAGACCACCGCTGACAGGCCATAGTAGCTGATGTGACAGCTGATAGTTGATGGCCGCTAGGCAGACCAAACCGAATTAACCATACCAGACCAGACCATAGACCAGATCCTAGACATAGACCAGACCAGACCAAACTAGACTAGACCATACCAGACTAGACCATACCAGACCAGACCATAGGCCAGACCATAGACAAGACCAGACCAGATCAGATTAGACCATACCAGACCAGACCATAGACTGGACAAGACCAGACTAGACCATACCAGACCAGACCATAGACTAGACCAGATCAGACCAGACCACAGACCAGACCATAGACTAAACCAGATCAGACCAGACCATACCATACCAGACCAGACCATAGACCTGACCAGACTAGGCCATACCATACCAGACCTGACCATAGACTGGACAAGACCAGACTAGACCATACCAGACCAGACCATAGACTAGACCAGATCAGACCAGACCACAGACCAGACCATAGACTAAACCAGATCAGACCAGACCATACCATACCAGACCAGACCATAGACCTGACCAGACTAGGCCAGACTAGACCAGACCAGACTAGACCATACCATACCAGACCAGACCAGACCATAGACTGGACAAGACCAGACTAGACCACAGACCAGACCATAGACTAAACCAGATCAGACTAGACCATACCAGACCAGACCATAGACCTGACCAGACTAGACCATACCAGACCAGACCATAGACTGGACAAGACCAGACTAGACCACAGACCAGACCATAGACTAAACCAGATCAGACTAGACCATACCAGACCAGACCATAGACCTGACCAGACTAGACCATACCAGACCAGACCATAGACTGGAGAAGACCAGACTAGACCACAGACCAGACCATAGACTGGACAAGACCAGACTAGACCATACCAGACCAGACCATAGACTAGACCAGATCAGACCAGACCACAGACCAGACCATAGACTAGACCAGACCAGACCAGACCATACCAGACCAGACCAGACTAGACCAGATCAGACCAGACCCCAGACCAGACCATAGACTAGACCAGACCAGACTAGACCGCTGTTGACAGGCTAGACAGCGTTAGCAGCTTCCGATGGGTGGGCCTGGAGACGGGAGCAAGGAAATAGTATATTATAAGGAGGCACGGAACAGCCATTGAAAGGTTCGGCGTCGATGGACATTCGTAGAGGCTCGGTGAATACAGGAAGTACATCGGAAGGTTGGTGTTCCGTGGAGCAGAGGTTCGACTCCTATGAGAGAAGTGAAAGACAGATGGTTACTCGGGTTAATTGAAATCATTGTAGATAGGGATTTTATGCGTAGAATTGAATAGGGATTACGTTGAATCAGTTATTAATTAGAACTAAAGCAGAAAGAAAACGAACATTGACTTGTCGTTCCATTCTGTCTATAATCAGCCTTCTAGCCGATTGGCTGAAGCCACACTTGCTCAAAGGCAAAAAATAAGACGCTTAGAAACAACACTGGCCCAGTTTTCCGACACTATTATGGGACTCATTGCAGTCGCATACATTGTCTGCCACACTGCCTCGCTTTGCATTGGAATCGATCGTATTCCATTACTTTCCAAACTTATCATCAATACTATTTTATTTGATACTACTAATAATAGAGACAATAGCAGTGATAATAGCAATATCAGTAGTTATTGCTGCAGCAGTAGCAGCAGTAGTAGTGGTAGTAGTAGTAGTAGTAGCAGCAGCAGCAGCAGCAGCAGCAGCAGCAGTAGTAGTAGTAGTAGTAGTAGTAGTAGTAGTAGTAGTAGTAGTAGTAGTAGTAGTAGTAGTAGTAGTAGTAGTAGTAGTAGTAGTAGTAGGTGTAGTAGTAGGTGTACTAGTAGGTGTAGTTGTAGGTGCAGTTGTAGTAGTAATGGGAGTAGTAGTATAAGCAGTCGTTGTGCTATTTTCCTTTCATTATTATTGTTGTTGTTAGCATTACTATTATTTATTTATTATTGGTATTATTATCAATGACCATTTCATAATTGTTTAATTCATTTACTATCATTATTGATATTGAAAATTATTATTATTTAAAATTTACTTTAGCAGCTGTCCGTAGCAATTGCTACCGTAGTCTGAAATCGCTTGATACAAACAGTTCCATACCATTAACCATTGCAATAACATGGACATAAATAAATCGTAAACAATAACATGCACAGTACATCCCGACTGAACTCAGTATATAAATCAACACTGTTAACCTTTTAAAATGACCTAAAGTGCAATAACATGGCCATAAATAATTCGGAAACAATAACATTCACAGATAAGTTAGAGTAAAAAAATACACCCTGACTGAACTCAGTATATTAATCAATACTGTTAACCATTTGCAGGCCCTGAATTGCAATAACATGGACATAAATAAATCGGAAACAATAACATTCACAGTTCAGTTAGAATCAAACCGCCAAACAACCTGACTGAACTCAGTATATTAATCAATAGGCTACTGCTTCATATAGCTTTAAGAATCTAAATAATTATAATGAAAAGAATTTGAAATGAAATCACCAATCGATCGTAAGGCGAGTTTGCTGAAGTAAAAGAGTAAACGAAAAACCACAGCAGTAAATTGAAGCGTGTGCTTGTAGGTCGGAAAGCAGAATTCTGTATAATACGGTATTGATACTAATCAGGCCACAAATAAAAAGTAAGTAAGTAGGTATTTACTTTAATGATGAAACATATACACTGTGTCCGGATAAAAAGTAGACCCCAAAAAGAAGTGTAATAACTCGGTCAAAACTCTGAGGATTTGTCTGAAATTTTAAGCAGAGCA
This sequence comes from Lumbricus terrestris, assembly GCA_949752735.1. Taxonomy (NCBI): domain Eukaryota; kingdom Metazoa; phylum Annelida; class Clitellata; order Crassiclitellata; family Lumbricidae; genus Lumbricus; species Lumbricus terrestris. The sequence continues at coordinate 1,849,188 of OX457037.1, forward strand.
ACAGTGACCATAATTATATACACGAGATCCTAAAGCCGATAAGAAATATTCGTGAGTTTGTCTAATTTATGAGCGTTTAAAATTCAGCACCAAAAAATTGAACTTTCCAACATGGAAAACCTGAAAGGAAGTGAAATTCAGCTATATCCGGTGTTCAAAATGTCCTCCTTGTTCACGGACACACGACCGTAGACGTAGTAGAGTAATAGTTGTCCCGGGAGACACTCGGCTTCATATCCCCAAGATGTGGCCGTCCAGCAGTCCAGACCCTTGATCCGGAGTACACGGACTGGAGGAGCGCGTTTTTCGTTCACGCGTTTTCATGACATCGATAACCGTAGGGCGCAGGGCGCGTCTGATTGAAGAGTGGCAGATGTTTGACCAAGTGATCATCGACCGGACCATCAAACAGTAGCGTCTACGTCTACGGTCGTGTGTCCGTGAACAAGGGGTTCCGCGGCAGTATGGTGGAAATTTTTTGGCAAAAACTGAAATCACAAAAGTAGGCCTAGGCTATTAGCATTGAATAGATTCTTTCGCAGCTTTCAGTCATTCTTGCTTACAATAACATTATTACGCGATGCATTGTTGTTTTCTATTATGATATTATTGCTTTATATAATTATTATGCCCTTATAGTTCATTACTTGTTATTCGGAAGGCACGTGCATCATTATGGGAATCAATAGGCTTATAAGCTTATGGATTGTTAATACGGCACGGTACGTTTCCATCTATCCAGTCGGACAATCACAAACAAACCATTTTTATCACTGGTTTTTACCCTTTTTGGACTGTTCTGAACAAACACAGTCAGCTGAGCACTAGACGAACGACTTGTTTGGTTTAGGCCTATTCTTCTTTTCATCCGTTCATTTTTAAAACTGCTGATTAGATCTCTCATCCAGAGGTAGCGGATAACTATTCGAAATTTTGCAAATGAAAGCTTAAGCCTTATGTTTAGCTAGCTTTAGAATCTTTAATTGACAGGGTTATAGGCATAATTATAGACCCATACTCGCTATCAGCTTCTCGGAAAAATTTCATATGATGCGTGAAACAAGAATTAGATGTGTGATTGCTGTTATATGCAGCGACGTAACCAGCAAACGAAGCTGAAACTCCCCAAACAAGCTGAAGTCCATCGGCCCCATTATAGTCAATCACCACGCTCATGACGGTTGAGCCCCCAAACGATTCTTTTATGTTGAAGACGAATCGTTATGTGTATGCCAACGTATTTTGCGTCTACGAGTGCGTTCCGGACTTAAACCAGGTAGACATTTCACAGTAGGTCCTAAACTTGAGGAAGGATAATAAGATTAACACAACTTTTCCATTGCACTGATCCAGAATGGAGTCTATTTTCACTTTTCAATATTCTGTCCATCTGTCAGATGGATGGACAGTTGCTGGCGAAATAGAGCAAAACTGCAGAACTTTGTTCTCTGGCAGTGCATTGAGCAATGGTCCTACACTTAGAATTTTAAGGCATGTATTTGTGATGTGATAGGCTTATTATAATCTGCACCAGAAGTGCAAGCAATGTACATTTAATCAGAATATTACATAATTTTACAAGTTACAGCTGTGACAGTCGGTTATGCAAGTATACATGTATTTCTTGTAATACAGGCCAGATCCAACTCCTACAACCACTGTGCAGTATCCCAAATCCAGTAACTTTTGTGCATCTTATTCCAGTTAAGGCCCCATGATCGTCGAATGTGCAACCGTTGCTTTTAGTTATAACTAGGATGCTTACTGTTTCTTTCTTAATGTTGTTTTGCCACATAATATCCTATGCTAAGACTACTCTGTGGTAACCTATTGACCTTCATCGTCATGGTATTTCCGCCCAGGAGCCCACCTAGCGGGGTTGCAAGACCTTTTCCGAGTCCCCTGTGCAACCAAATGGTAACTTTTAGTATCATTAGGCCACTAAAGCGCTGTATTAATTTATTTTGTAAACTTTGTTTAATTATTTGATGCTTCATTTGATTTTGATTTGTTTCGTTTTTCTGTTTGCCAATTTTTTTTATTAGAATTAGAAAATTAGAAATACTGGATTGGTGTAAAGCGGAGTGTTCCGCTATCAATGTGTGCTTCGAGAAGTGTTCCGCAACTAGAAACAGATTGAAAATCACTGGTGTATGCACATAACACATGCATGCACTCATGATTAGCTTTGGGCTATCTTGCAATCTGACAATGTTTTCTGCCAACTGCCATTAGTTTCGCATTGACAACAGTTACTGTACCTGTTGTACTACGCAATACGTGATTCGCGACATCCTTATGGCTTGGACGAGCATGTTTTGGTTCTTTTCGTGCCAATAGGCCGATGATTGTAATCTCTACGAGAAGACTAGAATAATTATACTTAATGCGTTAATTGATTGAAGATTTGCATGCTGTATAAGATTACTGCTAGTGATCGTCTACTTCGCTATGATAAAGGCCGAGAGCAACTAGGATTACATTGAACACGGGGTCGTTTGGTGTTAATAATGTCGGAGTGAATGGGTGGATCCAGATTTGACGAGGGCCTATGACAACAGAGGTCGTTGCCCTCGCAAACATTTTGCTTTTGCATAGGCCTACTACAGCATTCTAATTCTAAAGTGAACGTCTATAATAAAATTATTATAATAATTATTATATTGATTCAGCGTGGAACGGCCAACTCGCATTTACCCAAGTCCAGCAACCTAACAGAGATATCGGAGAATTTTTTTCCAAAATACTGACATGCTAAAAATGTCTCCTGTTGTTCAATTTCTAGGTTATGCTTGAGCTTGAGCATGTCATTCTCTACTACGCTGTTTCGAAATCTTTGACTTGTATCAACAAGGAGGCTGCTTTTAGAAGGATGGGGAGGGGGCACAAGGAGGAAAAGGATACGAAACACGGAAATACGCAGTAGACTGAAGATAGGCCTACTGTTGTGGACAGGATACAGATCAGAAGAATGCGGTACTTCGGACATGTCGTCAGAATGCAGAGCGTAAGATACCCAAAGGATATGCGCATGGGAGGAGGGAAAAAGGCAGGTCCAGGAGGCGATGGATGGATGTGGCAGAAGAGGACTGCCTGAGGATGGTATTAACCGTGGGAGAGGTGGCGCGGAGAGCAGAGGACAGGACAGGGATGACAGAAGGCTGTCCAGTGTGTCCACAGAGGAGCGGCTGATGCGGGCGGAAACTTCGCCAAGGCCATATGTCAAGTAAGTCAGGCTGCTTTTAACTTTCAGCCACTTTGGCATAATGAACATTTAAAAATAAGAAGTTTATTTAGGATGTCAGTCCTTTGCGTTTGTTGTCATTATTTTTGATCTTCTTGAGCATCAGCGACCGCAAAGGCTGAATGCCACAACAACAACAACAATAATTATTATTGAATCAATAAATTGCGTGGGAAGGATATCTTATGCAGCATATCGTTGTATTAAAGTGAATGCAGCGAAGCACAGGCATAACCTTATTCAAGAAGCGGAATCACATGATGACTATGAAGCAGGTCAATTTCCGTCTGATGTTTGTCTTCGTTCTCGCAACACACACGACAACAGGTAAGTCGTCGACACAATAATTACTTTATCCGGGGATCGTATCAATCAGCACATGGTTAAACCGTAGTTTAGGTTGCTAAATTATTTGGCAATTTCCCGAGGTTGCTAAATTATTTGGCCATTTCCCGAGGTTGCTAAATTATTTGGCCATTGCTAAATGTATATACAAGTAATTTATGGATCGCCAGGTTCAATCCCGCTTCCATTTCAACTATAAAAATGCCTGTACCCAGTTTCCATTTCAGCTATAAAATGCCTTTATCCAGCTTCTATTTCTCTTGCGTTTTCCGTCAATCCAGCTTCTATTTCAACTATAAAAGAACCTTCATCCAGCTTCCATTTTCCTTGCGTTGTTTCGTCAATCCAGCCTCCATTTCTATACTGCCATTTTTCTTGCGCGCGTTTTCAGTTTATATTGCTACTTCCGGTTGCGAATGTTCAGAAATTTGAATAGCGCGTTGTATGGCGCGCTATATTCATGATCGGGGGTGTTTCTTAATTTAGCAACCTAAACTACGGTTTAACTCAGCAAATAATGTTCAGTCATAATGCGTAAATAAATTATTAAAGATTAATGTCTAAACTGATAGCAGAATATGATTCAAAAATAAAACGAAACAAAACATCCGCAGCATGGCGACATTACAAGAACTGAGAAGCTTTTCAGATCACGTGACTATAGATAGAGGGATCGTTCAATTATTTATGGCGGCAATCCTTGTAGTACTGCAATGTAATAAGCCCAGTGGCGTAGCAAGGTTTTTTGGGGGCCCTTGTGCAGGGCTTCGGTGGTGGGCCCCTTCATTACTTGTACCTCCTCGTTTTCAAACAAAAAGCTAGTGCAAAAACGCCTGACTTATTTCCGATAGACGCTATTTGCTTGCAGTATTTTGAACCCGAAATTAAATAAAAAATTAACTCATTGCAATATATATTTTAGTTATTTTCTCCAGTTAGTCTTTATATAATCATTTTCTATTCCTTCAGGGTACCAGAGAAAATTCAATTCGAGTACTTGACAAAATTTATCAAAAAACGTTTCATCTGTTGAAGTTTGAATTATCATCATCCATGCTTAGAATCTATATTCTGTCAAACAGTTGGGTTAGTTGAATAAAAAAACAAACAATATAATAAATTGGTATAATGTGAAGTGACTCAAATCTCGGTCGCTACAAGTCTTAAAGAAGAAACCAAAAATAAAAGTTCGGAAATGTAAAAATGTTCACCTGGACGAATAATTCCCTTGGGCAAAAATAATTGAGATGCCTTCGCTACTGAATCCTTTGGTAATGCAGCTGGTGTACCACCATAGGCTAGTTTTCGAAGCGCTTCTCTGCTCGGTGTCAATATCCACCACCACCTCAGCAGTGATCAGCACTGATCACTACAGTAGGCCTACATGTAGACTTGATTACATTCTGAATATTCTGAATGTAAAAACTTGACTCTGACCGCTGGGGGCCCCTCAACAGCCGAGGGCCCTTGTGCACTGCACAAGCTGCACCACCTATTGCTACGAACCACTGAATAGACCTGCTTCGCTCTTCCAACACCCCCACTCGACAGTTACTACCCACATAATCATAATGTTTCTAGTTATCTTGTCCCTTGTAACTAGTTTGGTCATAATGTCTGCATGCTAGTATTTGATCATTGGAGCAATACTCTAAGTTAATTATCCCACGAAACTGTAAGTCTCGAATATGGTGATGTCGAGCAGAGCTATGTGCTTGGTTCCTGCATTGATTTTCTCGTTGCTTGCAGTCTTGATGCATCCTTGGTTGTCCTCGTACAGAGTCGTTGATTCAATGCAGGGTGTAATGTAGATCATATAACAATAATTGTCTCAACCAAATCAATCCTTGACTTGCCAAAGAAGCAGCAATATATTATTCTGCTTCTGTAGATGACAGAGCTACGGATATCTGCTTTGAATATCCATGAAATTACTCCTTCTCCAAGCTTAAACAGGTATCGACTTGTTGATTTGCGATCAGATCTGTCGCCTTCCCAGTCTGTATCAACATATCCAGCCAGTTGTAGATTTCCAACCGCTTCAAGCTTTAACTTTGAGTTAGTTGTTCCCTTCAAATATCTCTATACTGCAGTTCAATCACTTTGACGTGGTGTACTGACCTTCTGACGTAGAATAGGAACTGCTGCTGCAATATCTGGTCTTGTTTTAGTAGCTATGTATAACAAAACCCCAACTCCTTGTCGATATTGTTCATATGAGCTGAGCAAAATTTCTTCTCTTGTTATATTTATATAGCTCACATGCTTTTGTGTTGCAAGCACGTTTGCATCCGTTAAAACCATAGGCCTACTCAGAAATTACGTCCCGCATTTTATTTATTTCAGAAATCAAGTAATTGCCCTGTTTGTCTTTGTCAACATGCATTCCCAGGTATAAACCGACTTCACCTGAATCCTTGTTTTCAAATTGTTGACTTAACATGTTTGCTGTTTCTTGATCATCAATATATAATAATATAGCCTATAAACACTCACGTTGTTGCACTTCTTTGTATACAGACACAGATCAGCTTCACCTTGCTGAAATCCATCTGATTTCAGAAAAGAGTCTCTTTTCCGATTCCAACTTCTGGCTGATTGCTTAAGTCCTTAAATGGTTTTCTTTATTTTCCAAACCTTTTGCTCTTGACCGGTTTCTGTAAAACCTGTTGGTTCATTCATGTAGAGTTCTTCTTTGATTAGCTACAAGGCGTGCTTTATGTCTCACATTTCCTTCGGCATCGTGTTTCAACTTAAACACCCATTTGCAGTCTGTATGCCTTCTTTTCTGCTGGAAGATCACACAATATCAAAGTTTTATTCTCTCTGTGTGAATTCATTTCTTCTGCTGCTCTCATCCAGTTTTTCTGCTCCTTTTCTGGTAACATCTTCATCTCATTCCATGATGAAGGTTCCTTTCTGATTACACTTTGAACGATTAATGATAGTCTTTCTGCTGGTATGCCTTTGTTGCTTCTGGTTGATCTTCTGGGTTGACCGTTATTTTCATCTGTTATTAAATTTTCAGCGTCAGTTGTTGTGGTTTGTCATCTTCGTTGACTTGGTTGTTAGTATTTTCTATTGTAATTTGGTCACCAGAACAACTAAGTGGAGAGTTTGTATTTTGGCTTCGTTTTCATTTTAGGTTTTGATTTTAATTCTGTTTTCTCTGGATTCATCATTGCTTGTGTAATAATTGTCATTCCATTGTTTGGATCTGATTCATGCTCATTAAAATGTTACACTGCGACTGATTATGATTCTGTTTGAATCTGTCAACAGCAACCCGTATCCTTTTGATTGTTCACTATAATATCCTACTAGGATTGCTACTAGATTGTTCGATCATCGAATTTAGTTCTTTTCTCTTTTGGAATGTTTGCATAGCCTATGCCTTACATCCAAATATTCTCATAATTATGTGAAAGATCTGGATTTTCTCCATTCCACAGTTCAAAAGGAGTTTTATCTGTTGCCTTCGTTGGCAGTCTGTTTTGTAAGTACACTGCTGTCATAACTGAGCACTTCTCCCCAGTACTGCAGCGGTAGTGCTGCATCGAGTAGCATACATTTTGCCATTTCGGTTTCACAGCTGTAAAAAATTGAATCTTTTATGATAATGTCTGGCAGCTGTACAAACTCGTTCGCAGCTGTACACCTGGTTTCGTATCTTGTAAAAATAATGCCCGAGAACTTCATAAACCGGTTTCACAGCTGAACAAACTGGTTTCACACCAATACAAACTTATTTCATATCTTTCACAAACTGGTTTGGTCTTTTAAAATTATATATAATAGCTGAAAACTGGTTTAACTGCTGTGCAAACTGGTTTCATAGCTTTTAATATTGTGTCTGATAGTTGTAACCTACAACGTGGATTCATATCATTTGAAATAATGCCTGACAGCTAAACAAACTGGTTTCACAGATGTGTATAAACTGGTTTTGTATAATAAAATAGGCCTATGTCTGATCGCTGAACAAACTGGTTTCATGGCTACATAAACTTGTTTCTTATCTTTTAATGCAATGGTCGGTGGCGAACACACTGGTTCACAGTTGTCCAGACTTGTGTCGTGTCTTTAAAATATTGCCTGACAGCTGTACAAACTGGTTTAATAGCTATACAAACTGGTCTTACATTTGCACAAACTAGTTTCGACTCTCTAAAAATAATATACGATTAATGTGTGAGTAAATTGCTGAATTGTTAAACAATGAAATACGATTTTTTGCGTTAATTTTGCCATTTATGGGTCACCATCGCCGGTCTGTAATGCTAAGCAAAAACACACTAACTGACATTTTCCGTATTTACGAGGAAAAATATTTTAAATTATTTTTTCCATCGAAATGGTTGATTTTTTCTACATTTATTAGTTTAGAGCGGGAAAGAATACGAATACTTTTTCTAGTTGGCAGAAAATAATTTAGTCTTTTCAGTTTATCTCAGAACTAGGTTTTTGCAGATAGGCTACGTGGTTCTTGCTTATGACGGCTGTACAGGAGCAAAGATGAAGGATGTAGGCCGACTTCTGTCGATCAATCAATTCCTCAGCAGTCAGCACTCCATAGCACAGTCAAAACTGTGGATTGGTGGAAAGATAGAACAGTCATTAAACAAATGCTTCGAAAAATGTGTGCAGAGAAAGTGAAAGATTGGGATCGATACTTAGATCCGTTGATGTTCGCATATCGTGAGGTCAGTAATGAAAGCACGAGATTCAGTCCATTTGTAATTATTTACGGAAAGCCTGTGCTTTCACTCCAAATGTTCACTACTGTGTCGGGTGGGGTGGATGAGGTGGAGTGGGGTGGGTGGGGTCGGTGGGATGGGGTTTGGTGGGGTGGGTGGGGTTTGGTGGGGAGCGGGCGGTTAGGGATCCGGTTGTGATGTTGGGGAAGCAAGGAATTGGCCGAGAGCGGGGCGAATCCTAAATTTTTGCGGGCAACGCCGGGTAGGCCTACCCTTGCTATCAGACTATAATAATGCACAATTGTATGCAAATGCGTATGCATGTAGGCAATAGGCTATAATTGCTATTCGGATCTTGAAAGAAGAAGAATCGTAGTCTCATTAATTTAAAACCTTTACTTAACCACAATCAGACTTTTTGCGATATTTGCAGCCAAAATTTTCCAATCGAAACTTCTTTGTTTCTTAGGTGCACTTGGAGTTATTACTTCGACTCCGTTGAATCGCGTCTTATACGAAGGAGCGACTAATACGACGATAACTTGTGAAAGCAACGATACTTTCCTCGATTGGCTAATCATGCCATTCGCCGACACCGGATTTTCCCCATTGTATCAACTCACGATCAACGGTGAAATTGAAAATCCTTTCAATGAGGCTTTTGCAATTGATCATTCTCAAGGAAGAGAAGTCAAAACCTTAGTCGTTTTCAACGCAACTATATCTCCATCGGACAGATCAACATTTTCAACGGCTGGAATCTACAAATGCTACAACATTGTAGCTGGATCAGCGGCCGCAGCTCAGCTGGTTGTCATTAGTAAGTGTTCACTCTCTCATTGTTAAGGAATTCCAATTGATGAGACAATCAAATACTTAACTGTCATATAAGGTGACAATATTATGGTTATCCATAATCGCATGACTCGATTTTATTAATGAATTAAGCACAAACTATAATAATCTTCCTTTCTACATCATTCTCTAAAATTGTGTTAAAAAAGAGAAAACTTGCTTAACCTACTGTGAATTTTATTTAATAGAATCTGATCCGATATGTTCGTCAAACTTTTCTCAATCCACTGCAATATCGGATGATGTCATGCAACTGTCTTGTACGATCGTCTACGGTGCAGCTAGAAAATATCCAATCGATGCTGTTATTAGTTGGTCGGTCAATGGTCTATCGCTTCTTGCGGACGTTTCCACCTTCACAATAAACTCGACGCCAACAGAAATCACTGCAACGTCAACCATCGTCTTGAAATCATTCACCGATGCAACGTTTGAGTGTGCAGTGACCTTCAGTCAACCAGCAGATTACCCACCTCCAGCCATCGCCAACAATGCTCCGGATTACTTCAAAACGTGCAAAATTTCTGGTACACCTGACTTTCATGAAATTTACTACACATTTACAAAGTTTGAACATTGTTTACAGAGAATTTAGTAGAACATAGATTATAATGCCCAGATATTACTTTTCATGTAGGCCTAATAACGAATTGCTTAATGCGCCATAGTTTTTCCTATTTAAAAAATCCATGTATTATTTTCATGAAATTTAGTCCATTTCTATGCTATAATAAATATTGATTTACAAATGATAGTTTCCTTACTACGAATAAATTTTGCCATTAAAGAATGCGGCATATATATAGTAAGTTTGAGGAAGTTGATAATAAATTATTTATGTGAACAAATTTCTGTTGCGGAGTAATCTGCTCTAACGTTACTATATTTTTGCCATTGTCACTGACATTATCACCGAATTATTGTCCCACGGGCAGACAACTTAATGAGGAACAAACGAGCAGTAGGGTAAATTCTTAAGTACCAGTTATTAACTAGTATCACTTGCTAACAATTTATTAACCGGTAGATCAATTCCTTGGTCAATGTCTGGGTGTCTGGGCGAATATTTACTACTAAGGACCTACTTTGACGATAACGAATTTGTCGTTTATAATGGCATAATTAGTTAGAATTCTTCCAATTTTAGATCTTAATAAAATCGACCAGTCGTCACGCTGCTTAAGAATTTCGTGGCAGTACAATATAATTATAAACATAGAAATTTGTACTTTGTGAATATTTAGATATTTCTGTTGTCGCTTTCTCATGACCTACTTCAAACTCTTATAGTCTGTGCCATTTCCATCAAATTTTTTAAAAAGTTTGTTGGTTTACAGTTTTGACTTATCTTTGGTTTTATGAGTCGGCCATAGCGGGTGCCTGAAGGCAGCATTGTAAAAAAAAAAAAACAGCAACCGCTACAAGTTATTGTTACTTTTACATGTAGGTTATCCGTGTGCGCCGAATCTGAAGAACCTGGCTGTTTACGAAGGACATCTGGACATAATGATGCGTCTGATAACTGATCCTCAAAGCGTAACATGGAGCGTTTCTCCATCTTCCGATGAGCTCAATCTTCAAAACATCATCGACATCGGCGGTAATAGGAATTCATTATTGAGTGATCTCTTCGACGTTAAAGAGACCGGTCTAGGTATCAAGAATGCAACAATAACTGGGGATCCAATATCAACCGCTGGGTTGTATGTCGGTAAATGTGCCGACAATACCGACAACGTTGGTGCAAAGTTACTTGTCATTCGTAAGTTCTTTTACCAATTATCATATGAGTGTTTTCTTTGTGGCAAATTTAGGGCAATGGACGCCAAAACTGCATTGCATCCTTACAGGATTATTAAATCAAATATTTTTTGGTTTTGTCTTCAGTTCGACCTTACTCCATACTGTTCAATAACATTTATGGCAATGGAGGATATTACAAATGCTTATCGCACTTAATGGGTTTTGCTGATTTTGTGCACATAATTTATTCAATTATATTTTAAGACCGTCTCCTTGGCCTAATTTTCAGGCAACAGATTCAGACAAGACGCTTTACATAATATTTGCATGTTAAATTCTTAAATAAAAATAATAAGATGGAATTTGTCTCCAATCCGCTATTCTGCATGGGTTTTGTTAAGTCTATGGCTTTATGCCATTTCGATACATTGCTCAATGCTCATAGACAAGCAGAAACAATATTTTAGATTCTCCTCAAATTGTCATGTTTGGGAATTCATAAATAGAACAATAATCCAAGTGATGGCCTTCCAGATCGTTCACTGAAATTGGAATCAGGATCAGAAGTTAGTGAGACATCGAAGAACTAATTGAGCTCTACGATCTACAAGCAAATCAAGTTAGATCATGACCAGAACATGCCAAAACCTTTTTCCAGTAGGCAAAAGAACTGTATGATAGCTAATCGACGGTAGGCTATAAGCTTATTGGTAGCGGCAGAAAGATACAGTTAACCGAAAGAAAAATGGACTACTCTTTTTTTTAATCTGTGGTAAAGCAACAGCTGCACCCATTTGGCAATAAGCTTTGACCTAATAGTAGCCATATTTCCCGTTCTATTTTACAGGCACAGGTCCACAATGTTCACGCACTTCTATCGATTCCGGTTCTTCCGGTGTGTCGTGTAACATCACTTTCGCTGACAGCGTTATTCATCCCATCCGCCCGATTGTAACCTGGAAACTAAATGGTGAATTCTTGGCATCGTATACGCTTCGGATAGAGAGGATTGATTTGTTGGTGTTCTATGCGGAGTCAACCATTGCAACCAACGGTGGACCACATGACAACTATCAATGTGAAGTGACTTTTGATGTACCAGTTGACATCCAGTATCCGTGGATTGCAACAAATGCTACGGAGTTCAAAGAATCTTGTTCAATAAAAGGCTAGTTTGCATGATGCAAACGAAAAGGAAAGAAAAAACCCAATTATTTAATTTTAAACCTATTAACATTTATACTTTTTTTTATCACGGTTGCAAGCCATGAGAGGATGCTGATTTTGAAATTAATTAATAAGCTGGGTCAATGGTGCTTTGATTTTATTATGTACGTCCTATATAGAATATTGGAAAACGCTATGACTAATAAAAATAATGCAATTCAATTGAAAACGTCGTCTTTAGTGTCGTCAATATCCTGGTGCAAGGTACTGGATGAGTCACAACGTTGTAAACTGTCCAATAGTCAAATGTCATGTCATTGATGTCACTCACAAATGTCATGTCATTGATGTCACTCACAAATGTCATGTCATTGATATCACTCACAGCATTGATATCACTCACAAATGCCATGTCATTTATGTCACTCACAAATGTCATGTCATTGATGTCACTCACAAATGTCATGTCATTGATGCAGCAAGTGGTTTAAAATATAGTCTACTATGTAAATTTTCTCTAAAATGAGAAAATCCACCTGTATAAAACACGCGTGACTGTATTTCTCAAGAAAAAGATCTATCGAGGCATAATTTTATTCGTAGACTATGAATTGATGCAGGTCCAATGCCCAGGAGGAACCAATAGAAAGCGAGATACCCTGGTTTGTTTCATTGGGTTTTTTCTAGCATTTTTATCAGTTCGGAACTGTACTTTTTGCCGTGCTAGTGTAGGAAGCGCTTCTCAGTAGTTCTCCTTCAAGAGGCGCTTTAGAAATTCGTGAATGAATGAATGAATAGCATGACTCAGTTCGTTTCCCCAAATGTTTATGATAGGTTTTAAACTCCGTGGTAGCTTATTAGAGTGCTGTTTAATGTTTAGGAAGCAGATACAGAAAAAGTGTATGGGTTGGATTCCAATTCAAGAAATGCAAGTGTAGAAAATGTTGTCAGTCGAAACACTGGCATCTGGATGGAACACCCACTCATAATTATGGAAACAATGAATTGTAGAGATGTCTAATCGGACTGGTAGGTCGCATTTGATTACAAAGGGTTCATATCACTTCCATTTCTTTCCAGGTGTTCATGATCAGTGCTCGACTCCGCCAATAAATTTGGTCGTTTACGAGGGAACTATGAATACCAAATTGACCTGCAACAGTCCGACGAAAGTCTTTTATATTATTAAGCCAGTTACAGATGAATTGACTAATTATGAAATCACGAACTATGACGATGTGGTCCTTCACTAGAGAACCCTTTCGACGTCAATTCAATTCAATTCATTTATTGCACCCATCAACCATAAACAATAGACATAGTATAACATGCTTCACATAATCGGATGGCAACAAGGAAGGCCCTAAGGGATGAATATCCCGCTAACAGGGACACCTAATTACATGTGCAATTTTAACAGATGGTTAGACGGTTGACATCATGAATTGAACAATAGGCTAAAAGAACAGCATGAGATGACAATTAATGTAGAAAACCTAATTAAAGAACGCAAAACAAACACTCACAAAAATAATATAAAATAAAATAAAAATAAAAATCAGTGCCTACAAGGTTAAATATCTTTGCAGTCATTAATCAAGTAGTTGCGCAGTAGTGTTTTTGCCCTTTGTAAACTGGAAACTTGCTGAATATGATTAGGAAACGAGTTCCATATACATGGCCCAGTATGGAATCTTCTTGAAATTAATCGAGCGGATGTGGCTCGGTAATGAGAGGAGTTCCTAGTGGGATAGTAGTGTATTTCAGATCTTTTTGGAAGTACCCTGCAAAGTTAAGGGGTAGAAGATCATGGGAGAACCGATACATAAAGACTCCTAACTGGAAAGTCATTATTTGGTGAAACTTTAATACATTAAATGATTGAAATAAAGAACTTGAGTGAATAAAAGGCTTAACTCCAGCTATGATACGTATTGCACGTTTTTGGAGAAGTACCAATTTATTGAGCTTGGATTTATATGTAGATGCCCAAACTAAATTACAGTATGAGAGATAAGGATATATTAATGAGTAGTACAATTTAACACGGATAGTGGGAGGGAGTATATGGGAGGTTCGACGAAGGATACCAACACTTTTTGCAACCTTGGCAGAAATATATTTAATATGATCATTCCATGTGTGATGTTGATCAATGTACACACCAAGAAATTTAGTGGAGCTAACCTGCGTTACGGAGGTATCATTGATAGACAGTTGCAATTCATTCCAGGAGCACATCCTTTTATTAGTTCGAAAGAGCATAAAGTTTGTTTTATCGATGTTTAAGGAGAGCCTATTTGCAGAGAACCACTCGGCTATGAAGACAAGTTTATTGTTTACTGTTTGTATTTTTTTCAAATAAACTTCTATCTGCTTTATGTTGAACAATGACACTAACAGGTATGTTTATTCCTGACTAAATAATTTTACTTGCTTTTATTTCAGAGCACTTAGAACATTTAGAACGCTTAAGAACTCTTAGAGAACTTAGTCTATGGAGTCGTTGTTACTCTTAGGAACAACAGTCGTTGGTTGTACATGCTTAGCCCAATTTTTATGATCGGTTTACATCAATTGATTGATTTGGTTCAATTGACATCAATCTACAATAAAACAAGAAAATAACGACATCTATTTATGGGATTTCTAGGCCTAATGACTGATAATTGATTCGGTAATTGAATGCTAGCTATTTAATTTTATTCGCTATTATCCATTAACGCTGATAATGAGGACTGCATGACTCTTGCCAGGAGCTAAATGAAACCCAAAGTTATATGGACTGATAACATAGTGTTGTGAATTGATTATAGGCCTACTATTATTGCTAAGGTTGTTATCATTGTTGTTGTTGTTGTTGTTGTTGTTGTTCTTCTTCTTCTTCTTCTTCTTCTTATTATTATTATTATTATTATTATTATTATTATTATTATTATTATTATTATTATTATTATTATTATTATTATTATTATTATTATTATTATTATTATGGAGATCGAGTCACAAAGGCAATTATGACAACGCATGCAAATAAAACCTAAAGAATCAGGAATGAACAGTTAATAAGATGGCAGTGGCTGCTTTTCGAATGTGCCCCTGCAGGCAACAGCGTTGAATCGCTGGATGCAGACAGAAAATCGTTGGAATAGGTAAGTTGTCTCTTTAGGGTCTCCGGTAATTCGTGTCAGCAGGCGCCCCAAATCTTTAAGTAGCTTCATTCCCTCAATGTTGATGGGGCCCATGGTCTTGAAGGCCAGCGGAACAAAGAGATAAGTGGCAGTAAATTATTATTATTATTATTATTATTATTATTATTATTATTATTATTATTATTATTATTATTATTATTATTATTATCATAAAAATATATACGTATTGAAAAATAAAACGTAAATTACCCTCGCTTCGCAGCGTATGTTATTATTATTATTATTATTACTATTATTATTATTATTATTATTATTATTATTATTATTATTATTATTATTATTATTATTATACATTTTATTCAAGACAAAGTTTTTTTGTCCATTACATTCGAACAACCCTAATGTCTGGGCTACTATCGACATATTAATGTGCCACACAGTCTCATCTGCTGCAGGTCGCTTCCATCTGTCGTTCCACGGCTCGTTTTATTATTATTATTATTATTATTATTATTATTATTATTATTATTATTATTATTATTATTATAAGCGGTAGTTGTGCTATTTTCCTTTCATTGCTATTGCTAGACTATTGTTATTATTTCTTATTTGTATAAATAATTATTAACGATCATTTTTGATTATTATTTAATCAATTTATTACCATTATTGTAATTGAAAATTATTATTAGTTAAAAGTTGCTTTAGCAGCTGTTCATAGCAATTGCTACGGTACTGGTAGTCTGACGGTTGGTTTAATCATTGCCCTGCCATTTTCCATTGAGAAGACCTAGATTGCAATAACATGGTCATAAATAAATCGGAAACAATATCATTCCCAGCTCAGTCATTATCATAAACACCGAACAACCAGACTGAACTCAATTATTTATTCATCAATACTGCTTCAGATAGCAGTAAATAATGAACAGAACCTGAAATTAAATCATCAATCGACCGTAAGGCGGAGAGCTACGAGTCAGCCGAAGCAGAAAGAAAAAAACTAACCACAGCATTCAATCAAAGCGAGTGCTTGCACCTCGGTAAGCAGAATGCAGTATTCAGACTGCATGATACGGTACTGATCCTGATCATTCAACACATAAAACTACACTCTACTCCTGTTTTTCTGCACGTGATCTTTAGTGGTGAACTGCAAGGTGATTTTCGGTCACCAAGCTATTAGTTGTTTGATAGTGGTTGATAAATGGAATGGAAAATGCGTGACTGTTACAGTAGTAGCAAGCGGACGCGGTTGCATCTAAACTAACAGACAACTGTAAATATTAGCCTACGTGTTCAGCGGATCCTTCGTGGAGATGGTCACAGAAGACTATGCTCTAGTGATTCCACGTGGAATAACTAGAGAAGATCTGACTAGTGGTTGGGGGCAATCTGGCTGCTTGCCTGTATGTTTGAGTATGGGTAAATGGCAGACTGACTGTTTAGGCTACATGAGCATGCAGTGGCGAATATATACATGTTTCGAAGGGGGCATAATTTTCGATCTTGGGACAGGGAAAAATGTCGTCTTTTTTCACCGAAAAATCTGATGACCTTTGTTTAGCCATTTTGTCGAAATCTCGGGCAAAAAGATATCATTTACCAGTTGCTAGTGCCTAGTCAGAGACAATTAATAAATATTATGTCTAAAAATAATAATAATAGGTCTAATAATGACTAGTTATTTGCACTGCAAATAACAGCTTGTGGCTTGAGACTGGACGATTAGAATTGTAGCTGGCCTCGTCTTGGAGCCATTTCAGGTGAGCCACATACTTGTGCACGCGCCGCTCTGGTAGCTGCCGATGCTTCACATGGACTCCAATGCGCTCTTGACCCAGATCACCCAGCTCAACATGGCGTCTTTAATGACCTGATCTGGCGCTGTCTCACTCGAGTTGGTGTTCACGCCACTAAAATTTGGAATGATGAAATGAATACACAGCGCATTGAGTTGCGACAGAATTCTGGCCAATAAGTCGGCGTGTCTCTGCAATATCCAAGCAGCTTACGTTGCCTCATTCAGTAGCTGAACACTTTGGACCTACCACCACGTTACATTTTACTTTCTGGATCTGATTCATAAACGTGTGTGACACTGTGTGGTTGTGGCACATCGACACCTCCCACCCATGTGTCATTAAAACATGAAGGGGCAATGTACACACACTTTCTTTCGTTCGTGACCAACACATTGCTGTTGTCCCAGCGTATCGAAATTGATCCCACTCATATGAGCCACGATCTGCGTGCTTGATCTTGTCCACAGACAACGCATGGGATCCACCAGCTTATTTAGCTTCTCTTTGTGTAAACTAGAGCAATGACTATAATCTCTACGACATGACTAGAATTTTCTTAACTCATTAAAATTATTGATTACAGATTTGCATGCAGCGCATTGCTTGTCTTCTTCACCAAGATAGAGACCGAGAGCAACTATATATATATATTAGGTCTACCTTGAACACTTTAAAGGGGTTGTCTGGTCTTGATAATGTTATTGTGAAGTGAACGTCTATATAAATTAAATTATAATATTATATTGGCCCAACGTGGACCTACGGACCAACTCGCATCCACCCAAGTCCCTCATCCGAGCAAATATATCTAAGCATTTAAAAAAAATTTAATACAGAGATGTTAAAAGGGTTTCCTGCTGTTCAATTTCTCGATCATGATTGAGCTTGAGCAATGTCATTCTCTACTACGCTGTTTAAAAAATCTTTTAATTTTATCAACAAGACTTAGTAGGCTGCTTTTAAATTTCAGCCACTTTGGCATAATAAACAGTTTAAATTCGAAGTTTGCTTTGTAAATCAGTCCATTGCTTTTGTTATTATTTATGAACGTCTTGAGCATCGACGACCGCAAATGTTGAATGCCACAGCAGCAACAACAATTGAATCAATAAATTGCGGGAGAGGATATCTTATAAATCCAAATACTGTTTTATTTAAGTGTAAGCTTATGCAGCGAAGGACAGGCATGCTGACGAAGCAGAATCGACATATTCACATGATGGCTATGAAGCAGGTCAAGTTTCTTCTGGTTTTTGTCTTCATTCTCGTCACATATACGACAAAAGGTGAGTGATCGACGCATATTGTCTTCGTATTTGCGGTATCAACCAGTATATAATTTCTTTCAATATGTATTAAAATTTCTATCAAACTATCCAAGCAATTTGTAGGCCTATAGCGCTCCGTCTAAACGTGACATCAAAGCTGCTTCCGACGATCGGCCAAAAGAAAAGTCTTAGTTTATATGGAGAGTAGAGATAAGAAAACAATTAGAAGAAAAGGAGAAGATTATTTTGTTTGTAGCTCTCAATGAGCCTGCAAGAAATGCTTGATATGAAATAATTGTTGTAGGAAGAGAACAATCGATCCAGAACAAAGCAATGCAAATAATCAGACTTGTCAGGCCACAAATATCATTTGCTTAACATAACAAGCGTTGCATTGACACTGCTGTCAAAGTTTAGTTGTATGCAACAAATGCAAAATTCATGGATTTTTTTTACATAAATGAAGTAGGCTAATGAAAGACGAGTGTGGATAAAGTTTTGGAAAACAGAATACTATTATCGCACGTTCGTGGAAATATTGAACGTTAGAGAATTTAAATTGGTTGGTCGCACTTCATGAAGAACAGTTGATGTAACCGATTTTTTTCTTCCAGGTGTCCATGGTCAGTGTTCGACTCCGCCAGAGAACCTGGCCGTTTATGTGGGAACTCCGAACACCATAATGACCTGCAACAGTCCGACAGACGTATCTTGGGTACTAAGGCCAACATCAGACGAGCTAGGCATTTATAATCCCGTAGACTACTGCGACATCGTTGCTCCTCAATACACGAACATCTTTGACGTGAACCAGACAGGACTGATCATAAAGATTGCTCAAGGGAAAGCAGCAGTACCTCCGATATCGACTGCTGGCTTGTACGTCGTAAAAACTAACGGTACCAACAGGTTCGGTGCCAAGCTGCTCGTCGTTCGTAAGTTGAAGTGGCACACTGGCTTTTATTAGAGTGCATTATGTAGTTTAAAATCACTGAAATATTATTGTGCGTAGCATGGTGATTATTAGAGTGAGTATTGGAATGGTTATTTGCGGTGTTAGCTTCTTTATTGCCTGAGAAACGTTACAAGTTATTTGTCTATGAAGCGTATGATGCTTTGTTTTGTTCATCGTCTATTATGCGTTCTCAATCACTCAAGAAGTATCGCTTCGTAGGTTTACATGAGAGTCTCTAAAGTGTCTCTAACAGCACCAGCTTTTCAGAGGTGCACTCAGCATGACAGCCCTGAGGATAGAAGAAAGTCTTGAAGGAGCGAAGAGCTGAGGATGATGCACCAATAAGATCTTAGAATGGATAAAGGGAATAAAGATATCCCGCATAGAAAGGCCTGCGATGGCAAAGGTGCCGTGCTGGGTCATGGTAGTCCTTGCCCCAGGGAACTATGATATCAAATCGATCAGCAGACCAGAGAGGGCGGGTAGAGACTAGACCTGGGAGTCGACCCCAATAAGTCGACCCCAGTCGACTTGATCATTCCAAGTCGGGTGAGGTCGTTTCTGCTCACCGCAACTGACCCCAAGTCGAATTTTGTAGAGAGAAGTAACTTGAAGTTGTTTTTGCCACAAGTCGACTTAAACCGACTTGAGACACAGACATAGTTAAATTTGTCACTTCAAACCAATGATCGTGAAACCAGGACAACATTTAAGCAGCTTTTGTAGTGTGTTTACAAGAATGAGTGATTTTTTGCTAGCCTATTAGCACTGATTATGTTTACGGTAGGCTATCGTGCAGTGCCGAGCTATTCATATAATTTGTTATTCTATAAAATTATGCCAAAACGTCACGCTTAGGCATGTAATTAAAATGGCGAAGCAAAATGTTACTAAAATATTGGCACAGTTGTCTATACTGTGACATTAGCACGTGTGCTTATCAAGACATGAGCATCATCAAATCAGTGAGCCTCTAGCGGTCAGTGAATTCGACGCAAAGAAAGTTGGATCTACAATAATTAGGGCCTGCTGATGAATCAATAGTTTGGCGCTACTTTGGTACGCAGCATCTGCAGTTGTCTGCAGACGGAAAAGCTATATTGTATAGGCTCTATACGGGCCAATTGGACAAAGAAAGACTTTACTGTCAGTGAGTAGGCCTAGGCTACTATTGTTGTAGCCTATTGCCGTACGATGCGCTTGCAATGCTATTTGCTAAGTTGCGGAATGATGTTAGTGGCCGAATAATTATGATAATGGGCTTACAAATTATCATCATAACCCATCATTCAGTCCAATCAGTCCGCGATTCCCCAATTTATCTTAGACCTCGCGTGTTTTACAAATTTATTCAATATTAATATTAATAATAAAATATTATTAAAACTAGTGTAGGCCTAATCTGAATAATCACAGATATGGGCAAGCTAAAATTCATAGGCCTAATAATTTGCCGTCGCATTGCCTAGGTTATTAGATGGCCAAAGCATCACAAACTATTCAAACTGAAACACAAACAGCCTGAAATGGGCTTAATAAAACTTTAACAAATTCATGCATCAATTAAGTGTTGAAGTTTCATTACTCATTGGTAGACCTATATATGAAATTAATGCTTGCCAGGAAAAATTGACTAGACTTCTTGCATTAGTAGCCGTACGTAGACCTAGGCTAATGGCTATTATCATGTCAGAAGTCGACTTCAAGTCGGAAGTTGGTTGTTTTTCTGCCAAGTCGGGTCAAGTCGTTTTGACTCCAAGAAGTCGACTTCAAGTCGACCTCAAGTCACTTTAGGGTCAAGTGGGGTCAGATTGGCTGTCCAAAGTCACTCCCAGGTCTAGTAGAGACTGTGACAGTGGCCTGATCGATGCCACTCAGCAGACCTTAGAAGAACAACTAAGTGCTCATCGTTGAATTCAGCCGGATCAACGTGGACAAGATGACCCAGAGAACGGGTCTCACTATTATAGGATGGTGTTCATTGCCAACGTCTGACGAAACACATTGGTCGTGCCTACAATTATGTATGAACTGGATAAACTTGACTTAAGTTGATCACCTCAGCCATTCGCACAAATCTAAATGTCATAATCGCAACCAAAGTCTGCTGAGCGATGGAGGAGAAAGAACTTTCTCGAAGACGAACGTCTGACCAAAATATTCTCATACAACGAGACCTAGCAATGCTGAACACGCCCTACTTAAAACATCCAGAACCCAAAATTAGGCATAGCATAAATTATTATATTCAACCGAGAGACGCTAGTATGGCATGAAAGTTGATCCGATCCAATCTATGACAACTTTCCCAAAATTCCTTCCACCTGCGTAAGAAGAGATTTACGAAGATTGAGAGGAAGAAAGAAGTGGCAGCATTTGGGACAACAATCGTAAAGGTCATAATTATTTGCAGATGCGAATACAGAACAAGAATCTGCTGTTATTTGTAGATATTGTGCCATTATATTCTTTTGTATTATATCTTATACACTTTCATCATCGTATTTATTACTGTCACAGGTCTAAATAGTAGGCCTAAGTTTAACATTTTTTACAGAGATTCTTTACATTTCGGAAGACTGTTCCAACGCAATGAACTTTATTAATCTATTGTTTTTGCGAATACTATCGATAATAGGAGAGCGATACTGACGTTCACGTAGTTTTCAATATATGTAGGTCTAACTTGCCTTTCTGTTATTGTCACGACTCAGACAAGTGTTCGTCACAAGTCGACATCTTATATTCTGCTTAGTCTTCTGATTTTGTCTTCCACAGATCAGCCTCCGACGTGTAATTGCACAACTATAAATTCCACAAAAATCAACATATCCTGCATCATCATGTATGCCGACAGCGCATACCATCCGATTGAGGCAAAGATGACCTGGACAGCTAATGGAAATTTCTACAGAAATGACACTCCAACCAGGAAGAAAGTACATTTGTATCTGGAAACAACATCGACCATCACAGTTAATGCCAGAGATTCAACAGCGTACGAATGCAAAGTTACATTTCGAAAACCGACCGATATCCAGTTCGTTTACGTTGCGACGAATGCTCCGAAGTTTTCAGCGTCCTGCATTGCACTGTGTGAGTTCGATGCTTGAAATGCAGTCTTTTATTTAAACACTACTTGACAATTTTAAGCAACAAAGCTGCGTCGCATCTGTATACCATAAAACAAACTGTGAAGAACCCAGATCGTTTTATTGCCATGCAGCTGATTTTGACTAACATTGTTCACTCATCTTTTGTTCTGCTCTCTAACTTGTTAGCCTTCAAATAATCAGATAAGGTTATTTGAAGTAGAAGTTACCTTCGTCATTCATGACGATAATTCTTATTTTAATAGAAGTAGACGAGGCTAGGGGGTGTTTTGGGTGTTTGAACACCCCCCGAAATGGAAAATGTAAAAAATAATTGAATGCATTTGCGAGCACATGATGTAAAAACCATGAAATAAAACCATGAAACACCCCCCTCCCCCGAAATCGAAAATTGAATTAATTGGTGATATTTTCCGACGATTTTTCGACCGAATGACTAAAAAAGGTCATCAGTTTTTCGAGCGGGAAAGAAGCAACCCCCCCCAAATCAAATCCTGGCTACGGCCTTGAAAGTAGAGGATGGATTGATGAAAAATAAGTCTGGTTTGAATTGAAGTTGGATTGGTGACAGTAATCCAGGACAATTGCATCAAAATTCTATCCATATAAAATAATTTAGACAGCTTAAACAATAGATTACGCTGACTAGCCCGACTACTTTGTTGTGACTTTTGGGATCGGCGAAAATGCCGCCCGAACGCTCGTGCATTAGCTTTTGCGCCCCCCCCCGGGATGTGATAATTTGGGTGGTTTTCCATTGCTTCCTCACAGACGATCATGGTGAGCAACATGTCCAATGTTGCTAAGCGGTGAACTGATATAGATCCGAACATGTGACTCATCGGTTTCAATGCACAGAACATAATTATCACCATCGCGTCCAACAAATTTATATGTAATGTTTTGTTCTGCTGTCCAAGTCATCTTTGCCTAAAAATGTTGATCGTAAAACATTCTCTTGTAAGTTTATTAAATAAAATTTTTACAAAGTGCCGAGATAGGCGTGCATTGTGCATTGTGCGTATGTGCGTGTGCGTGTGTTGACCTGTGTGTTGCATGACCATCTTCAGTAGAGTGAGAGATGCGGGTGGCCTATAATAGTACGGTAGTTTAGACGCTCTAAAGCATGAATTATTGATTTGTAGATGTTTTGATTCTAAATTGATTGCTTTTCGAAATAACCGATAGAGAAGCTAGCTTGCAAATTATTAAGACACACTCTTCAAAATAACGCTCAAAGCCTTTAAATATGCGAGTGGGTCGAGTCATCCTGAATTGCTTTAATAAGTGGTTCTGCAATCTTCATTTGTAAAAAAAATATAGTATCAGCATCATTTAGGTTGACACTAGGCCATTGTATTTCTTTCTCATTTCAGGTGCCATTGCTCCATGTACTGCGCCTCTGAGGAACATCGTACTTTACGAAGGAGACGTCGATACACTCATCTACTATCCAGCTAGACTCAAAGGTATCAAGTGGACGAATACTATAACGACGGACGAGTCATTCGAAGTTCGGACGATAGTCAACTATGACGACGCCGTCAATCCTAAATATGCGGCAGACTATTCATTTGATCCGTTGGGTCTAACAATTAAACGCGCAACAACAAGAGGTGAAGGAGGACACCAGCTTACAACGGCTGGTGTGCACTCTGTAGAATGTGACCATGGTATGGCATTCAGCTTCAAGATTCTTGTCGTTCGTAAGTACATCTACTTTAATAGAAAAATGCAGCTAAAGTTTCACAATCTGATAAATTATTTTCCTGTTTGCGTTGTAAGCTTTTTTAAATAAGAAAATCTCCCATTGTAGCTATTTTGAGGAATTTGTAGATTACGATTTGAACGGCAGCTTTTATTATAACTCTGACAAAATAATGTCGTTGTTGATTTACCATTTCAGACATCGCATTTTAGGCAACACTGAACATTGAAATTGAATTAATAAAGCTACCAACGTTTGACACATAATAATTTTCAACATTCGAAGACTCTGAACTGTGATTTGTAATTCACCAAAATAAATATTATTTGCATATCAGATAGGCTACACAAACAGTTTACAACTTTACACATATAAAACTCACACCTCCAAGTGTTTAGTTTTGACGGTGTGTTTCAGGGCAAGGTCCAACTGGGTCGCTCGGAGGACTGAACTTAACGCACGTTGAAGTGATGTGCAGCTGCATTTATGCTGACACCATTGACAATCCTATCGCCGCTATTTTCACGCTGTATGTTGATGATGTTCGCATAACTTCTGATACGCCTGAGAGGACCAACTATGATGCATTTACCTACATTTCACTATCAACGTTTGCGGTCGCTTACAGCAGTTCTTCGACTTACGAGTGCGGTCTGACATTTGGTCGACCAACGAATATTCAGGATCCATTCATCGCAATGAATGCACCGACGTTCAATCGGAAATATTCAGTGACTGCTGCGGGTTAGTTCACAGAAACTACTTACAGCTTTTCTAGTTTGTAATTTTTTTCTGTAACTTGTGTAATTTATTTTATATTTAACATCAAGTAAAAAGAAAATAACAATTAATTATTAATTAAAATCATAGAGAAATTGTGAGCTTAAAATCTCTCACGCCTTTCCAGTCTCTTCAAAAGTTCAGCAGCGCAGCCTAGGCCTAACCTAATAACTGTAGGCCTACTGCGGTAGCTAATGGCTAGTTTATAAGTGTCTAAAGTTCTTTAACTTGTTTACTTAAAACAACGATCAGTTTCTTGTATTCTGTTCTTCGAATCTCCAACAGCAATCAACACAAAATGCACCAACAACCAGTACATTACGTGTAACAAACAATTCAATGTCACCACAGAAACGGCATCTTATTAACTCTTCACTCTAACTACTTCTACCCCCGACTGGCACTCCTACCAAAGCCTATCTCACTCTGAGCGTACATCCTTCCTTCAGTCGCTCTGTC
The DNA here is from genome assembly GCA_949752735.1 of Lumbricus terrestris. Taxonomy (NCBI): domain Eukaryota; kingdom Metazoa; phylum Annelida; class Clitellata; order Crassiclitellata; family Lumbricidae; genus Lumbricus; species Lumbricus terrestris. Next base: position 1,874,479 of record OX457037.1, read on the forward strand.
CTTCTCTCTGTCTCTCTCTGTCTTTCTCTCTGTCTCCGTCTCTCTCGCTCTCCGGCGACGGTCGCGCACAGCAACTTTCCCGCCACTCAGGCACCTGGCCTCACCTGCACGCTCTTGCATAATAATCAACTGACCAGTATTATGTCATACAAAGTTAGCTTACAAAATAAACAAAGATCAGATAATTAGTAGGCTAAATAGCACAAAGACTGAAACATAGTCTCTGTGTCTGTTATAATAATTTTTCTCAACCACTTTGGCTGTAGCACTCATTTTGCAGCACTTACAGCGGTTCTAGGACAAAATGGTAGCGGACAAAGATTAATGGTACGGACAAAATGGTACTGACAAAATGGTGCGGACAAAACGGTATGCTTGAATGGAAGCTGGAGGGCATTTTATTGCTAAAATAGAGGGTGGGTGGCTTTTTTGTGGCTGAAGTAGAGCTCTAGTGAAGAAAAAAGCTTGAGAAAAGGAAACTGGATTGGCGAAAAAAAAATGCTTGAGAAATGGAAGCTGAATTGATGTCTTTCATTCATGTGTTTCATGATGTATCCAGCTTCAATTTCAGCCATCATTCATTAATCCAGCTTCTATTTCAGCTATGAAAATACCCTGATACAGCTTCTATATCCAAAGCGTTATTTTCATCAATTCAGCTTCTATTACATGTATAAAAATATCCATGCAGAGTTTTCATCCAGCTTCCATTTCACATGCGTCTTTTCATTAATCCAGCTTCTGTTTCAGCTATGAAAATACCCTGATACAGCTTCTATATCCAAAGCGTTATTTTCATCAATTCAGCTTCTATTACATGTATAAAAATATCCATGCAGAGTTTTCATCCAGCTTCCATTTCACATGCGTCTTTTCATTAATCCAGCTTCTGTTTCATATATCGACTGTATAGAGGACAAATGGGTTATGTCCACATTTTTTCAAAATCCATGTTTTTAGCGATTCTAATAGGTAATGGCATAAGGCTTCAGGGCACAATAGTCATATGTCCTGCTAACGTCGTTTTCATGGTACAATACACAAGTTACAAATGTCGTATGTCCTCTTCGTTAAAAACCGCAGAGCACAAATGTGATATGTGGACATGCAACCTTTGTGCTCGGAGAAATACGGCCAATCAGCTATTGTTTACGCTAATTCAATGCAAGATGGCGTCGAGGAAGTCGGCATGCTAACGGTTCGGGTTTGTTATTTTAGTAAATAATTAGCTTACTGTTTTAAAGAGTTTATATTAAATGGACGTCATTATCTGCTCGTCGGTCTGAAGTGATCAAAGATGATTTTATTAAGTCAAGTCGCGATTACACTGGTCAACAAATTTTAACTTTTTTTTTGTTTCCGAAAAAACTTTGACTGTTTTCTATAGAAGTTGACGTGCTGAACACGGTGGTGTTCTCAGAATTTTTGTATCACGTAAGGTTTTTGAGAAAACGGGCATGCAAGATTTTAACTGAAATGCTTGTTTACTGCATATATTTTTAATATACTATAATTTAATTTCATTTGGAAACAAATCTTTATGACAGTTCTTCCTCATAATATTGGGTGCTTATGATGACTGTATCACTTAAAAATATTGAGAAACATGAAATTAAAGGTTTTTCATAGTTATTCCCTGTTCAGTTGCACATGTATAATGTATACAAGATGCTGCTAAAGTGCCATAGATCTAAAATGCTTTGATGCTGATTTTCGTTTGTATTCTTTGTCTGCACATCTCGCTGCAGTGTAAAACAATTGTCGGACAACACTGCTGGATTCCAGTTTCCCTTATACCGTTTTTCCACTGTGGCAATTTCCTGGTGTTCATCGCTAGATTTGTGAGAAACTTGGAAAGAAGTTCAAGTGGAAATGAAAGATGTGAATCTTAAGTGATATGTTGCATTTTATGTCAGCTGTAAGATTTTGTTACCAAGTTTATCGTAATTTGAAGTTCTATAGTTACCAAGAAAATTCTCCACAACATCCTTCAGTGATTGTCTCTGGTCCCTCCCCCGCCCACAGATGTTCAAACTGCTTGTCATTGATGAGGTGTCTGATCTGTGGACCCACAAAAATGCCTTCCTTGATCTTGGCATCACTCATTCTAGGGAATTTCTGTTGCAGATAAAGAAAATCTTCAGCATCCTTGTGCGGAAAATCTTCAGCATCCTTGTGCATGGCTTTTTAAAAAATGTATCAGTTCCAGCTTTAAGTGAAGAGAATGCAGAAATATTTGTCGGATCGATTTCTGTCCAATACTTTGTGACAGCAAACTCCAGTCTTGAATCCAGTTGTTCTGCTTTTGCTTTCGACAAACCTAAGTCTCTAGAAGGTCGTTCAATTCCGACTATGTGAATGAGATGAGGCGCGCCAGACATAGGCCTACCTACTTCAAAATCCGGATCACTGTCAGCAGCTATATACATGTACTCGTTCCTGGCTAGATCAATGCAGCAGCATCTTCATCTTCGTCGTCTAAACTCCATTTCTCTGGTGGCTTCGCTATTTGAAGACTTTCATTGTAAGGCGCTGGTATCATTGTCGAAAGAAGATCTGGGCATTCAGTTTCCTTTCCTATTCATGCCCGAGAAATCAGAAACATAAGTGAGACAAACTGAGCAGCCCGTCGCAGTCATGATCTTAATGCTCTCGCCAGACAATCGGGACGGCAAACAGCATTGCTTTCACAGGACCCCCGGAGTCAAACTCTAAGATCTGCAGCACATCTTCCACAGCAAATGAGAGGCACCCATTCCTTGGCTTTCTCTCCAGTCTTGCAACCAAAGTACAGCTCAAACCTTTATTGACAAGTCCAGTCATTGTGTGTCTCTGAGGCTCACTCATATAGCGTAGCCTACTCTCAACAACTGTAGCAAAATGTACATGTATCACATTTCATGCAACACTGGCGAGATATTTCTGCTGCCAACAACCGTCTTAAAATATATTATAGTTTAAAGCTTATCTGAAAATAAGTTGGCTAACCTGTTATGCATCTTGAATACATGACATTGTATACAAAACTAAACTTTGGAAATACGACATCAAACTACAAACAAACTGATGCCAACTTCCTCAGTGGGATATGCATGTAGACCTATGCAGAGAAGCGGCTCTAATAGTGCTGTAACGGAAACCGCCCGCGCCCTCTAGCGGCTGACGGGAGAGTGGATGACGATCTCTCCCACCAGGTGGTAAGGCTTGCGTGTCGCTCCAGATGGGCGCAAGTCCAGCCTCCGTCGTCTTTCGAAGGGCTTAACAGTGTTCCCCCCACCGCACGAAGACACGAAGACAACAGACGTTTTCAGACGATATATTGTCGATCACAACTCCACACGTCAGCAGCAGGCATGCACGTGATACACCGCGAACTATCGTTCCCCAGCAGCGGACGGTCTTGTACCCAACGGCAGCTCCCACAGCAATGGCTGACAACGGGGGCGCCACACTGCGTCGAACACGGAAACTACACGGCAGCGGCAGCGACGAACTGCGGCGGCGGCAACGCCGAGCCCCGACGACCGATTCCCAGCGACGGCGACGGCAGCTCCCACAGGCGACTGACGGCTGAGCTCGACTGGACGGAACTTCTAAAACGGACGGAGCTCCCGCAGACTTCCCGGTGACATCTGAGCTAATGCACGCGGGCAGCGGTCCTATTTATACATGTCCAAGGGGACAGGGGACTTGGCGCCAAAAGATCCGCGCATGCGCACCAGAGGGGGTCCGACGTCAGAGGTCCGGACAGGTGCGAGGGGACCTGGCGGGCAAAGATCCGCGCATGCGCACTACAGGGGGGACTTCGCGCCAAAAGATCCGCGCATGCGCACTACAGGGGGGACTTCGCGCCAAAAGATCCGCGCATGCGCACTACAGGGGGGACTTCGCGCCAAAAGATCCGCGCATGCGCACTACAGGGGGGACTTCGCGCCAAAAGATCCGCGCAGGCGCACTACAGGGGGGACTTCGCGCCAAAAGATCCGCCGTCAGAGGTCCGGACAGGTCGTTGGAGGCGAAGAAGGAGGGGAGGGGACCTCTAGGCACGAGCGAACGACGACGCGAATCGACCGCCCACGAAGCCAATCGACGGCGTAAACAAGACCGCGGAGGCGGCTCAGGCGAATTTCGCCACATCTTCCTCCCACCACGATTCGAAATGTCCCTATTTCGAGGGGTCAGGGCCCACACACCCTCCCGGAAACAAGGAACCCCCTAGACCGTCCGCATTATACAGTAACCGGCCAACGGGCCAATGGCAACAATTCTGCCCTCGAACGACTTGCAAGTCGTAACAACAGAAGCGGAACCAAACAAAAGAAAGGACCAACGTCCACGAAATGTCCATCGTTCATTATGCAAAGAGTCCATAAAAATGGGCCAACGAGCCACAACACTTTACACTAAGTTTCATGGTAACGAGACACGGCCAACGGGCCAAACTGACGAAAAAGCACGAGTTATACACATTTCAACAGCGAGAAACGGCCAACGGGCCACACATAGCAACGTACAATTAAGCAACGCAACAACTTGAGCGTTCACGAATGTCCATAGTCCATTTCACGAAAAAGAGTCTCAGAGTTCAAGTCTCTTTTCACAATAAACGTCTATTCGTAGCGAGCCGGACGACGGACCATACGCTTTGGTCGGCCATCCTGGAAATTCACAGTCACCGGCGACGAAGCATCAACATCGGCGGACTCGTTATGCGGACGAGGGGCAATGTCACACTCTGATGGCTGCTGGCGACTTTCCCCAAAAAGGATCCCGTCAAAACTTGTCTCAACCCCAGCCACGGAATTAACCTTATAATCAGCCAGTGGAATGGCTTCTACAAATTTAGCGAACCCGTCCATCACCGTCAAAATTCTACGCCTACGCGGGTGGGTACCAGTAGTATCCATGCTAAACCGTTCCCAAGGCTTCCCACAGGGTAAGGGTTTCAAGGGACCCTGCCTGGGCAGTTGACCTCGGTGGTATTGGGCAGAGGGAGAGCATCGCTGACTAAACCTCTTTACGGTTCCCGACCAAACAACCCTAAAGGCCCTGCGTCGGACTTTCCACCTAGTCCTACGCACACACTCGTTAACCGCTGGTTCCACGATTCCATCAGCAAGCATACTGTCCAACTGGTTGTCAATAACAACCCTATGCGGCAGCGGGTGTCGTCTCAACGGTTGCCTCACCGGATGGGCATCTCCTGTCTCAATCTTATGGGTGCTCACCGACGTCTTTCCTATGTCCCGATCGGTAACGGAAAATACGTCTCCGTACTTAGCTAACAAACTTCTCAAACGTTCCCTGATTTCCGGCGACACATCCTCGGGCAAATCTGCCAACATCAACTCACTAGGCGAAGCGTCTTTACTCCTATTAATCTTCCCTTCGTCCATCCTAACGGGCTCAACTTCGACTGGGTGTAACCCTGCAAGGAACGTATCCTTGTTAAACCTAACCGGACTATCACTCAGGTTCACTATTCTCACATGCGAGCTAGTCTTATCGCCTAACACAACACGGGCCAGGTGAACTCCAGGGCGGATCTCGTGAGCCTCCGTCATCCACGCGGGAGCCACCGAGGTCAAATCTCCGTATACGGTTTTCACAGGCACCTCACTTTGGCATTTGGGCTGTAACTCTATTTCCTCGGCGACCATTACACGCCGGCACCACATTGAGCCATTCCCTCTCACCAGGGGGACACGTTTACGACCAATAAACAGAGCCCCGTTACCAAAACTCAAGCGACAACGCTGTTCCCTCAAGAAATCCATTCCTAACATCGGTTCGGAAATCTGGTCAGAGACTAAAAAATTAGCATGGACCTCAAAACCATCCCAAAATCTAAGGGGTAACCGGACCTCGCCCAAAACATTAATATTCGAGCCATTAGCAGCCATCAACAAGCGTGTACAAGAACGGAGTTCTAACCCTTCAACGGCTGAAGACGGAACCAGGCTCACTTCGGATCCGGTGTCGATGAGAGACATCTGCAGTCGGTCGTTGATCCTTCCACGAACGTAAACGGCATTACTGCTGGCGCGGTCGGGCAGCTTCGGACGTGTCGTGTGGTTCACCACCACAGATGTCGGTGGCGCAAGTGCGTCTCCTCCTGTCGTTTCCTCGTCACTCGGCCGGTTCCGGAAACGGCGCGGCTGACGGCAATCTCGGACCACGTGACCGGCTCTACCGCATCCATAACAGGTCACGGTTCTCCTCGTAGTCTCCGGCTGGCGATCTCCCAATCGGCGGTCCCCAGGCCGTTGATCTCGTCTCGATCCATCGTCTTCGATCGTAGACTGGTTCCGTAGCTCCCGGAACTGCTCGTCCATCTTCCGCTCCATTTCTCGCTGCCAACGACGCTGATCGTCACGCTGTGTCGCCAAGAAGCGGTCCAGAGTCGACTGGAGCTGGTCGGTCGGCTCGACTTCTTGCGTTCCACGGACACGGTTCGACGGTCTCCGATGATCGTCATTCTCAGAGGCTCTCTGGTAGGCCTCTAAGCGTAGAGCGGTCCGATAAGCCTCATCCAGAGTCTTCGGCTCACGCTCCCTAACTTTCAACGAAAGCTCCCTGTCTCGCAAAGCTTCCAGGAACGAGTCTCTTGCGATAATCTGCGTCGTCTCGTTGGACGGGACAGGATAGGCCAATACAACGAGTCTGCGAATCTCGTGTAATAAGTCGCTCAAACTTTCTCCGGCCCCTTGACGTCGAAAATACAGCTGACTACGGAACGTCTCAGCTTGTCCGTCCGTCCCATATCTCTGTCGGAGACGCTCCACCAGTTGGGCGTAACTTACGTCAGCTTGCGCGCCGAAATCCCAAAGAAGTTGCGTCGCAGCCTTCTCTAGCGCGCAGCGTAGATGATCCACTTTGTCCGCGTCTGTCCATCGATTGTGACGAGCGCATACCTCGAATTGTACTAGAAAGGATTCCAGGGACCCAGTCCCGTCGAATCGACCCGGCTTCATTGGCGTCGGTCGGTTCCGCAGGAGACTTCCGAAGTTCTCCAACAACTCCTTCGACGAATCCGTTGTCTCCGTCTTCACACGGGGACTCGTCTCCACCAGCTCCTCACCATCGTCAGAAATGAGCTCGATCAGTCGGCCACGGTTCGGCTGCTTCTCCATCGTCGTTCTTCCCACAGCAGGCGGAGAGACATCAGCAGGCGTGCTGAACTCGAAAAGTCTCGGCGGCCGGAACGTTACCTCGTCGTCGTCCATCATCTTCGGAAGACTCGTCTATTCGTCGGCTGGAACAACTGCGTACCCCACTTCTGGTACCAGTGTAACGGAAACCGCCCGCGCCCTCTAGCGGCTGACGGGAGAGTGGATGACGATCTCTCCCACCAGGTGGTAAGGCTTGCGTGTCGCTCCAGATGGGCGCAAGTCCGGCCTCCGTCGTCTTTCGAAGGGCTTAACAGTGTTCCCCCCACCGCACGAAGACACGAAGACAACAGACGTTTTCAGACGATATATTGTCGATCACAACTCCACACGTCAGCAGCAGGCATGCACGTGATACACCGCGAACTATCGTTCCCCAGCAGCGGACGGTCTTGTACCCAACGGCAGCTCCCACAGCAATGGCTGACAACGGGGGCGCCACACTGCGTCGAACACGGAAACTACACGGCAGCGGCAGCGACGAACTGCGGCGGCGGCAACGCCGAGCCCCGACGACCGATTCCCAGCGACGGCGACGGCAGCTCCCACAGGCGACTGACGGCTGAGCTCGACTGGACGGAACTTCTAAAACGGACGGAGCTCCCGCAGACTTCCCGGTGACATCTGAGCTAATGCACGCGGGCAGCGGTCCTATTTATACATGTCCAAGGGGACAGGGGACTTGGCGCCAAAAGATCCGCGCATGCGCACCAGAGGGGGTCCGACGTCAGAGGTCCGGACAGGTGCGAGGGGACCTGGCGGGCAAAGATCCGCGCATGCGCACTACAGGGGGGACTTCGCGCCAAAAGATCCGCGCATGCGCACTACAGGGGGGACTTCGCGCCAAAAGATCCGCGCATGCGCACTACAGGGGGGACTTCGCGCCAAAAGATCCGCGCATGCGCACTACAGGGGGGACTTCGCGCCAAAAGATCCGCGCAGGCGCACTACAGGGGGGACTTCGCGCCAAAAGATCCGCCGTCAGAGGTCCGGACAGGTCGTTGGAGGCGAAGAAGGAGGGGAGGGGACCTCTAGGCACGAGCGAACGACGACGCGAATCGACCGCCCACGAAGCCAATCGACGGCGTAAACAAGACCGCGGAGGCGGCTCAGGCGAATTTCGCCACAGTGCTTAGAACTTTTGCAGGAAGATTCTAACCAGCATTAATGCATATGCAGACCCAAGTTTATATTTTATTATGCAAGACAAACATATATGTAAACTGTCCTAAGTGCATGCCTGGACATACCTCAGTTACACGAAGCTTATTATAACGTTATATCTGAAAAATGGAAATAAATATAAAAATGAAGATTTCTCAAAAACGTTACGTGATGGGACAATTTCAAGGTCATTTTCGTGATCAGCAGCAGAAACTGCATAAGAATAACCTGAAAGTGTTCAGGAAACAAAATCACTGTTGACCAGTGTTATCAGATGTTCGCTTCACTTGCGAAGTCATCATCGTTAGTGGCCTTAATCTCGAGTTCAACATAATAACATACGTGCATGCTCACATGCAGGCCCTCATACATACATTCATACACTGTGAATACCAATTGTAAGTTGACCCCAATATTACATCAGTATTTCCATATTTGACAAGCAGCGGGTTGTAAATTGCCTTTAATCGTAAATTGTGTTATGTTTTGGTATGGCAATAGACTATGATTTATTTCTCAGGCGTTTACCACACTAACGGATAGGTTTAATATTTTAGAGTTTACCTGCAATGTAGGCTACAGTGCCAATCCTTCTCAGAAATGAGTAATTGAACACAGGTCATATGTAAACTTTATCACAGAGATTGCTTAATGTCATCGATGTATATTCTTGCATCTTCCTTTTTCTATTTTGTCTGTTGCTTTGTCTCTTGAGATTCCAAAACTAGTAGAAATTTTTATACTCTCTATCCTATATTAAAATTATTATTTTCACTATTGTTCCAGGATACTTACAACAAAGGCAGACTATGGTCGGAAAACAATAATCAAAAGAAGGATAAGAGCACAGTATACTGATTTGAAAGAAGGAAAAGATCAATAGACTGTAAAAAGGGCTGATTCAATTGTGGATGGGGGAAAGGGGACTTAGTTTTTCAAGTTTCAATATGAAGTCAGCAGTTTCTGTGCAACGTTGTCCAGGAATTGTTGGCTACTGGTTAGAACATCTGATAAGCATTAAAAAATGACCCATGTGTGCTGTTTATGGTGAATGGTTGAAGGAAAAGAGTGTAAAAAGTTTTCCTGCAAAACATTATCTCTTCATTCGAGGTGGCCAATACAGAAGGTTGACTATCTAACGTTCAGTAATTTTTCCAGAGAGCAAACATTTTCACCAACATGTTTCGTTATCATTGACCATTTATCCGTTTGTTTGATTCCGTGAACCCATTAGACAAAAATCAAATCCAGTTTGCTAGCACTTCTGTTTTCCAATGAATCGTTATAATAGCTAAATTTCCATGAGCTCAAAAACAACAATAATTTTATGTGTGACCTAAAACAGGAATTTAAGTATGTGACTTATGTAAAAACAAGTTTACATGTCCATTTTTTTACTAATTTGCTAATTTGCAGGTTCACTTGACTCTTTTATGGCCCTACAAGACAGCAAACAAGCCCAGTAACCATGCCTTATTAATGATCTGTCGAATGTGATATGTCCATGTTACAAAGATTTTTGTAGAGCACAAATGTCGTATGTCCATTTTTGGGCTCCCCCACCCTACAAACTTCCTTTTTTCTTGTTATTCTCATGTCACATGATATCATCGCTCTGCTTACTTTGTTCCCTGTTTAAATACCTATTCAATGACACCAAGAAAGTATGATAATGTTACTTTGTTGTATTTTTCATAAGCATTTGAAATTAGAAATTCAGTTTTCTCGAAATAATGAAATATGGACATAACCCATTTGTCCTCTATACAGTCGATATAAAAATTCACTAATCCAGCTTTTATTTCATCCATACAATTTTGTCAGTACCATTTTGTCCGTACCATTTTGTCCGTACCATTTTGTCCGCTACCATTTTGTCCGGTCACCCTTACGGCTAATCAACTTTAATCGGAGAATTTCTACGAATTACAAAATTACTGATTGCTTTGCTAGCTCAGCGTTTACACGGTTTGTATATCGTTAAATTTGTTTGCATAAAATATGCTGGCTAATTATTAGGCTATATATTTATTGCAGGTTCCTAAGAAAGAAGGAATTTGCAATAAACATTTCACTGAGGACACGCTGTGCGCCACGACGAAATTATGCAGTAGATTTAATCAACTTTTAGGCCTATTGACAAAGAGATTTCACGAGCTGATGGTGAAATACTGATTAACCCCGATATCTAAATCTACACAAAGAGTAGTAATGAGACAATGATTAAGCAATCTCATTTCTATTCGTGAATGCAGCTTAAGAGTTTCAAGAAAACCGACTGCTTTGTAGCCTATTAGTTTTGTGCTCGTCATAAGAACAATTTCAAAGACTCTTAGCCCATTACAAGTCTGTTAGTGAGCAATTCCTGAAGTAGGCACATTGTTGATCGCATGGAAGTTTTGATTAAATTTAGCAATTAGTTTATCATTTGATTTCCACTCTATATTTTCTGGCAAAATTGCGACATCTTTTTGGTGTCATATCCCTTCAATTAAAATAATCCTACAGCAGAACATATTAAATTGGAAGAAGAACTTGTCACAGTAAAATTGTAATTCATTTCAATATCGCTCAAGCATCAATCAACATTAATATTAGACACCGACAGTAATAGGCTTTGATAACAGAGTACACTAATTTAATAAGCGGATTCTTTTGAAATAACATAAACATAACTGGGTTTACGATGGTTCTGAAGGCGACTCGAGATCTGTGTAAGAACTACCATAAAATTGCAAATGCTTTTGGGATTTCTCTGTTTAGGACTAAACGTCAAGTCACCAAAGAAGTCGTAAATTGCGGGTCACGGTCAAACCAAGAACATTTTATTAACAATATTGAAGCGAAAACAAACGGAATATCCTACGACTGAAGCTAGTTAGGTCTACCGCATCTTGACATATTTTGTATTAACAATAATCATACTGTTTTCTGGAGAAAATCTATTCTGCATGTAAAAAATAAAAATGAGATAGGCCTATAGTAGTCTCGTTCTTTCCAAAATCACCCTATCAAAATCATTTGCGCAGGAATTTGAATGCAAAGTAGCAATTGTTGAAATGTGTGACGTAAACATTGTCATTCTCAACAAAGTAAACAACAGAGCTTTTTTAAACGTGCAGTTCTAGGGCCTACACAAAATGTGCAGTTGTAGAAGCACTTCTGTACAGTTAAAACTAGCAAAAAAGTCATTGTCCCCCGATTGGAAGTAATTTACCATGGATGATGGGAAAGGAAAGAAGGAGTTGTGCAGTTCTAAAAATTCTTTAATAAAAACAGCCCTGGTAAACAAATTAGGCAGCAGCGCGGGCCCTGGAAGGGCGGGGCACAAGGCGGCTGCCCGCTCGCCATGCCACTAGGCCGGGTCTAGAGAGCACGATGACTAATGCCGAAAATATAGTAGGCTACGTAATCTTGAGTATTTTGAATCTTAATACGCAAATTCGTTTTTTCTATTTTAAACATAGGCCGCTATCAGAATTAAAAGCTGGTGGATTGAGAGTTTCACTATTTTGGATTAACCACTCTGGGTGGCTTATAAATGGCAAAACACATCATGCATGACAGATTTCCTTCACAGAGTAGGCCTATAATCCCCACAGCATTGATTCTTAAATTCAGGATACATATTACATTCAGCTCCATATGTTCACAGCACTTGTTAATTATTGTAGGTCTATTCGCCCTACTGTAAATATCGTATCAAAAAGGCTGACACAAATTTTTCTTTATAATTTCAGTCGCTTGTGTTCCGTGTACGGCGCCTCTCAACAACATCGCCATTTATGAGGGAGAACTGAATACACTCGTTTACTATCCAGCAAACCCCAAAGGTATCAAGTGGACGAATACTGCAACGACGGATGAGTTAACAGAGATTATCATAATCGATTACTCTGACACTGTATTGGATCATAATTATGTGGCCGACTATGCATTTGGTCCGTCAGGTCTTACAGTAAAGAACGCAACAACAACGGCTGAGAAAGGACATCAACTATCAACGGCTGGGTTGTACGCTGTAGAATGTGACCATGGGATGGCAATCAGATTCAAGATTCTTGTCGTTCGTAAGTATTTCTACCACATGCATGCAGGTAATCTTTCACGATCTGATTAAGCCTAATCATTCTCCTCTTTGTCTTCTAGTTTCAGACTATTAGAGGCCCTACCACACGGTAGCCTTCTGTGGTTAATAATGAATCTGCAGATTACTACTTGAGCAATCTATTAGGTTATGACTCGGCGAGTCTGCTTGCAGTCATTGCTGGTTTACCATTTCAGACGTCTTGGTTCAAACAACTTTGAGTTTTAAAATCGGATTAATAGTTGCCAATATTTGTGACACAGGGGCTCAAAACCCGTCACATGTCGGATTTTGACCTTTTGATTTAGTCATATGCTACAATGACCATGGTCTAAAATGCTTTTCACACAATGAAATTATCTTTTTTCTAACAAAAGTTGTGCTCGTTTGATTCTTTCATTAGTTTATAGTGAAAAAATGAAATAAAAAGTTACTGAATATTTGTGTCATCCAAGTCTACTGAATCCACTAAGTTATTATTCTGAAAATTTTCTGGGCATGTGAGGCATATATTCTGAATCAGATAACCCAAACGGCATCAAAATCGGTTCACTACTTCGCAAATTAGGGCGAATTCAGAGTCATATACTGAATTGAAGAATAGACTGCATTCTTTACCCCTCTCGCCTATTTCGGCGTCTAGCGCAATATCTAGGAAGCGACAAGCGACGAGTTTCGAGCCCCTGCGTCACATTTGATACACAGACCTAATAATTATTAATCCTACGATTCGCTTCGACTCGACAATTATTTTAGTCAATAACTCGTTGACTTTCACTTCAATAAAGAACATGTGAAAGATCTCTAACGATCTGCGTTCAACAGCCTATCAATCACTGAGAATTAATAGACTTTCAAATTCATATTAACATTAATCTCGTGCTTTTTTTGAAAATCTATAAGCTGTTATTATTTTGAGCAATTAACATCGATAAAACTCAGACCTACAACTGTTTGGTTTTGACGCTGTACTTCAGGACAAGGTCCAACTGGGTCGATGAAGAAACTGAACTCCACCCACGTTGAGGTGACGTGTCGCTGCATTTATGCTGATAGCACATACAATCCGATCGCCGCTATTTTCACGCTATTTGTTGATGGTGTTCCCATTTCTTCCTATACGCCTGTGCGAACCAATTACGATGCATTAACCTACAAATCGTCATCAACATTTACGACCGTTTACAGTGCTTCTTCGTCTTACCAATGCGGTCTGACATTTGGCCAACCAACGGAAATTCAGGAGCCAAACATTGCAATGAATGCACCGACGTTTAATCAGAAATCTCCTGTCATTGCATTGGGTGAGTTCAGAGGCAACCAATAATAATTAGGCCTAGTACAGGCGGCCTATTCGAAAACTCCATTGGAGTTGTCTTCCAAATCCTGCAATATAATTATAGACCTACTGTAGATTGAATCGACTCGAGTAGCCTACATGTATTCACCAAGAGATGGCTAGAGCTGACGAATCAACTCATAATTGACTACCGCAGATGCTTGAAACTGGTTCCACGACAATTGATATACATACAACTCGTCTAACGACAAGTGGTCTCAAGACAATTCGTCTAACAACAACTGGTCTACATACGACTCGTATTGATGAAATAGAAGCTGGATTTATGAAAAAAGCTATTTTCAGTTTAAATGGAGGCTGGATTGATGATTTTCATTCATGTATTTCAGCATGCATCCAGCTTCTACTTCGGATCTAAAAGTACCTTCTATTTCTCGCTCGTTATTTTCGTAAATCCAGCTTCTATTTCGGATATAAAAATACCCTCATCCAGCTTCCAACATTTAAGCGTTTTTTCATCAATCCAGCACCTGTTTCAGATCTAGAAATACCTTCATCCAGCTTTTATTTCTCATGCGCTATTTGGTCAATCCAGCTTCTATTTCACATGTAAAAGAGCCTTCAACCAGATTCCATTTCTCTTGCCCTTTTTCCTCAATCCAACCACCATTTAACCTGCAAAAACTTTCATCCAGCTTCCATTTCTCAAGCGCTGGACCAGTTGTCTGTAGACCAGTTGTCGTTAGACGAATTGAGCGCCTCTGAGTAGAGATCTTGAAGGGGCGGTATATAAATTCATGTGATTGATTGAATTGTCTGTAGACCAATTGTCGTGACACCGATTATTTACATGGCTCTAATATTGTTGTTTTAAAACTCGATGCAAAAATTGAAATTCTGATTCTGATAAAATTATATTGATGCGAATTAAAATGAACAAATGCAATATTTATTCATGTTTTAATAACCAGCAGCAGAATGGTAATGGCATTTGTACGCAACAGCTCTAACATGACTGAGACAAATAAAACATCTATGTATATTAATTATAAGCACTTGCACTTTGATATTTCGTTTTTCGTTTCCATTCAATTGTCGGTTACCCAGCAACTACTTCGCCGACTTCATCATCTGGACCAATGCTGCAGCGAGACATCCTACCGGTACAATGGAATTTCACTCAACAGCAGGTAGACCTATGAAATCAGCGATGACAAACGTTTTAAATCTAACTGCACGGGTTTCTATGTAGCCTATGCAGTTAGTTTTAAATTAGCTAAGAATAGTTTGTGGATCTGTATATTTATAGTCATTTTTAACGTTAAATTCCTATTGGTTGATTACAACATGACCATTCTAAAGGAACGTTGAAATCAAGGTTATGCCTTAGAATGGTTTATATTGTGACGAATGGTTTTTTGTTTGTACCCTGGTTTGCCTGGACATCAGCTTCGCATGGCCTCGTTGATTACACCTGCGTGTCAACTGCTCTTCGCTGACTTCGCTAGGAGCCTCGTTGAAATAATAATAATAATAATTCTGCTTCGTCTGCTTCGTTTTTAGTTTCCGCTCATGAACATGTAGTTCGAAACAACGTGAATATTCAGTGATGGGCTCAGTTAGCTATTCTATAAGTCGTGTCTAATTCTTTCATTGTGTAAACTCTCTGGAAGATATCCAAACCGGGCCAACCATTCAACCGTATTATCGGGTTGGTCTGTCGTCTGTCTGGCCCCCTGGCTTCAACCTACCTCGTCGTCTTTGGTCCGCACTGAACCAATTCAGATCCGGTCAGGGCCGCTGTGCGGCAAATCAATTTCGTTGGAAGCAGGCTACGACGTGCTACGTCCCCTTTCTGCAACTGTGGAGAAATTCAAACTATGTCCCACATCGTTAATGACTGTACAACAACTTGTTTCCCGGGCGGATTAACCGCACTCCATGCTGCTGATGAGGCTGCTGTAGACTGGCTTAGCGCGAACTGCATACGCTAAATAAATAAAATCGGGGTTGGTCATTTTGGTGAAATATTGGAATATGGAAACCGCAACAATAATATTGTTTAGGTTTATTATAATATTATTATATTATCATTATATTATTATGTCTGGTTAAATTTGGCATCTGAATAGTTTTATCGTTGCTGAATGTCAGCACTTAAAGTCAACATTTCAGTACTTCCTCTGTGATCTTCTTGTCGTGTATGTTTCAAATTGCTCAGCCTTCAGAATAAATTCGCACAAAGACCAGAAAATAAAAGTCAGGTTACATGTAGATCACATAGGCTGCATTACACAATATACCAGCTGCTTAGATGCAAGCAATAGCAATCTTAACGCTATAAATTGTTTCGTAGTAGTTCAATGAAAAATAAGATTTGTGATTTAAAGACTTCATAATATTAAGCATATTATATTCATTCTCATGATACTTTATAGGTAATTGATATTCCTCTATTGAATTTAACTCTTTGAACAGTCTTTGAAGAAACAATCATCTGCAGAGATCCTCTCTTTTTCAGATATCCAAAACAAAACTATTTGCCAGCAGCATTGGTTACGAGTTATAGGCTTACAGCTAGGTAGGTGTGACAACTTAGCCGCATCATTATTATTATCTCTTCAGGAGCTTTCCTCGTTGCAGTCTCACCTTTGACGATGTGATCTGTCTAAATTGTTATATTCCAATGATTGGTTGTGAAATGAACGATTTATTTATTTAATAGATTTTATTTGAATTTAGAATTATTTAAAATGAGAACGACTTGCTTTCCAGGTGTTTATTTGTTTGCTGTTTCTATGATTCATATTTATTGTAGGTCTACCAGAATGTCCAACTTTCAGCGCCAGCAAGAGGTGTATGATTGTCACGAATTACACCGAGACTGTTACAATGATTTCTAGCTGACTTAGCTAGTTTGAAGTGATGCCCTGCATTGGATAAAATCTAAGACACTAGATCCATGAATAAACTAAATTATACACAAATTCAACAGTGTTTCTTTTCTATGCTTTTTACTCAATAGTTCGTTGAAAAATAAATGTTTACATCATGTTTCCATAACTTGACAGTAAAACATGAATAGGACCATTCTGGTCAAACACACTGAAATGTTTCTAAGTAAATAAAACAAATGAAGGTATTTGTTTAACACCGCAACTCTCCATTGTCTTCTGTGAAGATAATGTTCTCTTCCAAGGTAATGTAAGGTAAATAATGCTCGAATTAACCATACGTCTCTGTAGAATAATGTACCGGTCAAACCGACAACTCCGAGCATTCAAGAACACCACCTGGATATGGTAGACACCACTCCACGACATTCACGAGTGAACCTGTAGCTGTAGAACAACCACACCCCTCCACGACATTCACGAGTGAATCTGTAGCTGTAGAACAACCACCAACTCCACAAACTTCACGGTTGAACTGGTAGTCGTAGAACAACCACCCACTCCACGAACGGGGCACCAGATATAGGTTAGAAACCATATACCACTGGTAGAAAGAAGTGTACGTGACGTCTTCTTCCCATTACGTGTTCCAACCCGAGAACTAAACAAAAGGTTTAAAACACCATAGCATAAAACCTTATACGTCACGGAGTACGCCCCCTGCAAACACCATTGCAACATTCACCTCAAGTAAACTTATCCACAGAATATATCGTCAAATGAAATGTGAACACGGGGTACGCCCCCTTCAAACACTACAGCAATACCCGCAAGCACTTTAGCAATTCAACGTGGCCATAAAATAGAGCAACACCTCGAGCAATAATATCAGTACATCCCATCTACTGCTAAAAATATAAATGGACACACAAATTAGCTACATACCCGAATATATTCGGCTTACAACGACATTATCAAATGTTGCGACCTCACTTTCTTGAGTTTCTTCACCAACTGAAGTTTACCACGGATATCCTCAAGCCTCTCAAAGATACCGCACCAACATTCTCATTCCAACATTTCTTATAGCGCATTTTCGTCACAACAACATTTAGCGCATTTTCGTGACAATGATTCAGAATGCATCGAGCAACACAATAATTACAATATCATTGTCATCCGGCTTTATTTCGTCATTAGGAGAGCTGGAAAATTTATGAAGAAAATCGTAATTCGGTGAAACCTTGAGAATAAAAACGATGTTTAGACAATAAGAATCCTATTGTAATAAAAGTTTTGCACGTTCTATTGACATCAGTGAAACTATTAAATGACGGGTTCCAGGTTGGCATAAGATATTTTAAAATCAGAACACACCTTTTCATTGGAAACATTACTAGGTCGCTTCGTTCAAGTCGGTAGAAAATAAACAGACATACGAATAGCTTAGATCTCAGTCGCTGGTAGCTTGAAATTAAATTTTAATTTTAGACGTGTTGGATCTCGTGATGATGAGTTGATGAATAAATGTGAGAGGTGTCTGCGAAGTCCGTAGTAAATAATTTCGTTTGCGGAAGGCTAAATAATTAACGTAAAAATGTGCTTTAAAGTTAATTCGTTGCTTAATTAATGGATAGCCAATCAGATGGGTTGGTCAGTGGTCGTCCAGTGTCCAGTGAACGTAAAAGGTAGGTGTATGTGTTACCATAGTGACTAGACAAAAGAGAGAGAGCCAGAGCGGTCTTTACTCCGTTGAATATCCACTCTATAATTAAGCACTCAGACAGCATTGAAGTATTATTAGAACAAACAGGTAGGCCTAAGAAGTACTCGAATGACACGTCAAATGGATGGTTACAGAAACAAAAGAAAAAAACGACGACATAGTCTTTGTTCATGTAGGCCTACATAATGTAATATAATGTAATGTAATGTACATAACTACGACAAGAACTTTGACATCGTTCTTGTTGACGTTGTTTGCAAACTGATCGTGCGTGATTCTGCACCGTCTCTGGCTCTCTTCTTCTGTCTCTCTGTCTCTCTACCTGTCTGTCTCTGTCTCTCTGTCATTGTGAGAACGGAATCTGATCGGCTTAATGGTTGTCTGTTCTCTGTAATTATACACAGCGCCATAACAACTAATTAAAATACAGGATTCTGATTATTCTGATTTACACAGCTTAAGATCAACTCATCCAGACTAATTTATTTCGACGTCGGTCTCAGAATATGTCTTATCAAAAGTCTGCTGACAAAATATTAATCTGCCGCATAAAACTTGAAACGATGTTCAGTTGAGTGGTTTCCAATAATTTACATGAGAAATATTTGCATTCATTTGATGATCCACACTGGTGAAGAAGTTTGTCTTTCGCATCGCGTCAACGGTATACGGCAGATAAACGAATAATAATTATTTTAGAAATACAAGTAGCCTATATTTGTAGGGCCTACAAATAAACGATACCGGTATTATACGACTGCCCAAAATCTACCAATATAATAATTATTGTGAAATACACGAATATAAGGAACACAATTTATTATAAATATTAATTGCATCGTTGAGATATTCAGATTCTTTTTCAATTTAGTCATCTTCTCAGGATATTTCATTGTCTAGTTGATTCTTGTCGGATGCATTTCTGAGTGGCCTTTTGACTTTGAATACTTGACAACGTCTGACCTCTAAATCCGTGTTCTCTCACTCTATGCCTTCAGCAACCTTCGCTGCTCAAACTGAAACACAAAGCGGTTTAAGTTTAACCCTTATAGGGTCACCGGGGGGTAAAAAAATACCCCCATCTCGGTTTTTCACGGAAATTTTTTTCCCTGAAAATAGTTGAAGAAATTCCTTCTATGACTTTTCCTAAATATGTTTTGTGCACAGAATGCAACCAATTTCATTAGTTAATCATGCACCAAAATCAGCTATAAAGTGCGAAAATGCACCACGCCGTAGCTATTTTGCACAGGAATTTATAAGCATAACATTATGCATGCTTTACACATGGGTCTCTTGCTGTTACAATGTCTCCTTATCAGTATCTGAACATTATTTATATAGAAATCGTTTTGTTGAATAAAATTAGGATGAATAACTGAGATTGTCTACAGCAAATCATGCGAAGTTAACAAGTATAGCATCAAGCCCTACTGCTGTCGAAGTGCGATCTTGCCATGTACACTTGAACGTAATTGCATTGACAGCAACAGGGCCTGAATGAACTGAATAGTGTACACCAGGTACTCTATATCTGTCAAGTCATGAAACATTTTGGTTTCCTTGCAGTGCCATATAAGTGCAATTGGTTCCATCGCATTCCTTGACCTCAAAAATGCTGATTTAGACCCTGAGATTATGTTTCCAATGCACATATGATTTCACTATTAGCCATTTTAATATTTTGGTCGCCATTTTGTCCGCCATTTTGATTTTCGAGCAGTGCCACATATGTGACCTTGGTTCCATTGCAATCCTTGACCTCGAAAATGTAGATTTAAACTCTGAAATCATGTTTCCATTGCATACATAACTTCACTTATGGCCATTTAAGATTATGTCCGCCATTTTGTCCGCCATTTTGATTTTCCTGCAGTGCTGCAAATTTTTTTGGTTCCAGTGCATTCCGCGAACCTTCTATAGATAACTTCTTTTAGTTTTACACTTGAAAATCGGAGTTAATCATAGGAATCAAGCGAATCACAGTGGGGGTATTTTTTTACCCCCCGGTGACCAAAATCGGTTGAGAAAAATCGTGACCCTATGAGGGTTAAACAAAGTGCATCGAGAAAATAATTAAAACTAAAACTAAGGCGACTTACATAATCAGCTGATTCCAATTTGGATATCATTTCAATCTATTCACGACTACAGCGCTGCACAGGGCACATCGATAAACGTATACGGTTTGTCTCTAGAAGCCAGCAATCAGATCAAATGCCTTTCGGTTTCAGTATAGCATTGCAGATTGTTGTTGGTCGATTTTTCAGACGTCTGTCCTCTTTCTTGTTCTGAAATACCAACGCCAGGTTGCTGTATAGGATTTGGTCTATACCATTTAACAAGGATAACAGTTACTGTCAACCAATCAACCAATAAGAATTTATATAGCGCCCCTTCAAGGTACCTACTGGCGTCGTCTGCGGTGGTTTAAATTGCAATAGACTCCGTTTAAATTGCAGCAGACTCCGTTTAAATTGCAACCGACTCCGTTTAAATTGCAACAGACTCCATCACTAGTTCTCATTAGGCCTACTTAATCATACGTTGAACTAAAGATCTCACTATCGCCGTCACTTGATAATGGTAATATTGCGACATTACATAGCGCATAGACTCGCCTAACTGAAAGGCGCTGGTTAGGTGGCGTAGTTAGGTGTCCATTATCCATAGCAGCATCGCGTTAGCAAGACCACATATTATTCTGTTGGTCTTTATAGTTCGAGTTCTGCATAGTCTAGTAATAAAAACCATCACAATCGGTTACTAGCGTTAAAATGCATAATTTACATCGTAATCGTAATCGTAAACTCGAAATTTTTAAAGCGCCACTCGAAAGCCAAGCGCGGGGCACCAGTTTATTCACGAGCGCTACATCATCGGCGACTTCCCTGTAATGGCCATTGAACCTCACAACCCCTCAGCTTCACATTTTTTAAAATTGATTTTGTCAGTAACCTCTAGCCCACGAAACTTAGAGGTTAAAAGTATCCCAATTATTTAATTTATTTGGTCATGCTTAGCCTTCAATTAAATAATCTTTCAAACTCGGGACACGCGGCTGCATTTGAAAGCGGCGGCTTGTCCCGAGTTTGATTTAGCCGATTTAGCATAATTATAATGCTAAATTGGCCGTGGAATAATTGCTGCACATATTTTGTGAAGACCTTAACGATCAACACTCGTAGAGGTTAAATCGCATCTAAAACAACTTGAATTAAATTAATGAACTTTGTGACATTGTGTCCTATGCTAATGATGCAATGGACAACTGATATAAATATGGATGCAACGAGGAAAAGAATATCCTTCAACTGCAGAAGTTAACTAAGCTGCAGAATCGACGCAGACGAACGATGGCAAATACACAGATCAGCTCCTTTCTGATGTTCGTTTGCATTCTGTGT
The DNA here is from genome assembly GCA_949752735.1 of Lumbricus terrestris. Classification (NCBI taxonomy): domain Eukaryota; kingdom Metazoa; phylum Annelida; class Clitellata; order Crassiclitellata; family Lumbricidae; genus Lumbricus; species Lumbricus terrestris. The sequence goes on from OX457037.1 coordinate 1,896,226, forward strand.
CTACAAACGACGAAAGGTAAGTCTTCAACGCAATAGCAATACTCTTAAGTTACACAGAAACACCAGACGAGTGGCGGCGCCAGGATTTCAGACCGGATGGCCATTTTTAGGGGGTTTAGCTCCGGGTGGCCTTTTTAGGGGGCTTAGTGCCACTAACCCCTCTGGCGCCGCCACTGAGAAACACACGATCTTGAAACGGAATCCTGAGATTCATGAGTGAATTTTCGCAAGCGTTCTGCGTTTAAAAACTGGGTGTGTAGGCCTAGTCTGAAGAAAAGTAGTAGGCTAATTTATTCGCTTTATGTATGGAAATTTTTGTAGGTCGACAGAGACATTATCAATCGGTGGCCTGCAAGTCAACCTGCAGCAACCATCGGTCTAAAAATTTCTATATGCATAAGCTAATTAAGTGCAGAATAGCTGCCGCTTAGTAGTGTTGTGTTTTACTGCATAGCATTTCATTGCGTTGAATTGTAATTTTTTTTATTAGAAGGGACTATAACCGCCTATTATTTTAAAGTTGCTTTGATTTGCTCCTTATGTGTCGTAGCTGTCCCAGTGATATTTGCAAAGTAAGATAAGGCAATGAAAGATGAAGCAATAATTCAATCTAAGTGTAAGGTCTGTAAGGAGCTGCCCGATAAAAGTTCAGACCAGTTCATCAATCCTGTAATCGTAATGGTGAACTCTGAATTTCTAATGCTCAACTCTGAACTGAAGCTAAGCGCACTTAGCGCAGAAACAAGCCCGTTCACACGCTCTTCATTGTATCAGTTTTGTTCTGCAGCGATGCGAAAATAATGAGGATCCTCTTTCTGTCGTGTACAACACAACAACGAGAAGAGACTTAGCAAGTCAAAGCAACTGCTAGAGAAGTCATCGTTGTGGTCGAGGGAGTTAGGAAGACGGATGGTGCTATAATATTATTGTTACGCAAGGCTCTTTGCAGACGCTGGGCTTCAATCTGTGATTGAAAAGCTGTGTGGTTGTAAGAAGAGAAACACGAGGCAAATAATCAAATGACGGTGGTTGAGCGGCAGTAGAGGTGGTGAGGAACTGAGAAAATACTAATCCTCTGCGGAAAAGTAAAGTCGCAGTCATGCCAGGAACTGTCTGCGTGAGGATGAAACAGTTCGACATACAGGAACAATATTAAATTTGTTCTTAGGAGTTGAATGTTTCTATAAGCTTATTATTATTGAAATATTGTACATAGTGTGTCTTCAAGGTGATCTACTCAGAAGTGCCCCTAGTCAAACCATCATACCATGGATA
>OX457037.1:1898732-2098039 GCA_949752735.1 Lumbricus terrestris
ATGCTGCAAACTACCAATGCAACGTTGCATTTGGACAACCGACGTACGTACAGTATCTATACGTCGCAACAAATGCGCCAGACTTTTCAGCATCATGTACTCCATGTAAGTTATTGGATAATCCAATGAATCTGTTCAGTGGCGGCGCTAGGGGGACTGGGGGCTAAGCTCCCCTACAAGAGGCTCAGCCCCCCCCCTACAAAAATGACCATCTGAATTATTTTACATTGAAATATCCACGATTTTGGTCGTCAGAAATTTTTGCGGCGAAGATGGAAAATTTTCACGAGATTTTGATCGATGACTAAAAAAAAAAAAAAACGTCGTCAGAAATTTTTGCGGCGAAAATGGAAAATTTGGCCGCGGGCTTCAGATACTCCAAAACTGAAATCCTGGCGCCGGCACTGAATCTGTTTAATTAATAATGCTTATTTACATTATCCAAAATTAGACAGAAAATTTCACTCTCTGCGTCAGATGTGGAAGACACTAATAACACTTTGGCTATTGTGTATGTTAGGCTACACATAATTATTAGCTTATAGCTAAAAGAGATTGCCGGTGTCACGAAATAGAGTATCCCCTGAATCGGGGGATGAATTAATCTATCGCACGGGTGGAATTAACCGGTCTAGACTATCCGGGGATAAACCACTCTATCCCCTTTTTTGAAAATCCGTATAGGCCTAATTGAAAATTTTATGCTCTAGTCTAATCAAAATTTAAAGTGACTCTAATTATTGTTTTAAGTGTCCTAAGCAATGTTCAGAGAAAGGCAACTCGAATTTATTTAGTGACTCCGGCTGTTCTTAAGTGTTTTAATTGTTCTAAGTGCTCTAAAACCAAAGCAACACAAATTATCTAGTAGGAACAAACATACCTGTTAGTGTCATTGTTCAAAACAAGCAGATGAAAATTAATTTGCAAAATACACGCAGAAGTGACCTTTTCGACTTTTCTTCATTCGGGGGGGGGGGGGATACGATTAATACGGAGGATAGGGCCTACTCTATTTCGTGACACCGACAGCGGCCATGTGTGGACACATGGATGGAGCAAGAAGTAGAGGAAAACAACCGAAAACTGGAATGGACAATGTGAAAGACAACCTAGGAGCGCAGGGCATGGACAATTGGACACGAGAGATGCCGTGGTAAAAGCCAGAGACAAATCTGTTTGGAGAATTCTAGTTAAAGCCTCATCGTCGGTCCACGCCTGATGGACGAGAAAAGTGAGAAGATGGATGTATCCGATTTGTCCAGGGTCTATGACAACAGAGGTCGTTACCCTGGACAGAAATTTGTTCGGCATATTACAGCACTTGTGGAAGTGAGAAGAGAGAAGAGAATATAATATATTCTCTTCTCTCTTCTCACTTCCACAAGATTGCCCAGCTATAATAATAATATTATTATAGCTGTGCAATCTATCATTAAAGTGAGCATAAAAATATAAATCATTCGCATAGCGCAACATAATTATTTCTCATCAATGGCGGTCGCTAGGATTCATCGAATCGACGACACAAGGTGACATGGTGAAAGGATGAAGTAAGTTTCATAATGAAATTAGCTGCTAAGCTAGAAACTAACTCATTACTGAATGGAGACACAGTGCATTATTCAGAAACCATTGACAAGACGCTAACGACATCGAAGATCAAAAACCTTTTGCCGTTCACCATAGGCGGAAACTTAGGGATAAAGGGGGACAGTCTACTCCAAAATTTGTGGTGGGGGGCGAGATGCTTATATATTCCCAATATTTCATAAATATCATAATAAAGTGTCATCCACTGTTCGTCAAAAATTAGCAATTTCTTAAGTTGACAGAGCTCTTAAAATGTTACCACTGCAGCTTGCAAATTGATAATATTTAAAAAAAATGGAAGGTGACATTTAGCCTATTGAGATCCCAACCAATGTTTCTGAGCACTGAAATCATGAATAATTTCGTGAAAATGACAATTTAAAAAGCTACGGTTAAAGTGTGAAAATTCCAAAATTGAAAACAATTGGGATGCGACACTGTGAAGTCTTAAAGACTTAAGCCATAACTATCAGCATTGAAAACTTAGCACTTCCATATTACTTAGGTGATAGCGTAAATTCCTACAATTAAAATAAGGAAATTCATATTTTAAACAATATGGAGGTGACATTTATTGAAGTCTTAATAAGCCACGTCTTTCAGCAATTAAATTTTGAGAAATTTTTTGAGAGCACGGTCCAAAATGTTTTCATAACAGTGTTGAAATTTCAAAAGCTTAAAACAATGAATAGGGACTTTAGAAGACTTAACCAGGACTATTAGCATTGAAACGATGAGCAATTCGTTAAAATGACAGCCTAAAAATGCTACCATTTCAGCATGGAGATTGAGAAATTTTCGGTTATCGTTCTTCGGCCGCTTGTCCGTCTCCCCCCCCCCAAGTTCGGATCAAGCCTCAGTCTATGCCGCTCACTCGGAAGGGAGACCTGCCGGTCTTATCACTAGGACGCACGAATTTGCGTAGAGTACAAAGGGCCATCTGAAAATTTAGCTGCTTACTCCGTTGCATTGATGTGAACAAAGTTGTTTATTGCCATGGGATTCTACTTTAGTATTCATTCCGAAAATTTATATAGCACAATTTCAGAGGCCCCCCCCAGTCCAACGACGGCAAAAAGGAAAAGTATTGGAGCAACCGGTAGAAAGCAGGCAGATTATTCCATGTTGGTAAACGCAGCGCATGCGGGAACCCATTCCAAGTGTGGGCGCCAACAACCGAGAAGGCTAAGAGCGGACACGAGAGACCAGGAGTTCCCCATTAGCCAAAGAGCGCAAAGCTCGACGGGAGGCTATGTCTGCTTGTGACAGAGATAATAATAATATGCGGTACGAAGAAGAGTGATCCTATTCAGTATTAGGTAATTTTATCAACCAATAACAACGTCATTGGATTAATGTGAAATTGGTATTTGAAAGCCACCGCGAAAACATGGTTGACACTATTAAAAAACGCCATGTTCGAATATAAACAATTGAACATTGATATCTATTGTAACTTTTCCATTCAGTTTGCGGCGACATAGCATCTGCTCCGCCACCATCTATGACTCAACCACCTACAACTCAACCACCTACAACTCAACCACCTGCAACTCAACCACCTGCGACTCAACCACCTGCAACTCAACCACCCGCAACTCAACCACCTGCAACTCAACCACCTGCAACTCAACCACCTACAACTCAACCACCTGCAACTCAACCACCTGCAACTCAACCACCTGCAATTCAACCACCCGCAACTCAACTACCTGCAACTCAACCCCCTGCAACTCAACCACCTGCAACTCAACCACCTACAACTCAACCACCTGCAACTCAACCACCTGCAACTCAACCACCTGCAACTCAACCCCCTGCAACTCAACCACCTACAACTCAACCACCTGCAACTCAACCACCTACAACTCAACCACCTGCAACTCAACCACCTGCAACTCAACCACCTGCAACTCAGCCACCTGCAACTCAACCACCCGCAACTCAACCACCCGCAACTCAGCCACCCGCAACTCAACCACCCGCAACTCAACCACCTACAACTCAACCACCCGCAACTCAACCACCCGCAACTCAGCCACCCGCAACTCAACCACCCGCAACTCAACCACCTGCAACTCAACCACCCGCAACTCAACCACCTGCAACTCAACCACCTGCAACTCAACCACCTGCAACTCAACCACCCGCAACTCAACCACCCGCAACTCAGCCACCCGCAACTCAACCACCCGCAACTCAACCACCTGCAACTCAACCACCCACAACTCAACCACCCGCAACTCAACCACCCGCAACTCAACCACCTGCATCTGACCTTCACTCAGCTGCTCCTTGGACAGGTAGGCTTAAGCCATCAGCGTATGATGGTAATGATACGAGCGACTGCAATAGGTTCATCGGTATTCATTTGGATACAATTATTACTGAGTCAGAAGCAATTCAAAAGTCATTTGTGAATCGTTTCCAGTCATATCTTGTTCGTACATTTCCATTGATCGATTTAATAAATTATATATCGGTTCAAAGAATTGATGGAAAATAAAGATTAAATGATGCTCTACATCAGCGGTTCTCAACCTGTGGGTCGCGACCCCCGCGGGGGTCGACTGACGATTTGCCAGGGGTCGCCTGGGCCTGTCAGAAATTTGTAAAATATGTGAGTCAATCGTTATAGATTACGGCAGTAAATTTAATAATTTTGTGTTTTAGTTTTCAAATATAAATTCCACTTTTACCATAGCCTACATCTAAAAAATTAAACAATATTCGGTTTGCTCAAAGAATAAATGTTGTCAGCTGTAGTGAGAATCATCACAGGGGCGCAGACTTGGGGTGACAGTGAATGGTTCCATCGAAATTAGACCAAGCTTCTTATATATTCCAATATTTCATATTAATTTTATTTCATAAATATCATAATAAATTTATTGTGTTATCCACTGCTTATCCATTACAGGCAATTTTATTAGGATATAAGCTTAAAATGTCATTAGGCTATTACCGTTTGCAAACGAAAACAAATTTCAAACAATGTGTCCGGAACATTAAATTTTATTGAAGTCTGAAATCATGTAGCCTACGCCTGCCTATCTGAGCACTGAAATCATGAGAAACTTTGTTAAGATGACAGCTTAAAATGATGCAGTTACATTATGCAAATCCAAAATATTGCAAACAATTGGGACTAGAGAGACGACACTTTGAAGCAGCGGCGCCCACAGATTTTTTTCTTGTACGCACAGCCAAGGGCGGATACGGAAATTTTCTTCGATGGGGCCAAAATTTAGGGTCTTGGAGGAAACCGGAACATATTTTCGTCAGGGTCGCCGAAAAACTGATGACCTTTTTTTAGTCATCAGCCATTTTTTAGCCTTTCAGCGCTGTACGCACTTGCGTAAGTGCGTACGCCTGCGGGCGCCTCTGCTTTGAAGTCTTAAGCCCTGACTATTAGTATTGAAGAGTGAGCAATTTTGCGAAGCTGACAGCTTAAATTACTACCACTGCAACGTGGAAATTCAAAAGTTATCCTAAACAATGGGGAGGAATTTACAGTATTTATTTACTAAAGTCCTCAACCATGTCTTTCGCAATGTAATCATGAGAAATGTTTTTGAGATGGCAACAGAAAATGTTACCATTGCGGTGTGGAAAGTCAAAATAATTTAAATAATGCGAGGGGCACTTTTGAAGCCTCAAACAACAACTATCAGCACTCAAATGATGAGCAATTTCGTTAGAATGACAGCTTTAAATGATACCATTGCTGGGTGAAAATCTAAAATTTTCGCAAATGGGGAGAAGCACTTAGGCTACAAGCCTCCCTCTTGCTGAATAGACTTATGGAACTTGAACTTCAAACTATTGGACAGATAGCTCTCTGACTCGAAAGTGCCAGGTAACCTCACACAATTGACAAAAGCAGTTTTTCGAATTGTGAAATGAAAATGCATAAAAATGAACAACGGCCAAAAAACAGTGAGGGAAGTTACTCAGTCAATTTGATGTTGGGGGTCGTCACAACTTTCGAAGTGCTTCCAAGGGGTCGCCGCACAAAAAAGGTTGAGAACCGCTGCTCTACATCAAGATTGAGCACAAAATAATATAGGCATAGGCTATAATATAATTATAGTTATATTTAGCTTCTGAGCGACCTGTTGTGTTGGGTATACATGTATGAACACTTGTCATAGCGCTCCTTCAATTAAGATTCCTACTCTGAGATTCTACCGACTACTGTAACAGCGCGGCACTGAATCGTAGTTTCTCGACAAAGCTCATGAGCAATATTGTGAGTGAATGACTTTCTCAGGGTCCTTAACGCGGCGGCTTGAGGCTGGCTCGAATCCACAAACCTCCGGCTTCAAGGCACCAAACAGATTATACAGCTCTGAGCCACAGCTGCCACATAATATATTATCCGAGTACCACCAATTATAGCCTACTCTAATATATGTGCGAACTTGTTGCTGCACATTAAATGATCGATTGTTTGTTTGAAACCTTACAGAGTGTAACTGTACGGAGACTAAAGCCTGTTCTTCACCAGATCCCAAATGTATTCAGACCAAAGAATGTGTGACGGGTAATAATATAATATTATATGTAGCGGTTTGTAGCCTATCCAAGAATATTGTGTACTAGAGAAACTATTTACGTATAGATGGTTAATGTGAATATATAATTTCAGATCTTAATGTTTCTCTGACGCTAAAATTGTTATTAAAATTTCTGTATGGTTAGAGTTAAACCAACAAATCTTGTTTCGTTGCGTTTCAGATGGAACCAATTTGACGAACATCTACAGCGAGTGTGTCGTGAAGGCTGAGTTGTATGTCAGATTCAACAGCTGTTGTTCCGATGCTCTGATCTGTGGAGTTGTTGTAACCATACGAAACAACAGTCGTTGGTTGATACACGATCCTACATGCGATGATTACAAATGCGAGATGTCAGTCGCTAATGCCTCGTGTATGTCCAGTGAATGGAAGTTGTTTGCAGAGAGAAATATTGTTAAGTCTGGAGTGGGTGACTATGTGCAAGCTGGCAATTATATTGTTCGCAATGTGACCGATTGTAGCGAGTCGTGTCAGAGATTGATGAATCTGCCGTAGCCTTGAAATAGGGCAGGAAAGAAATTAAAATTGCTTTTAGAGACATAAATTGTGATTCGCTCATAGTTCATCATAATTGTCTGTTTCTGATCTTAGGCGCTTCCAGCAAAACTTCGCTTTGAATATTCATTTATTGCTACTAGATCTGCTTTCCGTACAATAAGTAGCAAGTTGTTTTAAGGTAGTCTAGTTGAAGAACACAAACTTTGTTTTTTATATTCCGGATAGAGAAGAAATTAAACATAGGAATATAATCTACTCTTGATCTGTTTAGGCCCTATGGTAGCCTATATTTGAAATTTAAAGGAGCATATTAAGAGCTGCCTCGTCGATGGAACTGTTAGTTCATTGTATTGGGTCTTATACGTAGAGTCGTAGACTCTTGTCTGCTATTAATTAAACTTCATTTCAGTTTGAGAAATTTTCATTTCATAAAAACCGCGAAAGTAGACTTTTGGTCACGTCAATATTCCACATTATTCTCAAGCCGCATTAAGGTAGGCGCTTAGTGTGCTGCAACACCCGCTCTCGCAGTTTCGAAGGGTTCGCATTTTCTAAAAATGATTAAATATCTCGGCAGAAATGCTGCAACATTAGCTGGAACTTATTATTGTTGTAAATTTTATCTTCGGGAAGTATAACCTTTCAACAGGGATGTCATAACGATGCCATGGCAAATCATTTTCAGTGGTCTCTAGAAATACGAGAAATAAAGTTAGAAGAAAATAATGTCATTGATTCACTCCTAATCTTTTAGTCTATGCCTATCGTTTATCATCTTCTCTACTTTTCTGCCTACTAGGCAGGTTGAAATGTTAGACGTCGCAATTAATCTCGATGTTGGTCCTCTTCTTCGAGCCTTCCAAATCCATTTTGTTATAATCAAATCCAGCATCATCGGTTCTCATCTTATTCACTTTACCCCAAAATGTCTTTCGCTGACTGCTCCTAACAGTAACTCTGCCTTCATCCTTCCATTGTTTCTCTTTTTCTGTCTGCACGCTAACCAGTGGCGTAGCTAGGATATTTGGCGCCCGGGGACGAACTACAAAATTGGCGCCCCCCTCTATTAAATTTTTTCACATTGCTTTAGGGCCTACTGTCTTTATTCTTTAGAACGAACTCCCAAATGACCTCCGCCAGTTTGCTCATTTAATTCTATCTTGCCTTTTAATTTCACCTCATTCACTTACATTCACTTACTTAATAGCCAGTTGCCACTTATTGGAACTCTCGACTGAAAACCGAACATAATTATCATGATTCTAGTCCTGCACCATCACTACCATCATTAGGGTAGAGGGGTGGGGGAACACCCCTTTAAAGTTTTTTTTTTTCTAATTTGCAAAGTGAGTAGGCCTAATATATCGTTTCGAGCGTGAAATTATTGTAAGATCTAGTGGTGAATATCCTAAATACAGTACTACTGTGTTTAATAAAATTCCAAAAGATGACATTACAAAATAATCAAATACAAGGTGTTCAGAGCTAGGAACGTTTTACCCCGCACCTGGGACAAAACGCCTCTTGTCGCACATTTGTATTTTCCGATAACCTTTGTGACTTCTAATTTAATACAATATTTAATAATATTAAACTAAAAACTAAGTAGGGCCTATCATTCGAAATTTATTAATGATATTGATATATCATACATATATCATAACACATAGGCCTGCGTGCATGCTGTCGATGAAAGAATAAAAATTTAATAAGTATACGTAGCCTACCGGTAGTTGATCATTTTGTACTGAGTTATATAAAGTAACACTAATAAATTTATTATTTAAAATTAAATAGTAGACCTAATTATTTGAATTCAAACAAAATAACAGTAGGCCTACAAGACAGCACAATGCCCTCTTGAAAGAACGCCTGAGCTGTTGACCTCTTGACCCAATGAAGTAGACAAATATCCATCTGGGACCCTCTGCTTATCAGGCATCAGTTTCAGAGACAAGAGCCAAGCCAGACTAATCTACTAGCAGCCCACAGATGGAAAGGTACTAACTCTACCCGAGCCAGCATACTCCAGTAACCCCACTCACCTTCTATTTGGCCATTGGGCGAACTGGGCAATGGATGCAGCAGAATCCAGATAATTATTCATTCTGACCCAAGATTCCTTCACAACCAGTTGACCGCGCGAATTTGTACTGCGTGGATCATTAACTGGGGTGGGATATTTCTGAGTGGAAATATCCTGGGTGCAGCCAGAGTGTGTGGCCTAACAACCCCAGCTGGGTTGTAGCTTCGTCATTTACAATGAGTATGGGGCGCTTGTTGGTGCGCTATGGGACGCCAAAATCATGCCTGGCAAGCGGTTTGTAAGCAATATGATTCTTACTGGATGTTTTGGGGCGCCAAAATTGAATCTTACAAATTTATATGGTACAAATTAGCCAAAATACAAGTGCAAAATTGCTACTTTCAACCCTCATTTTGGCGCCCCCTTCCCTCGGCGCCCGGGGACACGTGTACCCCCCTGACCCCCCCTAGCTACGCTACTGACGCTAACAGGTCTCTTTCTTCTCCAACCATCCGAGACCTTGGTAGGTCTACAAGAAGACATTACAAATGGGACTGTAAAGAGCTGTTCACCAGGACATTATTGGAATCTGCGAAATAAATTGGATGTTATATTTCAGTAGACCTGAAAATAGGAAGAGGAATCTACAAGTTTGAAATGTAGGAATTGCGACAATCTGAGAATTAAAAAATTGACGGCAAATCGAAGAAACGGATGATAGGACATTAATATGGAGTGTGGTGTTGTATGGCTCAGAGACATAGACCAAAAGACAAAAAGAATAGACCTATAATTAAAAAGACTGGAAGCCTTCGAAATGTGGACATAGAAAACAATGAATAAAATCAACTGGATGGAACATAAATCATGTAGGTCCATTATAGGGCTTGTAACTATTTAACAAAATTTGCGAAGACGACGTTCTTCCTTCTGTCACTGTAGACTTACTAGTTTCTGACACTTTTATTAGAAAACAAATATATACTATAATAGCATCCAAGGCCATTACTCATTAATAAACATGGCATAATAATTTTTATGTGCCTCGTGGACCGGTGACTGACAGAAGAAGGCCCGCAAGATTATCACAGCACCAGAAAACACTATCCCGCACTTGCCTTAATACAACCCTAATTATTCTTTTTTTGTCCTGGTCACGACGTTAAACTGCATCCATCCTCTGCCACAAGGAACCAGCAACTTCCATGTGCCGGTCCTAAGCCCGGATAAAATGAGGAAGGTTTGCCAGATGGGTGGAGATACACTGGCAGTAAAAGACCAAGACCATTGAAATCCGCAAAAACCACGGCACAAGTGACATAACTTGTCCGGGTACCAGCAGAACAGTAAAATGATTCAGCTACCTTAGACCACAACATGTCAAATGTCTTTGTTTCTTTGTCGCATGGCCGCCACTTCAACAAATTCCTGCTACTTGCCACAATGACAATAATATTCTACTGCGTCTTAACTGCGATGATGAAGCTGCTGCACCGAATACAATATATACATGTATGTACATGTAGTACTGCAGTAATTTTCGCTGACATCGAATAGTCGACTGCCTTGTACACTGCCGTGTAGCTTCTTTGTTTTCTCCTTTCACATTCGCCTTTTGTCAGTGGCACGAACGAATTTGCATCGTTTAGAAATTAACATCTAATTCATAAGTCGTGTGATATACGGAGTCTGTCTGTTGACTGTTTAGTTGATGTATTGCTGCTGTGTTCGGTTGTACTTTCCGTACCTGAATCTGGTTAAGCGATTCATGATCCAATTATCTTCTAATCGAAAGTCCATCATAGTGCGCAAGAACCGGTCGCAGTGCAGGCAATAAATCCAATTCGATGTGGAAACAATCGAGGTGAACTACTCAATCATTCGGATTGGTTCATTTGCATACAAGCGCGATACATTGCAGATAAGCTTATATGAAGGTCCGTCTCAGCGAAAATTAGATCATGCAGCTAAAAAATAGAACACCGTTGTATGCTAATTGCAAAAGCTCACAATTGTTGGTCGCTATTTAGCGCAGATAGGCTATCCGGGCTTTGCAAATAGGTCAATATCGTTTCTGTGCAGATGGTCTTAAAGGGGCGCTATATAAGTAGGCTAAATCTCTCAAATAAAAAGAAACGAATATCAGGTTTAAGGGTTCTACGCCGTTCGACTAGAATTTAATAAGCCACGATGTTCAATCTTATCACAAACTTATCAAACAACTGACACCTGAGCTTCATGATGCATAGCTGACATAGGCAACGAAGTCAACCACTATCGAAGATTTTAACAGGATGCCCTCACTGGAATGCCAGACAACCTTGTATTGTCTCAGTCCACCACCATCACAAGATGGTCGAATGTGTCTACACACATAGTCTTTGAGCTTAATTAGCCTAAACAGTCTTTGTCATGCAGCCAGGATGGTCCTAATTAAACCTCAACCAACAGATCAACCGATCTGCTGCTTTCAAATGCAGCCACCTCACTGACCTTACCTCAACGTAATGCATATTATGCAAAGCATTGATGCATGTATTTCGCGAAGACCCTGAAACTCAAGGCTCACGAGACTGAATGCCATCTGATTCTATTGATTTAATGAACGTCTTTCGCAACAATATAATATGCTAATGACATTATCGACATCGGATATAAAAGTGGATGAAACGACCAAGAAGCATCTTCTAGAGCATCTTTTCCTCAGCCAGCTGTAGAAGACAAAGGCGACAGACAAAGGATGGCAAACGCGCAGTTCAAGTTCCTTCTGGTATTTGTCTGTATACTGGGTCCACAGACAACAAGAGGTGAGTCGTCGATATAATACTTTATTGTTTCCTGTTATTATTATTTTTTTTATTATCATTATCACTGTTAAGTAAAGAAATAAATCTGGGAATGACTCTTTTGCAAATAGCCGACGATTTAATAGGTTAGGTTAGTAGTTATGTAACGTTTGATAGTGTATTAGTGTAGCATATGACATTGTATTTAAACGCTTGAAAAGCTCGCGGCCAATCTAAAGCCAGGATTTTAATAATTATTATTGAGATCATAATATCATGATCTCACTAACACAATTATTGAAGTGCGGATCTAATCAAGGAATAGCCGCGATTAAATTTTGTTATTTGTCGTTGGATTGATCAATCAATTCCAAAGATACGCATGCATGATTAGCGGGTAACCAACAAAACTAATCTAAAGAATGTCAGATCTACATTTATGCATCTGGGATCGGCCTTAGATTGCATGATGCCAACTAATATGACACTAAAAATTAATTATAGCGCTTTAAGATTTTGGTTGATGACTGAAGAAGATCCTGCGAAAAAATTCATTCTTAGTAAACTATTGTTCACGAGTCGATTTTCAACGTGACGAGAGAGGTGTAGAGCAGTTGCTGAGCAGAATGTTTTCGAATGAATCAATAGTGTAAGAAAACATGGGAAAGACGTCGGTTTTCTATTATAAAGAACTTGTGTTATTGCTCCGTGGTGACCCACTGATTTGGAATGGGCTTCCACTGAAGCAATGTCTGCTTCCTGGGTCACTTAGGCTACTAAACCATTTTCATTCAACTCAATATTGTAGTTTTTGTGGTGCTGCTGAATATAGGGGGGGCGCTTGAGTAGGATGCGCTTCTGAGTAGGCTCCTTGAAAAGGCGCTATAGAAATGAATGAATGAATGAATATTGACTTTTCCATCCAGGTGTCTCTGGCCAGTGTTCGACTATACCAGTGAATCTGGCGGCCTACGAGGGAACTGCGAATACGACAGTGATCTGCAACAGTCCGACCAAAGTCTCTTATGCTGTGAAGCCAACGTCCGATCAATTGACCACTTATACGATATCCAAATATGACGACAATGTGACTACCTCGCTAAAGAATCTCTTTGGCGTCAATCAGACCTGTCTGCTCATAAAGATCGCTCAAGGGACAGCAGCAACGCCTCCGATATCAACGGCTGGATTGTATGTCGCGTATATCAACGGAACAACAGCCCCACAGCATGGTGCAAAGCTGGTCGTCGTCCGTAAGTAAACGTCGGGGCCAACATGTAATTTCTCACTGCACAATTATTATGATATAGGCCTAAATAATTATGATAAGTGCAATTATATAGGAGAGATGGGATAGAACTCCATAGGTTACTACCTTCGTTTAGCCAGCCAGCTTTCCAAGCTACAGTGAGGCCTACACAGTTCTTGTGTAGCGATCTGGAAGACGCACGCAGACTAAGAACGAATTCGGACCTTGCTAGCTTACGTCTGCTGCTAGAGTTTCTACTTTACTGACATACATTATGTTGCTTATCTATGCAGTCAGTCATAGCAGTTTCGTCTCTCCTTGATTTACAACGCGAACATTTGAGTATCATCTGCACAATTTCATATAATTTTATATAACACTCAGAGCGTAAACACTTCCTTCAAAATTCGACATCGACTTCCCAACTGTGCATGAATTTTATACCGTTAATAATAATAATAATAATAATAATAATAATAATAATATTAATAATAATAATAATAATAATAACAATGACAATTTCTATGGCGCCGTAACACAGCCATGCCGTTACAAGGGCGCCTCACATACTAAACTACACAGCGGGATAGGCCTTGAGGAATAAATGAATAAATGAATTATTGTGTGTTGCCATTATCCAGGAATTGCGAACCCGTCACTTAATCCCTAGTAACCGACCATTGTTATCAACTACACAATGACTACGAGACTAAACTAAACATAAGTGAATTCCATGTGGCTCCTGAAAGCCGATTTGTACCACCGTGGCGGGACAGGGAACGCTTCTGAGTGGAATTTTTGAAGAGGCGCTATATAAATTCCTGAAATGGTTGCACACTAGGCTATAGTTATCATCGCAATTGCCAACTACAATTAATCACTGTGCACTTTTTGTGAATGTATTGCTATCTTTTTGAGATTTTTGTATTCAGCAAACAAAATTGAAATTGAAAAAATTTAAATTAATGAATGACTGTGTGAATGGACATTAGATGTTTGAGGTTAACTACTCTTTGACTTTACAACTAGAATTTAATTTTAGTTGTCTTCAATATGTAGGCTAACAACCTCGATCTTCTGTTATTGCCGTGCGTCAAACAGTCGCAGTTTAATCGTCCTCATAAGGATTGCTTATCTGTTATTTCAGGAGGACCTCCAACCTGCAACACGTCGATCAGTTATACAAGAATTCAGAAGAACTGCAGCTTAAAGTACGCTGACAGCAGCTACCATCCGATCTATGCAGTGATGACGTGGACATCCAATGGTACTGTCTACGCAAACGATACTCCTGCTAGGACAAAAGTCGGTTCATATTACGTATCAACATCAAGCATCACACTCGACCCCAGCGATCCAGGAGTCTACGAGTGCACCGTAACATTTGCCGAACCATCTAATCCTCAGTTTGTCTACGTCGCAACGAATGCACCCGACTTCTGCGCAACCTGCACCTCGCCTGGTGAGTTTCATGTCGACATTGTCCAATCTATTCAAATTCAGTTGGACCACGTAGTCCAGAAAAAAAAACTCACCCAACGCCAACAACTTTCAGCCTTCCATACACTTAATCGCTGGGTTGGCTCAGGGAATTTGACTTCTCAAAGTTGTTGGCCTATACGATCATTAATTTTATGAAGATCACCCAAGGACTGCCAACCTTGCACGGCCAAAAGAGCTGGCCAGGGACTGACCAGTTTCAATATACACTAATATCCGGAAACGGTACTTGCTCCCGATGTCTGGAACTCTACACCGATCGCCAGCATTAATTAATTAATGTGCCATTGACCTGAGTAATCGTAATCGTAATCTCGAGATTTCTACAGCGTGCATAAAAGTGAAGTCGTGGGAATTAGCTTATTGACAGGCGTTTAATCAAACTAAAATCTAAAGACAGAGGGACAAGATCTGGAAAGTCAGGCAGTCAGGCAGACAGACTTGATTGCTTTGTAGCGCTTGATGTCTCAGAATTTGCCATCATTGCAATGTACTTTCTAAATATAAATTTGAGCGTGGCGAGTTATTTAACTTATGACTAAAATGATGAAGAAAGTATCGAGTCTAAACATTTACTTATCTTTGAGCTTTCACCAGTGCCAAATAGTTTCAGTCAATCTTTGTCGAATATTATAGTCTTTCACGATTATTTTCATGTTGGGTTTCTATTTTAGTTTGTGATAGCGGAGCAACTACTTTGCAAGAATCAACAACTGAAGCATCTACGACTACTCCAACGACTACGACTACTCCAACAACCACGACTACTCCAACGACTACGACTACTCCAACAACTACGACTACTCCGACAACTACTACTACTCTAGCAACTACGACTACTCCAACAACTACAACTTCTCCAACGACTACGACTACTCCAACAACTACTACTACTCCAACGACTACGACTACGCCAACGACTACGACTACTCCAGCAACAACGACTACTCCAACAACTACGACTACTCCAACAACAACGACTACTCCAACGACTACGACTACTCCAACGACTACGACTACTCCAACAACTACGACTACTCCAACGACTACGACTACTCCAACGACGACGACTACTCCAACAACTACTACTACTCCAACGACTACGACTACTCCAACGACTACGACTACTCCAACAACTACGACTACTCCAACGACTACGACTACTCCAACGACTACGACTACTCCAACAACTACGACTACTCCAACGACTACGACTACTCCAACGACGACGACTACTCCAACAACTACTACTACTCCAACGACTACGACTACTCCAACGACTACGACTACTCCAACAACTACGACTACTCCAACGACTACGACTACTCCAACGACTACGACTACTCCAACAACTACGACTACTCCAACGACTACGACTACTCCAACAACTACGACTACTCCAACGACTACGACTACTCCAACAACTACGACTACTCCAACGACTACGACTATTCCAACAACTACGACTACTCCAACGACTACGACTACTCCAACAACTACGACTACTCCAACGACTACGACTATTCCAACAACTACGACTACTCCACCGACTACGACTACTTTGCCAATATCGCCAACTGCAACGGCTTCGAGAACTGGTAAGCATTGCTGAGAAGTGTAGCCTTGCAACCAAATGCAACAAGTTGCGCTGTTTATTTAGTTTTTCATTGGTTCAAAAGTAAATCAAAGTAATTTGTGAATACCTGTGTTTTGGTGTTTTGTGATTTTGTGGAGCTGATGTATTTTTATTGAGCGACTAAATCAGAATCTAGAACTTATCGAAGTTATTTACCCGCTGCACACGTAGATATCTAATATAATGCATCACGTGGAATAATAATTTTATCTTCACCTTCTCTTGACTGGAGATCGCGCATCTCATACAAGTTGTGACAACTGCATAATTGCTAATTAGTCTGTCTTGTATGGGCACTGTAATAGGCTATAAGTCATTGGAGTGATGGAATGAATTGACGACTAATTTGTTATTGGACATATTATGGGTCTACTCATTAATAATATGATTCAAATGGTTGTACAACAATGTGTGCTTGCTATTATTTGAATTGTTCTAGTATTGTATAAGATAAATTCGACTCACACTTAGTGATCTCTTTGGTCTAAATAGTAGAGCAATATTTGTTTATTCTGCTTCAGAATGCAATTGTACGCAGACTACAGTCTGCCCTTCACAGGAACAAAATTGTACACAAGCCAACGAATGCCAGTCTGGTAAGATTGCTCTAACATAATTAATCGAATAGAAACCTTTTTCAAGTTACAGATAATTATAGGCTTAATTGTCAATTTCCTTTTTTCTGAAAATATTATTTGCTCCCATTGCATTTTATGACGAAACATGTAACCGTAAAGGGCTTGGAAATTATTAAATCACGTCGTTAAACTGTGAAATAGTTGTCGAATAATTTTATCATAATAATTATGATAATAATTATGTTGTGGTGTGGTTTGACATTATAGGCGAAGTAAATTGGATCGATGTCTTCGACGAATGTGTCGTGAAGTCTGAGGTGTATGTGAGATACGACGACTGTTGTCCGCACAAGTTGATCTGTGGAGTTGTTGTCACTCTAAGGAACGAAAGTCGTCGATTGATACACGATCCTCAATGTGATGATGACAAATGCGAGACGTTCGTGGTCGATGCCTCGTGTATGTCCAGCGAATGGAAGTCGCTTGGCGAGAGAAAGATCACCGTCTCTGGAGTGGGTGATTACATGCAAGCGGGGTATATCGCTCAGAATATGACTGATTGCAGCGATGCGTGTAGGAGAATGATGAATCTGCCGTAGCTGCTACTGCACAAATCAAGTCTTTCGAGATGACAAATCATTTGACTAGCATAGCAGAATAAACTCTTAATTACGAAGAATGCATCAGTTAATGCAAATATGATTTTTGTTAATCGTCATCACGATGTGATTCGCCACTGGAACGTTGTGCACATGCAAGCGAACATCTTGTGATTTCAGCTCTTACCGAATATGAGCGAATTTAGATGAACATAACATTGTGTAGATCTATAGACTCTAATTGACTTTTCACGATTCTAGGACACTGAATGAAAAAATCTGCGTCTAGGTAACGATGACAATAAACGCAATCAATAACAGGCCTAAGCTCTTGATTGTTAAAATTGTGTTCTTACTTGAGCTCGGAATAAATGGATTAATCTATGTCTTACTATAATTTTCAACATTAGAAAGATAATAGAAATAGTAGTAGTAGTAGTAGTAGTAGTAGTAGTACCTGGTAGTAGTAGTAGTAGTAGTAGTAGTAGTAGTAGTAGTAGTAGTAGTAGTAGTAGTAGTAGTAGTAGTAGTAGTAGTAGTAGTAGTAGTAGTGGTAGTAGTAGTAGTAGTAGTAGTAGTAGTAGTAGTAACACTAAGACGATTTATAGTGCCATATCTCAGCCGAGGCCGAAGGAAAGGGCGCTGTACAGTGTACACGAGTTCAACAAGTTTATTTCAGTTATACGACTGTTAATGCCGAGATGGTAGTAAATGGTATTGGAAATCCTATACCCTCCGGCATTACGTCTTGAGTCTTGATTTAAATCACTCCAGAGATCCATATCACATAATACATGTCCATTCCCCGAATCTTGCAATCTGAGATGAAGTCCAGTGCTCAATTTCGATAAACGTTACCACCAAAAATTCAATTTAAATATTCAACATAATCGCTCTTAAAACTTACCTCAGGAGTCAGGACTTACCTGCTCAAAATATTATTCTGAATAGACTTTTCTGATAGTTTTATTCGCTAGAGGATGACAAACGGTCAACGGTCACAACGTGTAGAAATTTACATGGCGCTCGCAACACGCAATTAGGCTATGCCAATTAGCTTACATCAATGCGTGGGCCTACATACTATACATAGGCTCATTAGGTTGCATGTATAAAATAATATGCCTGAATGCATGACCATACAAATCCTTCTAATGTGCATGAGATACAAGATGATATCGCAGCCACTGATAAGAACTTTGAAGCAGGGCCATCTTAGTCAAAATGTAGGCCTAATATTCACCGATAATTTCTTTAGCTCCCTATCATGACTTGAAAGGCTTGAAAGCTGTTGGTGTGTCGTTTCGACCATTGTTTTCGTCAATTTTTAATTAGCCTAACTAAAATATCAACCCCTTCCACTTGTGAATACAAAAATAAACTCACATCACCAGATTGATCCAACATGGACTCTGGATTTTCTTCTGAGTCTCATAATAGAGGTTATGCTGGTCAGCGGTCGTCATGCTTCTGCACTTTGCATTTATTTTATTAAGATGCTTCGAGGATTGACTGCCACGACTTTTGATTGAACAATTCAAGAGCTGGTCTTAAAAACCTTAGCTTATAGCATTTAGAAGTTGAAATTCTTCTGTCCAATTCACATCGTATTTCGTGCATGAGATTTCCGTTTTCGTTTTCTGCTTGTTAAATATGCATTGGAGTGATAGCTACCGGACGAATATCATATACGTCTAGTTGGTCGCTGTCTGCGACTCATGAGGTAGAGAAAATTATAGCAATTTCGAGGACGGTGTGTAGCCAACCATTGCATTATACAGCTTGTATCTGAAAATAATAGATCGATAATTATTATAAAGAGTGCACGGAGCACACCAATCATAATATGATTACATACAATATGATAACATAATATTATGTGCTCGTAACGCACTGGCGTGCATCCTAGGAAGAAGCGAGCTCTTTAGTGCACCCCTGTCAATTCGCTAGCAAATCTACAAACGTGTCATCTACAGGCTACTGTAAGTTTGAACTCCGTAAATTATTAATGAATCGTTGCATTCAATAGATTTTCAATGATTATTGTCTTCGCAAATCACAGCTGTGACGGTGGTGTTGTCTTCAATCGATCAATATTCGCTTATTCACCAGAGACTATAGTTGACACACAACTACAACCATCGCCACCGTAACACCACGCTATCTCCTCGGCTTGACCTCCCGGGTTTTGACGTGGCGACGTAACGAAGAAGGCAGCACTGGCTATAATTATTGTGGACTTGATTTGATATAGCGCCGACGAATAAGCTGCTCTCCAGATGACGCGGTTTTTGTGGGCGCTGAAAAATTCATGAAGATTTACATTGACATTTAGGCTACACGTTAAACTTTACTTGGTGAGGTTAATGTCCATTAGCCTATTCCGCTAGTCAAGACATGACCTCGATTTTCGCAGACTATAGCCAAACATGGTTTAACTGCCAAATTTTCAAAGCTCATGTATGTCTATAGATGCATCGGTATATGACCTACATCCATAGTCTATAATTTATAGACAAAACTGCAAAATTAGTTAGTCTCTGGTTTAGCCTATTGCTTTGTTTACGAAAACGCACGACTACTAAGTCAACAAAGGAACCAAATGGAACAACACGTGGTCCTGGCCTACTTGCCATTAATATCAATTGACTGCTACATCATCACCGGCAACAATTATTTTAGTATTTCACCAACCACAGGGCTTGCCAACAACAGCAACAACAACAACAACAACAACAACAACAGCAACAACAACAACAAACTCACAAGTAACAACTACTTTACCGGCAACAACAGCAACCAAACCAACAAAAACTACTTCGCCAACGACAACAATAATATTATCGTTCAATATTCCATTAGTCGAAAGTCAGGGCCTCGATTATTCCGCCTATTACATCCCACGGTTAGTACGGTAGCTTATAAGATATAAAAAGGTCGAACTGTCAAATGTTCCAATCATCTGCATGACTGTCCGACAGTGTCCGTGTCTGCTTGTCTATGTTTCTGTACCTCTGTCGCTCATTTGTACCTCAGGGCTGTTTTTGAGGAATTTTTAGAACTGCACAAGCCCTTCTTTTCCTTCCCATCCTCCGTGGTAACTTACTTCCAAACGGAGGACAACGAACTTTTTTGCTAGTTTTAACTACACAGAACTTGTGACAGAAGTGCTTTTTACAGCTGCACAGATCCATTTAGAACTGCACATTTTGTGAACAACTGCACGTTAAAAAAAAGCCCTGTTGTACCTGTCAACTGCTGTCAACTGCTCCCTCCAGTTTCAATTGCACACAGTAACTGTTCACGAATCCATGCACTCAGTTTTCCAATACAAAACAGATAAAATTAGCCAGGTGCCTGCACACAGAAAGGAAAGAAAGTATGCAGGGCCTACTATCTGATATTTCTTTCAACAAACTAAAAATAGATGATGCCTACAGTAACTGACATGCGGCTTGATGTGAAAGGCTGCAAAATTCAAAATAGACATGCATAGCCGCTTACCACTCGTTGCACACGATCTATAAACACATTTCTTTTTATGCTCTATTTAATTTTCACTGTAGCCTCCATTTAAAAAATCGTTTTGCCCCGTCCAAAACTTCAAGAGCCTGGCAGTCATCACCAGCGGCATGCCATGATTTGAATGAAAGCTGACATTGTTAATTGCGAACTCTAATCTTGTAAAGCAGAGGTTCTAAATCGGTGTTTCAAAACAGCGCCCGACGAAAGGGCGCCGCTGAAACATATAACGCGAACCAGTCGGCACAGGAGGTGATAAAATAGTTATGTTGAACAAAAAACAAGAGATCCACCACCACATGACTTTAGTAATCAAAAATTATTTTTAACGAGGAGCACAAACTAGCAATTCAATACCGAATAGGCGCCTTTATAAGCGGTGCTTATTTTAACCTGCCTTCTGGTGGTTCCCCCGTTTCCAAGTCGCCATTTTGATAGTGAATCAACGCACTCGCCTTCAGTCAAAAGATTTCTCCTTTTCGTCAATCCAGCTTCTATTATGGATAAAAATGAATTCATCAATGCAGCTTAATTTCATTCAGATGTTCGTTCAATCAATCAATCCCACTTCTATTTAAGGAGTAGCTGTTCCCATCAATACCAACTTCTATCTAAAACGGAATTGTTTCTTTTGTCGTTCTTGCATTACAATGACTAACTTAGACTACATTAGCAGTTTAGCAGGCGTAGGCTGTGAGAATTCGTAGCAATCTATATCTATTCCATTTCATCGCAATCTGGAGCTGCCACAATTGTAGGCCGCAACCTCTATATAGGTTACATGACATAATTTGTGGATTATGCGGAAATGTGGCCTCCCAGCCTACAATAAAGACTGGTTAGCGAATTGCTACCAAATGCTGTAACATTCGAAAACAATGGGGCAATTTATATTTAAGAAACGAAATTTTTTGGACGGTCAAAGATAATCGTTCTTTGAAATTATTTTTATCGACTTCCTTAGAAAGGTCAATTCCAATACTCGCAGGAATATCTACATGTGGGTCAATGTAATTATTGTTGTGAGCAGCCTGCATTAACGGGATTGACACAGTAGAAATGCTTGGTTGGAACTTCCTTGTCGATATTCGCAGAAATAGGCCTACATCTAGAATTTGTAAAGAGTAGCAAGGGAAAGACTCTGCTGTTGTTATTTTATCGTCGGCTCGAATAAAGAACTTCACTATGAGTCGTGATTATTATTTTTTGTACACATCATGAAAGTAGGCTACATCAGGTGATTTAACGGCGATGTTTTGTGTGCACTCTGTTGATCGAATCGCGATAGAAAGCCTTTGGATAAAAGACCCGCAACGCTTCGAAAAACATCGGCTTCTCGTCTATTCGCAACAATAGTTTAACAGGCTTTACCGACGGAACATAACGGAATTGTGCTACCATTGTGACACATTGGCCGAGGAAGCAACACTTAAAGCCGAGGGTCGCAACAGTAAACTCAAACAATCGACACAATTTATTGATAATAATTTTTAAACTGCATTGAAATTTATTTCGGAATGATTATGTTGCATGATGAATAGCATGGTTATAGTCCTACACAATTTTCCACATACGATATCCGGATGCTTTATAGACCTACTAGTTCAGCATCAAACAGTATAAGGTGGCCATTTTAAATCACCAGACAAGCCGTAGGCCGTGCAGCTCTGGGGTACGCTATAACACACTGTTGCTAAACGGAAGAAACACGAGAACTGAAAGAAATGCGACGTTGGGCTTGAGAAGCACTGAATGGTTTTCTTTCATGTGCAACGGAGTGATTTAATAACAGCGACATTGTTATAACAACAAAAGATTGAAACTCTGAGTCACTTCACTTCTCCATTCCTGTCGTTTTCAATTTCACTAACAATGATGCGACACGACCAAACGCATAAACGACACCGAACTACGATGCTGTCTTTGAATGATACGCCTACAATGTCATGACATTTTCATGATTGCATCGTCGAAACCTCAGCAAAGTTTGAATAACAACGCTGCAATAATTCATGCACTCAACTTTTT
This sequence comes from Lumbricus terrestris, assembly GCA_949752735.1. Classification (NCBI taxonomy): domain Eukaryota; kingdom Metazoa; phylum Annelida; class Clitellata; order Crassiclitellata; family Lumbricidae; genus Lumbricus; species Lumbricus terrestris. The sequence continues at coordinate 1,921,325 of OX457037.1, forward strand.
GCATTGCGTTCACTGACTCGTACCACGTCCTGCATTGCAGTTCACTTGCCTTCTACTACACACACCAGTTCCCACCTTCTACTCACCCATCCTAGTTCCCACATTCTAATCCCCATCCTAGTTCCCACCTTCTGCTCCCCCATCCTAGTTCCCACCTTCTGCTCCCCATCCTAGTTCCCACCTTCTGCTCCCCCATCCTAGTTCCCACCTTCTGCTCACCCTTCCTAGTTTCCACCTTATGCTCACCCAATTTTGTTCCCACCTTCTGATCCCCAATCATAGTTTCCACCTTTTGCTCCCCATCCTAGTTCCCACCTTCTGCTCTTCCATCCTAGTTCCCACCTTCTGCTCCCCCATCCTAGTTCCCACCTTCTGCTCCCCATCCTAGTTCCCACCTTCTGCTCCCCCATCCTAGTTCCCACCTTCTGCTCACCCTTCCTAGTTTCCACCTTATGCTCACCCAATTTTGTTCCCACATTCTGATCCCCAATCATAGTTTCCACCTTTTGCTCCCCCATCCTAGTTCCCACCTTCTGTTCCCCCATCTTAGTGTCCACCTTCTGCTCACCCATCCTAGTTCCCATCTTCTGCTCACCCATCCTAGTTCCCACCTTCTGCTCACCCTTCCTAGTTTCCACCTTATGCTCACCCATTCTAGTTCCCACCTTCTGCTCCCCATCCTAGTTCCCACCTTCTGCTCCCCCTTCCTAGTTCCCACCTTCTGCTCACTATTCCTAGTTTCCACCTTATGCTCCCCCCATCCCAGTTCCCACCTTCTGCTCCCCCATCCTAGTTCCCACCTTCTGCTCACCCATCCTAGTTCCCACCTTCTGCTCACCCTTCCTAGTTTCCACCTAGGGCTCACCCATTTTAGTTCCCACATTCTGATCCCCAATCCCAGTTTCCACCTTTTGCTCTCCCATCCTAGTTCCCACCTTCTGCCCCATCCTAGTTCCCACCTTCTGCTTTCCCATCCTAGTTCCCACCTTCTGCTCCACCATCCTAGTTTCCACCTTCTGCTCACCCATCCTAGTTTCCACCTTTTGCTCCACCATCCTAGTTCCCACCTTCTGCTCACCCTTCCTAGTTTCCACCTAGGGCTCACCCATTTTAGTTCCCACATTCTGATCCCCAATCCCAGTTTCCACCTTTTGCTCTCCCATCCTAGTTCCCACCTTCTGCCCCATCCTAGTTCCCACCTTCTGCTTTCCCATCCTAGTTCCCACCTTCTGCTCCACCATCCTAGTTTCCACCTTCTGCTCACCCATCCTAGTTCCCACCTTCTGCTCCACCATCCTAGTTTCCACCTTCTGCTCACCCATCCTAGTTTCCACCTTTTGCTCCCCCATCCTAGTTCCCACCTTCTACTCACCCATCCTAGTTCCCACCTTCTACTCACCCATCCTAGTTCCTAATACCGCAGTTCCCCTTGCATGAATCGTGACGCGTAACACGTTTATTGTTAGAATGCTGTGAATTTTAAACCGTTGTTAGAGCATAATGACCGGAATCATGGATGGGACGGGAAGAAGGGGAAGACCATGCAGAGAATGGTTGCAGGACATAGAAGAGTGGTGTGGGATGAGTGCGCAGGAGTTGACACATCGAGCACGGGACATGGAAGCATGGAAGAGAGTAGTCAAGTGCGTAGTGGACACCTACGGGCTGTCAGCCCATGGACAATGAAGAAGAAGAAGATTAGATATCTGCACAATATTATAATATTATTGCAATTAACACTGTTGTGGGGTAAAAACATGTACACAAGGGTGAAGTAAGGAGCATAGATATTGTGTATATCTAGTAGTGAAGCTCTGGGTAGAAATAGTAGGCCTACGATGTTGGCTACATGCTGGACCACAACAAAGTGTGGCATAGTTGCATATTCCGCAACCAGTCATCTGTAGGCTAACTGAAATCACTTCTCCTGTAATGTTTTGCGTGCAGCCATCCATATCTGTGACCGAATCCTAGCGTGTTGCATTGTACAACCACTTGTCGGTTTTTCCTCGCGCGACTACCCTAGTGGGTAAAAAATTACTTTAAGGTAGACAACTCGTACGGCAGATAAGTCCAGACGTGACAGGAACTACACGCGCTTGATATTGGCATTAGCCTATATGCAAAGAACATTTAATGCGGATTAGCGTTTCATAACGGTAAGACATGTTTTTATGTTAGCCTACCAGACGGCAGTTAAGATAAATGTCTGAATGTTTGCTTGCTTGCAACGATTGTGCCTAACAACACCGAGATGTAGGCTATAATTAGATGACTCAAATGACTTTTTGTAGAGCAAACAGTGGATATAGGCCTAAGTAGGAACAGAAACAATGCGTTGATGTCAAATCTTGTTAAAATGTTTAAAATAGCCTATGTGACCAGGTCGACGCCAAAGCATCTTGAGTGACTCTTTTGTAAACTCGTTTTCAGTGATTGCCGACGATCACCTTCCTTAGACTTCTTCTCTATCGATCAATCCTCGAAATTTCCGCTTGAAACTTAAGTCTTACCTCTAAGTTCAAGGACGCTTACACCGACTCATCTGATCCTACTTCTTTACATTGTCGACCTAAGCGACAACCGCTTTACATCATTCTCTACCTCTCTGAAATTCTGAAACCGGACACAGATCTTCTTTGGAAAAACCACTTTGTCTCAACACAGAGCTCGTGAATAAGCTAATGCCCTGCGCCTGCCTTGAGAGTGGCGCCCTAGAAGTCTGTGGTCAACCGTTTCCATTACGATTACGAACTTTTTCTGGTGGTGCTAAACCTTCAAAGTGAAATCTTATCCCTTTCGAAATTTCTACTCAAGCTATCAACTTGAATGTATGATGTCTGTGTTATGTTTGGAATTGAAAGAGTGGAACCTGAACAATCGAAGCAACGAAGAAAGTCGGGAACAACATGGAAATGACGATGCGGGCGATTGTCTGTCTGCTGTTGCTGTTATCTTTGTCGGATGACATATCAATTGAAGGTTTCTAATCTTGTTGAAGTTTTCTTTTTAGAAACTTTGTATTCGCATTTCTCAAATTTATAATTTAAATTAGAGATTAATAAAGCTATTATTCTTTGCACTCGTCGTTTGCACCGTATACGTAGAGTTTCAAAAGCATTGCGCAGACATCCACAGATTCTACACGGTAATTCATAAAAACGTTAACTTATTATTGTATTGTATTGTATTGTATTAAACATTTATAAAGCGCCTCTAGTAGGGTGAACCGTTCAGAGGCGCTCCCAGTGCGCAAGGCCCCGCGAGAAGAAGCAGGTTTTGAGAAGAGACAGAGCAGAGGAGAGACTGACAGACAGAAGTGTAGAGCGAAAAGAAGGAGAAAGAGCATTCCAGAGAGAAGGACCAATAGAGACAAAAGTTCGAGACTGAGCCATAGCAGTTCTAGACCGAGGAACCAATAGGTCAAGTCTGTTGGATGAGCGAAGCGGACGATGGGAGGAAGCTGAGTGAGGACGAAGTAAAACATTATTCAGATATTTTGGGGCAAGACCCCGTTGAGACTTTATATATTTTATTCTATTGTAACTCCTTCAAAATTATCGGGCAATGTTAACGCAATTTTAAGTGAAGATAGATGAGTTATTTATGAACATTAATAAAGTTAAAACTTGTGTTGGAATTGACATTATTGGGGAGCTACGCATTCGCGTAGACAGGTAGGCTACGTCACTGCTTGACTGATTCATCAATGATGTGCAGATCCATTTCGTCCATGGGTGCTTTCACATAATTATTCGTCGATTTCATAGATTATATTCGATATCGGCCGACATTTTCCTGCATGGCACTTCGTAATCTTTTAGTATAATACTGGATTTAAATCAGGACTGTTGGGTGGCCACAAAGTAGGCGGGATGAAGTAGGCTACGGAGTTTCAGTTCCAGTATAACGCAACAGTCTCTATGGAGCTCTCTGTGCGCATGAGCGCTATTTTGCTGGAAGATGAAATACTCCGTAATCTCACGATTGTCTGGCAAAAGTAGAACATCTACATCTATGTAATAATTGTCCAATGACCTCAACACCTGCTTCAATTAAATGAATATGTGCGTATAAACAAGTGCAGAGACCCGGCAAATACCATAAGGGATTTACTGAAAGTTGGTCGATTCCTGAAAATACGATTTGCTGGGACGTCCTCCTACGTGTAGTTCTACCTTCAGATACGTAAATGGAATCGATCTGATTGTTACTGGATGCTGCTACAGTAAACAATTTCTCATCAGTACAAAACAGACTAAATTGACTAGGTTTGCAATTTGACTAAGTTTCCATGATGCAACCTCAGTGGCTGACGGAACGTTGGAATCTTGCTTGTTTGTCGAGAAGACGTCAATGGTGTCGTCATCCGCCTTACGTCATTATAGCTTTGAATGGTTAATAATTTATGTAGCGCCTGGCTAGATCATCAAGAGTCATTAATCTGAAATGTCATTAATAAAATTAATAGTCATCGACATGAGTTATGTTCACTTATCTAGGGTAATGTTTTTTTATGAATCACCGTGTGTGTAGTAGTCATGTAATCTCGAGCATTTCTTTTCTTCTTTAAGGCACCGAATGCTTATCGAACCTGACGAACATAGCAGTCTACGAAGGAGACGAGAACACAGTAATGAACCTTAGAGCGGATCCCAACAACGTTCAGTGGTCATTCATTCCAACATCTGATGAGTTCAGTTCTTACCAGATCACTGATTATAACGGAACCAGGGATGATTCATTGACTGGACTCTTCTATCCTAACGCAAGCGGTCTTGTGATACTCAATGCAACAACAACTGGACCAATTTCAACCGCCGGGCTTTACATCGCACAGTGTGCCGACAGTACCAACAGGACAGCAGCCAAACTCGTTGTCGTCCGTGAGTAAGCTTATCTTAATCGGTGCAACATCGATTTCCGTTCTTCAACCCATTTCAACTTCTCCTCTTCCTTTACTTTCTTCGATGCAGTCATTAATAATCATTCTAAAATAAAATTCAGGCGATAGACTGTTGTGTGTAAAAAGTTCTCGCAATAATCTGCTTTTCATGTTCTTACGGCATTTTTCTAGAACTGCACATTGCACAATCCCTTCTTTCCCTTCGATTCGGCCATGTTCATTTGCTCAAAACCGAAATGACAATAACCTTTTTAAAAATTCTTAAAGGGACAGTGGTGCCTCTAGGCCTACAACAGCACAAATAGCCTACATTTAGAGCTGCACATGCTGTGAAGAACTGCACACTAGAAAAGCCCTGTTGCTTTTCATATTGTATAAAAAAAAATGCTATGGAATCGTTCGACACGGCAGCTGCTTGTTTACGGAGTATTTTGATTCATTGTCATCATAACGATTTTGACCAGCTGCCGTTTGACAGTGCATGAAATGTCTATTGAGCGAATATAATATATACAAAGGATTAATTCCATATCGATTAAAACTATAATGCTACATGTACCTATAATATAGTTAGGCTATGCTGTAGCATCACTGCTGGGCTAATAAAACGGGGGGTGAAGCTATTTTTAAAACCGGTTCGGGTTTTGTTTCATTCCAAATGTTTCCGTGTATCAAATTAATTTTTATCGTGTGTTTTAATCACCTCCAAAAGACCTGCACTCAAGAAACAACGAGTAATAAGAAGACTGCTTTGATGCACCTGACAAATGACTGCTGACATTTGTTAGATGTACCAGCACGACGTATCAATGGCAATTGAAGACTGTTCAAAGATCTGACATAAAAATTATGAGATTAAAGTTCTGATCATTGAAAATACACTGCTGTAGTTGTGGAATGGATGATCCCATTGCTGCTGTAGCTGATTGCTTACTAGTCATCTGGCAAGTGCAGTCAAGTCTGTATTCGGGCGGGGGGTCTTTTAAGGGCAATGCATTTGTTCCTAGCAACACTTTTGGAGGACAAGTAGGTAGATCTACATCGCAATAAACTAATGACATACCTTCAGTCTGCCTTCTGTAAAAATCTAAACTGTTCAAACGATGCAACTTTAACAATAACAATAACCACGTTTTTTATTGGTTAAAGTGGCAGCAATTAGCAAAAAACATCTGTTTTGTCATCTATGGATATAAAAACTAAAGGAGAAAACCTTTAAAAGGGACTAGCCTACTGTTCCGCTGTCACGATTATCGATGTGCTAGTTAGGAGAAACAGCCACAAGGCAGCCATAGAAAGCGAGTATTATAATTGACCTGAGATTCGTTGATTATCTTTGACCCAACTGACCTGAGACTCTAAGAAAACTATCTTTGATGCATTGGCTGGCTGTGCCAACCTTCGGGATCGACATGGAGAGCTGAAGACAGGTTTCAGTGAAGCCATTGTTTTCTTAACGTATTTATTGTCACCACCATCTTGTCTTCCACTTCAACAGGTAAACCTCTGAAATGTTCGTGCAATTCAATTTCATCGAACTCTGTCCAACTGTCGTGTAGCATCATTTATGCCGATGCCACATTGCATCCGATCTATGCTAATATGACTTGGTCAACCGATGGAGTCTTCTACACAACGGACACTCCTCAGAGGACGAGGGACGACAATGTATTCGTATCTACTTCAACAATTTCGGTGAACAACAACGTTCCTGCCACCTTTACATGCACCGTTACATTTAATGCGCCAACTGATATTGAGTATGACTTCATTGCAACGAATGCACCTGAGTTCAGCGCAACTTGCTCAGTGGAAGGTGAGTTTTACAGACACATCTAGCCCCAGGTTCACACCCAGCTCCAGGGTTCACACTCAGCCCTAGGGTTCACACCCAGCCCGGGTTCACACCTAGCCAGGGTTCACACCCAGCCCTAGGGTTCACAACTTCACAACCAGCCCGGATTCGCACCCAGCCCGGGTTCACACCCAGCCCGGGTTCACACCCAGCCCCAAAGTTCACACCCAGCCCGGGTTCACACCCAGCACTGCTTCACACTCAGCCCCAGGGTTCACACACAGCTTTGTTCTGTTTTTCTCAATAAAGTGAATTTTGGCAGCTAAGCGAAGATCGACGAAACCGACTGATTTGTGTATATTAATTCATTAATTCATTAATTCATTCATTCATTCATTCATTTCGAAAACTTGTTTAGCGCCTCTTCAACTCAGAGGCGCTTCCAACCCAACCACAACTAAAAAATGGCGACTTATAAAAAGCAGGTGAATTTACCCCAGGCATAAGTCGCAAGGTTAGTGGGACAGACTGTTGGAGTGAACTGTATTATTCATCGATCTCGTTATTTCTTAGGTTAACGGATTAAAAATTAGGAATGAAATACTGATCTTCAAATGAAATGATGATTAACAATATAGAAACGAACAATAACGAATAGGCTAGACAGTGTATGACACTGTATTCAATCCTAGGATAACGTGTCTACCATAGTAATGCATACACTGACCCTTGATATACAACAGGATCGCGATTAAGAAGCTACAGTGTATCATGATTTCAAGACGCGCCTAAAAAATATTTATTCTCATGCATTCTTGCGGGTTGTGTTAAGTGGGTGGTTTTCGGTTTTCGGGCTCATTAATGTATAACTGTTACCAAAAACAAAAACATGTGTAAAAGCGATCCTTGGCCGTGGACACGCCCGAAGAATAGTCCCAGAAAATAGCTTCCTGTTTCCTGGCTCTGATATTTTGTTGTTATGATGGATAACTTTTTCAGTGTGCGGTTCTATTAATACAACCAGCATGACCACAATAACATCAATAGAGACTATCCTCCACCGCACCCACCCCACCTCCCACCACAACCCCTGCCCCACCCGGCCTCTGCGGGCCGAGGTTTGTGCTGGGTGGAGGCGAGGTGGCCCGTGCAAAAACCTGCTTAACTGTGAAACTATGGCAAGGGATGAAAATTTATAGCGAAGAATGGGGTTTTCACTCCCCTCTCTGGCCCCATGGTGGCAGAGATTCGCCAACCCCTCCACCGGGTGGTTCTGATGGTCCCCTGTCTAAGTGCAAAGTTTCAGATCAATTGCTGAGTTTTATCGAGAAAACATTGGGGGATGTTTCTGTCCACACTCTGGCCCCATGGCGGTAGAGAATCGCCAACTCCTCGTTGGGGTGTCTCATGCCGAGACCTACACAGTAGTGAAGGTTTGGAGTGAAAAGCTCAAAAACTGTGGAAATGCATCCAGGTCAAACATACATACATACATACAGACAGACAGACAGACAGACAGACAGACAGACAGACAGACAGACAGAATCTTCTCGTTATTTATATAGATATTTTAGATAGGTATTCTTCTTTGAGTGCAAAGTACAGCAGTTGCTAACATCCCATGTATGTTGTTTTTCAGCGTGTCCAATAACAACAACGGGTCAGCCAACAACGCAAACGACAACTTCTGTGACAGCGATGACAAGTCAACCTCCAGGTAATTAAGACTTTCTATGATCCTGTTTAGATTAATTTTAATGATCTAGGTATCGAAACCTTCGCCAAGCTTCATATTGTGGAAGATAAAACATTCTTTTGCCTATCGAGCAATTCTTTCATGTTCTTCGTCAATGACTAATACCAATCTCGTGTGTAATTTATCAATATAGTTATCGCAATCGTAAACACAAACTGTCCAAAGCATTGCTTCAAAGCTAAGAGTAGAGCTTTATCGTAATCACTCACATATTAATAAGTATAGCATCACGCTGAATTGAGCACTAACATATGAATCCTCATAATATCGCTTCTGTCCCATAATGAGAAAGAGCGATACGATGTTTTCGACTTCAATGCTAAAGTGGTCGTACCTGTTCTCTTCCACACTAAGCTCTACACGCTGCATATCTCTTTATAGGCTGTTAACAGTTATGCAGTCGATGGCATCCGATGATTATACAGAAAATATTTTGCCATTATTCTCTTTCCATTAAACATAAACGACCACGATTCAGACCACGTGTTATTATTCTAAGATGTTCTGAAAATTAACTCTGAATTATTGTTGTCCTTTGTCTAAGATACCGAGTGTTTGCCAAATCTGAAGAATATCGCGGTGTACGAAGGAGACAAGAACATACTAATGAACGTAACAGCCGCGCCTCACAACGTAAAGTGGATGAGCATTTCAACCTCCAACGAGTTTGATAGTAACGATATCTCGGACTACAGCGACCAGGTCAATCCTTCATATGATGGAGTCTTCTATCTTAATCGGAGCGGTCTAGTAATACTTGACGCGACAACCAATCCACTTTCAACTTCTGGGCTCTTCATCGCACAGTGTGCAGACAATGAAAACAGGACTGCAGCGAAATTCATTGTCGTCCGTGAGTATTTAAGTTTCATTGGTGTTACATGAAATCTAATAATTGTGCGCTTAGCCTACTTCAACTATGTCAGTGGCAGCTTTTTGAAAGCGAGAAAAATAGCTTTTAAATTTATGTGATTCGAATATATCTCAAGCCATCTCTGACTTATGTGTTTTGTGTGCCTATTGTAGTGTCTGACTATGACACTATGACGTAGTATAGGTGAGACTCTAGTTATAGAAAAGACATTGAAAGAGTGTGGAACAAGATCGAAGGTGGCAAATGTCTAATGTTGAATAAATGATATGTAAAACGTTTAAAACCAATTGTTTGTGGCAATTGTATAATTGGCGACGAGGATATTTTGAGACATTGGTGTTTTCTTTGGAAACGAACCGGTAACATGGATATTCAAACAATTCCACCTTTTGACATTGTGGGCGATGCGACGTGCGTTGGGCCACGTTGGAAGCGTTGGCGCCGTTCATTCGAGTTCTACGTTGTTGCAAAGGGTGTTACAACGGAAGTTCAGAAAAAGGCCTTGTTACTGCACACTGCGGGTGTGGCGGTGCAGGATATTTTTGAAAATTTAACGGACCCAGGACCACTTGGTGGCGGCGAAGACGGAGGGAGCGTGTACGAAGTGGCCATGCGAACCTTGGACTCGCATTTTTCTCCGAAATTGAACACTCCTTATGAACGACATGTCTTCCGCCAGATGAAACAGGAAACCGGAGAAACTGTTGATCAATTTGTTGCTCGGTTGCGACAACAAGCTGGGAACTGTGAGTTTGGAGCACAGCTCGAGGAGAATATTCGTGACCAGGTAATTGACAAATGTTCATCTTCTGTATTTCGTCGAAAGCTGTTAGAGAAAGGTCAGACTCTCACTCTGTCTATTGCACAGGATATTGGTCGAACTATGGAAACTGTTGCCATTCAGGTACAAAAAATGGAAGAATTGCCATTGTCTGTGAACCTAACCAAAGTGCATAACAGGGATAATCCGAGGGCTCACATGAAGATGCCGAATTGTTATCGGTGTGGGAAACTAGGTCATTTGTCAAAGGACCTATCTTGTCCTGCTAGAAAAGCTATGTGCAGAAAATGTGGCCTTGTCGGTCATTTCGACGTCGTTTGCAAATCCAAGTTAGAACCGACGCACCATGTGAAGAAGCCTTTTGTAGGTCATTCGACAAGGGTTAAGAAGCAGGTCAATTGTGTTGCGGAGGAATCGAAGGACGGAAATTCCGAATACCTGTTCAGCTTGTCGGAGGATGACGGGGTCAGTGTTACACTTGAGGTTGGTGACGTGCAGGTTGAAATGTTAATCGATTCTGGGGCATCATGTAATGTTATTGACCAATTCACATGGATTAAAATGAAGGAACAGCATGTGAAGTGTCAGTGTCAGAGCACTACGAAAGCTATCTACGCTTACGGATCTCAGACTCCATTGAAGGTACTTGGTATGTTTTCTGCAAAAGTAACCTTGGGACAGGAAGCCATCGAGGCGGATTTTTTTGTCATAGAAGGAAAAGGAAAGTCGTTGCTAGGCAGGAATACAGCTGAACGACTGGGAGTTCTTCGTGTTGGACTAGGAATAGGAGCAATCAATGAGAAACAGGACATACTGACTGAATTTCCTGAATGTTTTGAAGGAGTAGGAAAACTGAAAAACTTCAAAGCTAAGTTCTACATCAATGAAGATGTGAGACCAAAGGCACAGCCAGTAAGGCGCATTCCATACAACTTGAGAGGTCCTGTAGAAGAGGAACTGGAAAAACTCTTGCAGGCTGATATAATTGAGAAGGTCGAAGGACCCACTCCGTGGATTAGTCCAATCATAGTGGTGCCAAAGGCTGGAACCAATGAGATCAGGGTATGTGTTGATATGCGCCAAGCAAATGAGGCAGTGATCAGAGAAAGACATCCAATTCCAACCGTAGATGACATTCTTTATCATTTGAATGAAGGAACTGTATTCAGTCGTTTGGATCTTAAATGGGGATTTCACCAGATTGAACTTGATGAGGAGTCGAGAGGGATCACTACAGCACGATCGAAGCCGTCTGCTCGAATAGAAAGATGGGTTTTGCGATTACAATCGTACAATTTTCGAGTGAAATATATACCGGGACGTGAGAACATCGCTGATGTGTTGTCTCGACTATCCAAAGGATCAGTGGTGGAATATGATCCAGGAGAAGAATACATCAAGTTTGTCGCTGTGACTTCAACTCCAAAAGCCATGTCAACCAGAGAAATAGAAAGAGCATCCGCAACAGATGAAGTTCTTCGTGCAGTTCGGCAGAGTCTTAAGAACAATACATGGACAAAAGGTGAAATGGTTGAGTACAGAGTGATTAGCGAAGAACTGTGTACCATTGGACAAATTCTGCTACGAGGGACAAGAATTGTAATGCCTGAAGTTCTGCGAGAACGAACATTAGAACTGGCTCGTGAAGGTCACCCAGGAATTGTGCAAATGAAGAAACGCTTGCGCAGTAAAGTCTGGTGGCCGGGAATCGACAAGGATAGTGAAAGATACTGTCGCACTTGTCATGGATGTCAACTGGTAGGAATGCCACTGAAACCAGAACCAATGACAAGGACCCAGCTACCAAACGGTCCTTGGCAAGATTTGGCAATAGACTATATGGGACCTTTACCTACCGGTGAATACATTTTAGTCGTGGTGGACTATTATAGTCGATACTACGAGGTGGAGATTACTCGAACAGCTACATCAGATCATGTCATAAAGAGTTTAAAGCAGATGTTTACAACTCATGGCTTACCGTATTCTATTACCAGCGATAATGGACCTCAGTTTGCATCAAATGCATTTGCAGAATACCTGAAGGACAATGACATTGTGCATCACAGAACAACTCCTTTATGGCCGCAGGCAAATGGTGAGGTCGAAAGACAAAACAGATCCTTATTGCAACGAATTAAAATAGCTCAAGGGGAAGGAAGAAATTGGAAAGATGAACTTCTAACATACTTGTTTGCCTACAGAACTACTCCACATTCTACCTTGGGAATTTCTCCAGCCGAAGCATTGTATGGACGAAAATTGAGGACGAAATTGCCTGAAGTGCGACCGTCTGTCATTGATGATGAAAGCATCAGAGATGAGGATCGGCTGAAGAAGTTTAAAGGGAAGGAGTATGCTGATGACAGGAGAAGAGCAGCAGAGACAGAGATACATGTTGGAGACACTGTTCTAATGAAGCAGCCATACACCAATAAATTTACTACACAGTTCCAGCCAAAACCATATGTTGTCAGAAGGAAAATGGGTAACTGTGTAGCAGTTGAAAGTCCAGAAGGAGTTCAGTACAAGAGGAATGTCACTCATCTCAAGAAGTATGAAACGCGACCAGAAGCAGTCACTGGAAAGGAGAGAAAAATAACAGTTGAGAACATGTCAAAGAACACAGCAAACCAACAATCAACAACAGAGGAACGAATACTGGAACCAAATGAGGAAGGGATACTGGAACCAAATGACTTCGTGGAACCAAATGACATTGGAGAACCAATTGACATTGTCAAACAGAAACCAAGTGACACTGCAGAAACAAACAACGGTGAATCGTACAATGGAACAGATGAAACAGAAGCTGCAGCGAAGGATCCAGAACACAGTCAACGACCTGTACGGAAACGACAGCTGCCAGCAAAGTTTAAGGATTTTCATTTGTATTATGAAACACACTAAGGGTGTAGGCGGATCGCTGCCCTAGTGTGATAATAATGTTTGTTTAGGTATAAAGTTAGTTTACTAGGTTATACACACAGGGTGTAGGCGGATCGCTGCCCTAGTGTGCTATGTTATAAATGTTTGTGTTAGTAATAGGGTTCAAGCCAATGTTAAAGACAATGTTGTTACTGATTAGAGTAGTGAATTGCATTCTGTGGAAAAGGAGGGAATGTAGTGTCTGACTATGACACTATGACGTAGTATAGGTGAGACTCTAGTTATAGAAAAGACATTGAAAGAGTGTGGAACAAGATCGAAGGTGGCAAATGTCTAATGTTGAATAAATGATATGTAAAACGTTTAAAACCAATTGTTTGTGGCAATTGTATAGGAAGACATTGAAAGAGTGTGGAACAAGATCGAAGGTGGCAAATGTCTAATGTTGAATAAATGATATGTAAAACGTTTAAAACCAATTGTTTGTGGCAATTGTGTCTGACTATGACACTATGACGTAGTATAGGTGAGACTCTAGTGATAGGAAGACATTGAAAGAGGGTGGAACAAGATCGAAGGTGGCAAATGTCTAATGTTGAATAAATGATATGTAAAACGTTTAAAACCAATTGTTTGTGGCAATTGTATAATTGGCGACGAGGATATTTTGAGACATTGGTGTTTTCTTTGGAAACGAACCGGTAACATGGATATTCAAACAATTCCACCTTTTGACATTGTGGGCGATGCGACGTGCGTTGGGCCACGTTGGAAGCGTTGGCGCCGTTCATTCGAGTTCTACGTTGTTGCAAAGGGCGTTACAACGGAAGTTCAGAAAAAGGCCTTGTTACTGCACACTGCGGGTGTGGCGGTGCAGGATATTTTTGAACATTTAACGGACCCAGGACCACTTGGTGGCGGCGAAGACGGAGGGAGCGTGTACGAAGTGGCCATGCGAACCTTGGACTCACATTTTTCTCCGAAATTGAACACTCCTTATGAACGACATGTCTTCCGCCAGATGAAACAGGAAACCGGAGAAACTGTTGATCAATTTGTTGCTCGGTTGCGACAACAAGCTGGGAACTGTGAGTTTGGAGCACAGCTCGAGGAGAATATTCGTGACCAGGTAATTGACAAATGTTCATCTTCTGTATTTCGTCGAAAGCTGTTAGAGAAAGGTCAGACTCTCACTCTGTCTATTGCACAGGATATTGGTCGAACTATGGAAACTGTTGCCATTCAGGTACAAAAAATGGACGAATTGCCATTGTCTGTGAACCTAACCAAAGTGCATAACAGGGGTAATCCGAGGGCTCACATGAAGATGCCGAATTGTTATCGGTGTGGGAAACTAGGTCATTTGTCAAAGGACCTATCTTGTCCTGCTAGAAAAGCTATGTGCAGAAAATGTGGCCTTGTCGGTCATTTCGAGGTCGTTTGCAAATTCAAGTTAGAACCGACGCACCATCTGAAGAAGCCTTTTGTAGGTCATTCGACAAGGGTTAAGAAGCAGGTCAATTGTATTGCGGAGGAACCGAGGGACGGAAATTCCGAATACCTGTTCAGCTTGTCGGAGGATGACGGGGTCAGTGTTACACTTGAGGTTGGTGACGTGCAGGTTGAAATGTTAATCGACTCTGGGGCATCATGTAATGTTATTGACCAATTCACATGGATTAAAATGAAGGAACAGCATGTGAAGTGTCAGTGTCAGAGCACTACGAAAGCTATCTACGCTTACGGATCTCAGACTCCCCTGAAGGTACTTGGTATGTTCTCTGCCAAAGTGACCTTGGGACAGGAAGCCATCGAGGCGGATTTTTTTGTCATAGAAGGAAAAGGAAAGACGTTGCTAGGCAGGAATACAGCTGAACGACTGGGAGTTCTTCGTGTTGGAATGGGAGTAGGAGCAATCAATGCAAGACAGGACATATTGACAGAATTTCCTGAAAGTTTTGAAGGAGTAACTGGAAAACTGGAAAACTTCAAAGCTAAGTTCTTCATCAATGAAGATGATCCAGAAGAAGAATACATCGAGTTTGTTGCTGTGAATTCAACTCCAAAAGCCATGTCAACCAGAGAAATAGAAAGAGCATCCGCAACAGATGAAGTTCTTCGTGCAGTTCGACAGAGTCTTAAGAACAATACATGGACAAATGG
Source organism: Lumbricus terrestris (assembly GCA_949752735.1). Classification (NCBI taxonomy): domain Eukaryota; kingdom Metazoa; phylum Annelida; class Clitellata; order Crassiclitellata; family Lumbricidae; genus Lumbricus; species Lumbricus terrestris. The sequence goes on from OX457037.1 coordinate 1,936,489, forward strand.
TGAAATGGTTGAGTACAGAGTGATAAGTGAAGAACTGTATACCATTGGAGAAATTCTGCTACGAGGGACAAGAATTGTAATGCCTGAAGTTCTACGAGAACGAGCATTAGAACTGGCTCATGACGGTCACCCAGGAATTGTGCAAATGAAGAAACGCTTGCGCAGTAAAGTCTGGTGGCCGGGAATCGACAAGGATAGTGAAAGATACTGTCGCACTTGTCATGGATGTCAACTGGTAGGAATGCCACTGAAACCAGAACCAATGACAAGGACCCAGCTACCAACAGGTCCTTGGCAAGACTTGGCAATAGACTATATGGGACCGTTACCTACCGGTGAATACATTTTAGTCGTGGTGGACTATTATAGTCGATACTACGAGGTGGAGATTACTGGAACAGCTACATCAGATCATGTCATAAAGAGTTTAAAGCAGATGTTTACAACTCATGGCTTACCGTATTCTATTACCAGCGATAATGGACCTCAGTTTGCATCAAATGCATTTGCGGAATACCTGAAGGACAATGACATTGTGCATCACAGAACAACTCCTTTATGGCCGCAGGCAAATGGTGAGGTCGAAAGACAAAACAGATCCTTATTGCAACGAATTAAAATAGCTCAAGGGGAAGGAAGAAATTGGAAAGATGAACTTCTAACATACTTGTTTGCCTACAGAACTACTCCACATTCTACCTTGGGAATTTCACCAGCCGAAGCATTGTATGGGCGAAAATTGAGGACGAAGTTGCCTGAAGTGCGACCATCGGTCGTTGATGACGAAAGCATCAGAGATGAGGATCGGCTGAAGAAGTTCAAAGGGAAGGAATATGCTGATGACAGGAGAAGAGCAGCAGAGACAGAGATACATGTTGGAGACACTGTTCTAATGAAGCAGCCATACACCAATAAATTTACTACACAGTTCCAGCCAAAACCATATGTTGTCAAAAGGAAAATGGGTAACTGTGTAGCAGTTGAAAGTCCAGAAGGAGTTCAGTACAAGAGGAATGTCACTCATCTCAAGAAGTATGAAACGCGACCAGAAGCAGTCACTGGAAAGGAGAGAAAAATAACAGTTGAGAACATGTCAAAGAACACAGCAAACCAACAATCAACAACAGAGGAACGAATACTGGAACCAAATGAGGAAGGGATACTGGAACCAAATGACTTCGTGGAACCAAATGACATTGGAGAACCAATTGACATTGTCAAACAGAAACCAAGTGACACTGCAGAAACAAACAACGGTGAATCGTACAATGGAACAGATGAAACAGAAGCTGCAGCGAAGGAAAGACGTTGCTAGGCAGGAATACAGCTGAACGACTGGGAGTTCTTCGTGTTGGAATGGGAGTAGGAGCAATCAATGCAAGACAGGACATATTGACAGAATTTCCTGAAAGTTTTGAAGGAGTAACTGGAAAACTGGAAAACTTCAAAGCTAAGTTCTTCATCAATGAAGATGATCCAGAAGAAGAATACATCGAGTTTGTTGCTGTGAATTCAACTCCAAAAGCCATGTCAACCAGAGAAATAGAAAGAGCATCCGCAACAGATGAAGTTCTTCGTGCAGTTCGACAGAGTCTTAAGAACAATACATGGACAAATGGTGAAATGGTTGAGTACAGAGTGATAAGTGAAGAACTGTATACCATTGGAGAAATTCTGTGTTTGCTAGGCAGGAATACAGCTGAACGACTGGGAGTTCTTCGTGTTGGAATGGGAGTAGGAGCAATCAATGCAAGACAGGACATATTGACAGAATTTCCTGAAAGTTTTGAAGGAGTAACTGGAAAACTGGAAAACTTCAAAGCTAAGTTCTTCATCAATGATTTTTTTTCTTGTGTTTTAATCATCTTTAATAGGAGAGCCAGGATGGACAATCTGACTCATCTAAGTAGGTGCAACCTGGTGCATGTAAAGACAGTTCGAAATGTTTGGTGATTGGTGTGAAATCGTTTCTGCTTCTAAGAACACATCCCATTGAAAGGTCCGAGAGATGAGAAAGCACGTACAGTGGATGCAAGAGGAAGTGGCCTCTGCAACAGTCTGCAGCTTAGAAAATTGCGAACTGCTGAAGTAGCGATGGAAGTTGATAGTCCCATTATAGAAGAACTTGTATAGAGAATTAACAAAATCATTCAGCGGTCAGAGTTATATAATGGGTCGTCCACTGTAGCATATCTAATTATCTATGCCGCAGACGAATAATTGATTACACAGAAGAAATGGTAACATACAATCATGTACTTGATCCCGTATTTTCCCAATCCTGAGCGAATCTGCTGCATTGTGACAGATTACATCGGGCCTTTGGCTGTTTCAACTAGACCAATAGCAGAAATTTAGGACGATTTAATAAATAAATTTAACTTTATAATAGATTCAGAAAACGAAAAACTTAAATATCAGATATTTTGATTTTTACAGGAAAAGCTCCATATTGTTCGTGCAATGCTAGTGTACCAAACGATGTCCAACTAACGTGTACCCTCGAGTATGCTGATTTTACATTGAATCCGATCAATGCTAATATGACTTGGACAACCGATGGAGTCTTCTACACAACGGACACTCCTCCGAGGACGATGGACGACAATGTATTCGTATCTACTTCAACAATTACAGTGGACAACAGCGTTCCTGTAAATTTTACATGCACGGTTGCTTTTAATGCACCAACTGATATTCAGTATGACTTCATCGCAACGAATGCACCAGAGTTCAGCGCATCTTGCTTAGTGGATGGTGAGCACAATTTTTTTTCTGCCGATAGGCCTACTTACTTGTTGCAAATGTAGTAGGCCTAAATCTCACTTTCCTGAGTCACCGATGTGAATATTGTGGCCAATTTTGATCGGATTTATTGGAGACTTGCAGAATAATATAAAAAATATGGCCTTAATTAGTCTGATGGTCATTGTATTTATTATCATCTACTAGCAAACTATTGTGCCTGATACGAAATCTCAAGTAGGAGACGACGCTTCCGACCTAATGACGAAAGACTTGTACCATTTCAGAAAGATTGAACTGAAAAACGACGAGCTTGTTGGCCACGATTATTAGACTTTGAAATGCATAGCTTCCAACCAAACACCCTCAAGCTTTACTTACTTAAATTCAATGCGACTTTACAAAAGCGGCCAAACAACTCAGCACGCAAGTAGTCGTACAAATGAACTACGAAGCTACCCGATTGATGTTAAAGCTGAGTGAAATCATCCAATGCACTCAAAGGCTTGTTAGATTTGCATCGCTGGATCCTATGAATATAAAATAATGTAGACCTATTCATGATTTTTTTTGGGATAGAGGTTAATAGTATTAGTTTCAGTTCAACGGTGCTGTGTAATTACAGAGATCGCCCCTTTTTTATCCAACCGTTGGACTGGCACTTCAAAGGTTGAAAGGTGCAAGCAGTGGCGGAATTAAAGTGGAGCCTCACTGAATTGAAGCGATCAGAGAAAGTTCTGCTTATTTTATTGGATGATGATTCAATGTTTCTCGTAACCAGGAACGTGAATAGACAGCGAGAGATTGGCTGCGAAATGCATAGGAGCACACCGATATTATTTGAACCCGTTAGATGAAAACATAGTCTGGGACTTAAAGATTACATTCAATAAAAACTTTTTAAATTAGTTTGAGTCTGACATAATACAGAAGTTACATGAACAATTATTGTTGTTTAGTGTGTGGCGTGACAACTCTTTCAACTCCAACAACTGATACCCCATCAAGTAGGCTAAGTTAATATGTTTCAATGCAAGTGCTTAACTAGTGTAATAGTAATAATAATATTGTACTAACGATTAATTTATTATCAATTATGTTCGTGTCAGTGCTTCCGGTTTTATTGTGTTTTCCATAGTAAAGTTAACTTTGTTCAATTGGAATCATTCATCTAATTTTTAGTGGCATCATCGTCATAATCATCACTACAATCCAGGCAATGTCGTAATTTAGGTCTATATTACCACTATCGTAATCGTAATCGTAAACTCGAAATTTCTAAAGTGCCACTCGAAAGCCAAGCGCGGGGCACTATCTTATTCACGAGCGCTGCGTTGAGTTAGAAGGGTTGTCCGTGAGAGTAGTCCGTGGTGGTCCGTGGTGGGTCGAGTTAAGCACTGACACTATGACTTAACATCATTCCAACATCTTGGATTTGTTCTCTTACTTAATTATTCACTAACACAGCAATTATATCGCAGCCATCACAAAAGAGGTAACGTTTAATTTCAGGTTATTGTTATCCCAATATGAAGAACATAGCGGTCCGTGAGGGAACACTCAATGTACTGATGAATGTGACAGCCAGTCCTTGCGCTGTTACTTTGATGGTTTTACCAACATCCGACGAGTTTGGCGGAAGAGAAATCAAAAGAGCCGACTGCACAATGGACCCCGACCTGGAGACTCTCTACTATGTCAATGGAACCGGTCTAATAATACGCAACTCAACGACAACAGTTACTCAAGATGACAATTCGATGTCAACATCTGGACTGTACATCGCAGACTGTAATAACAACGGAAACAGAACGGGCGCCAAATTCCTGGTTGTGCGTAAGTGTTACACAACATGTTTTATTCTACGGTGGGAATAGTAGGTTACTTTTACCTTATGCTGAATGGTAATGCAATAAGCGAGATGCAGGCTAACAGCGCCACAATAATTATGCAGCCAGGCCATCGTCCGGTTCACTAACTAACGTGTTTGGGGATATTCTGAAGAATGTCCATAAGAGATTCGTTAGTTTCTCTACAAGGTAAAAGTCTGGGACAACAGAAAAAAGAAGAAGGTCAAAGATGAGGATTATTACAGCAACCGATTTTTTGAGTGGGCAATGGAAACAGCGATGGTTGACGAAGGCTAAAGGTCAGGTATGCTGCCCATGAAATTGGTCATACAGACAGAGAAGGTTCTGTGTGGATCAAAGGTATGCCTAAAGGTAAGAGAGAGAGCTCCTTTGGTTCGGAGGTGAATGTGAGTGTCGAAGTATCATTGGTGGATATATGTCTAGATGGATCGGATATTTCTTTTGTGGGTTTCTAGATGCCAAGACCCAAGGGTAATAAATTCTGTCTTGGTCATGCTTGAAGCAGAAGGCATGGGCATCTATTTATAATAGTAAAGACAGTAACTGTTGTCTAGTTGAGGAGATAGAACTGAAAAGGAGGCGAAGGATTAAATAGATTGACATAGAGAATGCAATTATGCTCTCAATTAGCTCGGTGTTCTCGTTAATTCTGTTTTTCAGGCAGTGGTCCGACCTGCTCTTGCATTAACGACACTTCTTCTTCCAACGTTCAATTGACATGCAGTGTTGAATACGCTGATGGTAGTATCAATCCCATTCCAGCCATTATGACCTGGTTTGTAAACGGAGAAAATATCACAACGGATCAACCTTCAAAGAACAAGACCGACTCGTACGTGTTCACTGCAACATCAACCATCACAGTTGATTATGTCTATGTCAATAGTTACCAATGTCTATTGACATTTGGTGAACCAACGGACAGGACATATGACTGGATCGCGACAAACGCACCGGAGTCCAGCGAATCTTGCTCATCGCCTTGTGAATACGGGCTGGAGTGATAAATAAACGAACCATCACGTACGAAAATGAAAAGATGACATGAACATCATTCCAGTGATTGTTCATTATTAGAGTGTAGAGATGCTAAAGATAATTATTTTTAGGGTTGCTTACTATAGGATTAGTTTTCGGTAGCACTTTCACTACATGCCAGACTTTGAATATTCATCACTAACGGATTATTCATTGCATGTTGCATTCAATGCGCACCAATATAAAATTTGATCGCTTAATGTTGTCTTGCGACCTTGACAATGTAGTAGTTGGTATCTCCGACTACATTGCTCCTACGACCTACGTAAACGTCCGTGCTTATCCTGCAAACAACATTAATTTGCTTCATAACGGTTGCTTATTCGGATATTTTTGTACAGTTTTTGGCATCGTATTTCAATCTTTTATTTTACTTTTGGCAAATATGTAGCATAGGCCTACTTGACAGTGACATATTTACACCGTTCATTGTATTGTTTTTCAAACGAACCAATAAAATGTTTTGCATGTTCAATTTGTTGATAAGAAGACCTGCCATCATTGCGTAGTATTTATCAGCGGATAGAGATTTAAACTGTACTGCCTTGGGTTTAATACTTAACAGCTCCAGTGTATTAGCCTAACTGTTTTAGGCGATTTGGTGTTGCAGATTCAGTAGCGCAATAGTTTCCACTATTCTGGAAGGAACACATAAAATATCCCAACTAGAATTGCAAAAACCTTGGAAATCTGTCTGTCACGCGTATATAGAATCCGCCCACCACAGATCAGAACCTCACTGCACTAGACTACTACACACTCATGCATTCATACGTATTAAATTTTTATTGTAATACAAATTTTGTTATAGTGTGGGCCTCAGGTTACAAGTCAAATCCTTCTAAACGTCTTGTTCTTCAAAAACGGTCCTACAGTATATGTTGCAAAAACTCCATTGCGCCCTCACAAAAACATAATTCGTAAGCCTAAAAATGCTAAGAGCTGACCAGATAAGGCAATTGCAAACTGGGTTACTTATGTCCCGATATACCCAATTAGGCCTACACATAATAAATTACCAGGAAACTATTGAGACTATTTTTACCTCACGACTGATTTCCAAGATCGCTGCTTAGAAAATCTTTTTCTTGCATTCGTCTATTGTTAAAATACTATAATTTTTTTTATTATTTACTCAGTTTTCTTAATTCGCTTATTTCCACTCTCTATATTATGCCAGTTAAGTAAGTAAGTAGCCTTTATTTGCATATGTCAAGCGCACATGCATTACATTGTATAACAAAAAACGAATACATACATAATATATCTAACTATGATAGAGAACAGCAATTAAAATCATGTTAGCTTGTATCTAAATATAATTATAAATGCATCTGTTAATAAAACTGTTTTTAAACAAATTTGTTTTAACGAGAGGCAACAGGAAAGGATGTCCTCTCTTGCGAAGTTGATACTTGTCCTCCCGAAGAGGTGGCAGGAGCTGGTGAATGCAATGGCCAAAGAATTGAGCTCTCTTGAAGAGCTTCTTGTCTGCTCTAGCAATCAGCTCTTCCACTGTATGAATCTTCTCAGAGATTTGCCATCGACGAGCCTTTTTTAGGGCAGCGTTGACGCGCGCAATATCATGTGCCGTAAGAAATCCAGCAAATGAAGGTAGTGCATACATGACTCTAGAGACAATGATAGCTTGAAATATTACGTCCAGCTTCGAGATATGTAGGCCCTGATGTCTCAGCTGGTTCAGTAGAAAGTATCGCTGGTTTATTATACTAAGAATGTAGTTAACATGACTTGAGAAAGAGAGGTTAGCTTGTAAGATGATTCCTAACAACTTGACACTGCTCAGCTGTTCAATACCGGGTAGAGGCAGACAGTGGTCTAAGGAGCGTTCGATACCAGGACGCCTGAAAATGATCTCCTTGGTTTTCGAGACGTTTATGTTTAGTTTGTTTATGATGGCCCACTGCTTAATATTATCAAATTCTTCGTGGAGTCCAATGGTGGCAGTTTCTGGATTTAATACACTCAGGTCATCAGCGTATTTACACAATTGGTTGTCATCACATAAGGTGCAGAGAGCTGCTATGAATATGATAAACAGAACTGGTCCGAGCCCAGACCCTTGTACGATACTTTGAGTTATCGGTAGCCAGTTGGATAGCTTGCCGTCTAATTTCACTGACTGTGTTCGACCGCTTAAGAAGTTAGCTATCCAGTTATAGATGTTAGGAGGAATGTTGAGATCTTTCAGTTTCTGGAGGAGAATAAGGTGGTTGATGGAGTCGAACGCTTTCGAAAAATCAATAAGAAGACAGCGAACGTAGGTGTTATGTTCAAGAAGATTGGTTATTTTGTGTAGGAGATAGACAAGAGCACACGTAGTGCTTCCCGTCGGACGAAAAGCGAACTGATCAGATAACAAATGCTCAGGAATAGCAGGAAGCAAGAAGCGTTGAACAACAATTTTTTCAACTATTCTAGAGAGAATCGGAGTGACTGAAATGGGTCTTAAATCCGTGAGACCAGCAATAGGTGTTACCTTAGGAATTGGGGTAACAATAGCTCGTTTCCAGGACGACGGTGGTCTGCCTTGGCTGAGAGACAAATTTGTTATGTGTGTTACAATGGATGCAAGTTCGTAAGAGCAATTACGAAATACCCAGTAGGGAATATTGTCGATTCCTGGAGACGTTCGTTTTGTAGCTGATAATAGTTTTTCTGTTTCATATTCATGCAGAGCCTTATCAAGATTTGTTGGCAATAGTTTAGAAAGCTGATCACTAATTTTAGAAGCGCAGTAGTTTGGATCGGTTGCAATATTGACAAAGTGAGAGTTGATAGAGTCTGGTTCGTTCAGGGTTTTGGTGGCAGTGGTGTATTTTGCTGGTTTGATGAGTTTCCACAAGTCGGAGACTTTAATATCTTCCGAATTACTTAAGATTTTGGATCGATGTTCGGCAATCAGAGAGCCTATTTTAGCACTAAGAGTGTCAGCCTTTGACAGCCTTCCGCGCCTCATCATACGATTCCTTTTTCTCAACAGACTTTTGACAAGAGGAGTAATATAAGAAGGGGTATTGCATCTGAGAGTCATCCTCCTCTTGGGGATGTAAGTGTTTATGTGCCAATGCACTACACGAAGAAAGTCAAGGTAGACTTGCTCTACGTCATTGTTATTTAAAAGGTGGTTCCAGTTATAGGTTGAGAGGGCCAGCCTAAGAGCATCAAGATGTTGCGCTCTGATGTCGTAATACTCTATTACCCGTCTCTTGGTGTCTGAGGCTGGGCTATTGTGTGAGGAGGTGCTGGGTTCCCGGTTGCTATTGATGACAACGGCTTTGTGGTCACTTTTGATACAAGAAGTGACCACACAGCATGCCAGCAGATCTGGCCGGTTGGTAAAGAACAGATCTAGTCTACTGTTATTACGGGTATTGTCAGCCACCATCTGCTCTAGCCCCATGTCGTAAAGAAAGCTAGCAATGTCAAGTTGATTGAAATCACCCACAATGTAAAGTGTGGCCCCGGGGAAGAGTAGACCTATTTCCTCGACGTCGTTTTTCAGGCGATCTAAGAACTGATTAGTGCAATATATAGGGCGTGGTGGATGATAGATGACAGAGACAACGGAGATTTCGTTGTTCCTGCTAATCTTAAGCCACAAGACTTCGTGGCCCTCCTTCAGACCACTAGCATGTTTGCTGGGGATGATTACTGTTGAATTAAATGTATCCTTCACGTATGCACACACTCCCCCACCTCTTCGTGCGGACCGGTCCATGCGATATAAACTATACCCTTCAATATTTACAATGTCGTCCAAGTGTTTGTTCTTCAGCCATGTTTCGGTTACAGCGCCTACATCAGCACCATAGGCCTCAAGGTCTACGGATAGCTGCTGAGAGGCGTTGTTTTTAACTAAACTGTGTGCATTAATTAGGTATATACAAACAGGTTCAGTAGGAGATTTATCAAGTTGAGGGTTAGAAACCACTGCAGCTGTAGTCGACTCGGCTGACAGCAGATCTGGTCCGTTTGCGGGGTAGCAAGCGATCTCGACAAGGTTAGGCCGACGCTGCTCGCTACCCTGAGATGATTTGACCGGCCGCTGGACGTAGATTGGCCCGGCGGATCGGTGTAGGCGACTGGTTGTGGTAACCACCGGTACTGAGTCTGGTAAGGCGGCGGGTTGCCTCCGCCTGCCATGATGATGCCGCCCTCCTCTTCGGCCTCGGAACCGGCGCTTTAATAGTTTATTGTTTTATTGGCACATTACAGTGTCGGCCTTGACACATGGTTCCAACCGAATATTCTCAGGTGGCCATGGCTAGTGTGACCTTCTGTCCTTTTTGGTCTCCTGCGTTCACCAACACATTTGAAAAATTTCATGTAGCCTAATTACGATTTCTACTGAGTTGGTTGCGAATGAAAATGTTATGCTATGTTATTGCGGTTTAATGGATAAAACTTGTACGTAAAATAGTTTTGCTTTTATTTGCCTTCCAAGTAGGCCTAGCGTTTGTGATGCGCATTAACGTGGGGCGTCAGTAGCAAATATTTTCGAAAATCATTCTTCACAGAAAGTTCTTGTCGTCTTTCTTGTTCATGGCAAATGGTTACGATCAGCAGCACATCCAGTGAAGAATAATTCATAACTTACACAATTGGACCCATTAATTATAGACCTATCTCTGACCACAGCTCAACTCAGGAGTTAGCTAACTTTAATGGCATACCCTCTTTATCGCCGTTTTCCTCACTATTGCCACTAGGCCTACAACTATTATTTTCACTCTATTACTTTGGTGTATGGGCCCTAATTGTTAGTATTTCATTATTATTATTATTATTATTTTAATTATTATTAATTTTTTTTAAATTTATTATAACACACATTTATTTTTAAAAAAGAAAATGACAGAGTATTTACTGGCTAATGTCTATGCTCCTTTTGAACTATTAGGCTATTATTATAACAATGATAATAATTATTATCATTATTATCATTATTATCGTCATCATCATCATCATCATCATCATCATTATTATTATTTTTATTAGTAATATTATCACACTGTAGCAAAAGATCCCAAAATAAAGATAACAAAATAAAAATAACAAAATAAAGATAACAAAATACTACTACTACTACTACTAATAATAATAATTATTATTTTTATTATTGTTCTGTGGCTGTCATTATTAGGCGTTGTGGTATAACATTACGCTGATGCTTATAATATAGGTAATAGAAAGACCTAACAAAATGTTAATAAAACATTTATTATATTATTATTGTCATTAGTTAGATGCTGGTTTTGGTATCAAATCATTATGTTCGGCTCCAAGCCTGAAGTGCATATCTTCATGTTGCCTGATAGCACATGAGGCTCTGGGAGTTGCTTTAGATCACGAAACGTAAATGTCGTGCCTAAACAGAATTCGTTAACTGATATGATGCAACTTAACGATTAGGCATTGTGTCAGTAATACGAAGTTTTCGTAAAATAAATCTGCGAATGATGTGTTCCAACGGAAGATCAGTTTTCTGATTAGTAAATTCAGTCACGGCTACTTTATATGAAAGATTCGAGTCGATGCAACATCTGACTTTCAAATATCTTGCAAGAAAATGTCTTCCAAGAAAATAGTGACTTTTACAGGAGAAATTATAATAAAGACAACTTTCAAGAGCCTTTCCAGGAGAGGTCATACGACAAGCGAACCATTGCTCAAACGTTAACTCCGCGCTTGAATTAACCTGGACTAATGTACCATTTAGAGGCGATAGATAATAGAAAAGCGTGTCAAATCCAAGCAAAGCCTGTACGTCTGTATCAAAATAGGAATCAAGAGGCGGTAGTAACAAAACATTAACCAACGAAGATTCTTTCAAATCGCCTTCCAGATCAGACTCAAGGAGAATTAGATCGCACAAATGATGCACGTTATCGTATTGGCGACACTTGTAGAGATACAAAGCACGATAGCAGTCAGCGGTGTTACAATGGATGCCAAAGTCTTTTTGAATTGTACTGTAAAATGATGCCATATATTCCAAGGAATATTCCATGAGAACATCAATTACTCTATCTTTCAGTTTCACAGGATTCAGAATTATTGTCGATTCGCTTTCTGTAAATGAATCTGCTCTACAATACACGTTTCCCCAGGCAGTGTTACAATGATGACATGATTCCATCGCTGCAATATACTTCTGCTTTGTCAAAGACTTCAGATATTCATCCATAGGAAAAACTGAATCTGGCAATTTATGATGTAAGTCTAAACGTTTTGGTATTCGTTCGGCAGATATTAATGCAAGTAAATAATTGGCACACACCTCTGGCGAAAGTCGCAGATCAAGATAAAGTCGTCTGTCAATGTAGCGCAGATCATTGTCAATGACCTTCTTGAGAAGTACACACAATCCAACGATTCTTGTGATATCGTCAATAAACAGCAAACATCCTGCATTCAACGCTTCTTTGTCCTCATTAGAATTCTGATCAACATGAATTGCGCAACAGAAGCGTATTGCAAGTTGGTATTCTGACGTAGCAAAGTGAATAGCAGCCAGATATGCCAAAGCTGGAGAGGTAATGCCACTAAGTCTTGGTGTAAAACCTGCTTCGTACTCTAAGGCTTTTCTTAGGTATTCCTTTGATACGAGACACAGTAGTTGAAATTCAGAACGACTGTTTGATCCAGTCAAATTCTTCAGGAGATCTTGAGCTCGCAGGAATTGAAACAGACCACTGTGTGGTGTGAGCTTATATGGTTTTGGAAAGTTGTGATGTTGAGACCTTATAATATTTGGCTGATTCGATATTGCGTTTACAAATTCAACAAAGAGACTACTGTCCATTGAAGTCTCACCGAAGTGTAAACCATATGCAATATGCAAAATTAGCAATAGATGGTCATAGTGCGTGAAACATGAAACTTTCTGTATAGTTGGAAGATCTGGCAGTGTCCTGTTTATTTTTGGATCAGTACATCTTGCATGATGTCCTCGATTCAAGCTCAAGCGAAGTCCTGAACTTGTGTCATTGCATATCGTACGACGACTGTTATTAAAAGAATTTGAGAATGTGGAAATAAATAGTGACTCCAATGATTTTGATTCATTATTTTTCCAAAACTCAAAGAGAGGAATCATGTAATGTACAAAATGTAGATTTACGTCCGTTTTGCCAATTGGCTTGATTTGTTGAAAGATTGGCTGTATATAATTATTGATGAACCAATGACAGAGAATACCAGAGTTGTGAAATTCATTTAGAATTCGTTCAGTCTTGTCAAGTATTGTGGTGTTCCATTGCTCACGAAATAAGTTTGCTTCAGGGATAAAATAATTCGGATAGCATGTCCTATGCAGCCAATCTGAAAGCTTTCGTAATAACTTGCAACAGATTGTTATAACAGAAGAAGAATTCCACCATTCAGGAGGCATCTCTTCACAAGTCCATAACATTAGGGTCTTCAAATGATACGGACAGAGAACCTCGTCTTCCTTTGGACAATCTTTGTGTATCAATTCTCTCTTTGCAAAGAATCTCAGCAAGTGATATACAATCTGCTGAATTTGAGTCCAACTCCGAATTAATATTACTTCCGCCAACGAGAATGAAAATCTCCACTGCAGTTTATCGTCTCTGCAAGAAAAATGCTGAACGTAGACCACATGACATCCATTCTGTAAAACTTCCGAGATTGTCTCACTGGTTGGCCATCCACTATTCCTAGGTCGTTCAAGCCAACCACGGGCTTCTTTTGGCCATTGTGGACACCACACGCATCTGACCATGTCATTTGCGTAACCTTGAGGATTATTGTGCTTAATTGCTGGACCACTGATGCTCGTGCCACAGTAATCGAAACTAGATTTGAAAAAGTCAACTGCAAGAGACTCCATATCGAAACTCGTGAAACCATTTCTTTCAGAGTAGAAGTGAAATTCGTAGGTTTTGCATTTCCAGTTATAGTGCATTTCACCGAAACCTCGTAATCGAACAAAACCTGGATAACTTTCGTATGCTTCAATCTTGAGGCACACAATCGTATCAGCCAGGCCACTCAGGTCATTTGGCAACACTGGAAAGTCGCCACTGAATGCAAAATCATCAATTTTTGGGATTAAGAAGTCAATGTCACCAATGTCTAAATTCAATGGCCGGATATAGAATTCCGCAGCGCTGCCACAATTAATCGAATACCGTCTTGACGCAGAGTTCGGGGACCCGATTAAGTTGTGCAAGTGATCCGTCATAGTGGAAAACGATGTTGGATGCAGATGACATGTGCTAACAATGAACGCAGATGCCATTTCTTCGTTTGATTTATCCGTATATTCCGTCATCCTAAAAGATGAAAACATCTGCATCGAAAAAACTCATCATCCTCGTCATCGTTGTCGTTATCAGCCACGGAATGAAGGAGACTAAATTTTATATATAAAAGGATAAATCATGTGGCAATTGTTGCATCTGCACACCATTACCTTCAACACTCAGACGTCGACCAGTAACGTTTGCTTTATCAGGTTTTACCTGACCTCTATCTTCTGTCGATCTGAAGAATCATTCACATGAATCTGTCTTCAGAAAATTCAGTTAATTATGGATTTGAAAACTCGGGGAATTTACGCTCAGCGAACCAAATTCTGAGAACTTGACAAGCAATCTATTTTTATAAAAGTCTTTAATTATAAAACAAAACAACGTGCTTTAGAATACTGCAGTACTATACAATAGTATACATGGCTAGCAAAAGAAGAAACCGTTGTGCTATGTATTCTACTTGCTTTCCATTGAATCAAAACCCACAACTGGTCTAAATCTCCTTCTTTAAGTTCTCTGCTCCATCGACTGCAGCTGTCACATGCATTTATGGTGATGGCGCTGCTATAGATTGGACTCGAATGCCATTCATTTGACCGGGACAAAATGGAAAAGAGTCACCGACCATTTTTATCTATTTTGTTCAATACGTCTTTCTTCTCAGTCAATTAGTGCTTCTCCTGCAGCCTAGCTTAGTGGACTCTGGAGGCCATACTTGCGGTAATATCCACCAGATTGGGAGGAGTAGGAGTAAAAGACTCTGGAGCGATTTTAATAGGAGTCTAAGATTCAAATAATTGTTGGCAACTTGAATATTCACAGAGTATTTCGGTCCTTTTTAAGAGCGGGTGGCCAGTCCTCATTGCCGGCTGATCTTCTCATCGATACTGAACTCATTTATAACCGAATACCTAAAGGCGAAGATGAAGCAGGAATTGTGAAGCAAATTTCTGCGATGAAGAACACTTGAGGCTTCAACATAATAATTATCGGATGACAGTCACTCATGCCGACAGCTGCTCAGCTCAAGGACCAAAGACAACTGTTTGAACCAATTTAAAAAGTCTTTCAGGTTGTGGTCTCCAATTGGCCTACAATTAATTATTAATTCAAAGTATTGATATATTTATTAAGTCGTAGTTTTACATCCACAGCTTGGTGTCATTGATTGCACTCACTGTGGCCTTTTTCTATGGTCAACGTAATCGTACCAGCTTCAATGCGCTGCATTGATGGTCTGCATCTGTAGATCATCACGCCAGTTGGCACCATGTGAGGCCTAAGTTTCGCTCGGTTTTTGTAAATGACCCCACTCAGAGTCCTTACATTGGCTGCTTAACTCCATTTGACGCTTGCACATACATGAGGGTATTCATTCAACTGTGATGTCAATTTTTTAGGCGAATACAGTCGTTGTTAGTCTTTCTCAATGCTCTTAGTGTTTTGTAAGTAGGCCCTATACGTCTTCATCTGCACGATATGTAGCGAGACATAGTCAGATTGTGTTATTATAGGCCTACTGGAGATTTGACCATTACTGAAACTTCTCGTCCAATACTGTCTTCGAACAGCGTATTGCGAAACTTGTGTGTGTTTTTTATCATAAAGTTTTCTCATAAGTCAAATGATCGATTTCTGCCATTGTAGGTGAATGGAACCAACTCGTCAAAGTCTATTGACGTCACTGATTTAATTGAAAATAATGTTTTAAAGGAGAGTCTCACCTTTCGTGTGGCACAATGCAAGTTCTCTAAAATTAATCGGGACAGTAAGAACCAATTCCGTTAAATTAATTAAGATAAGAAGATCGCGATCGTCATGCAAAGGCATCCTAGATTCATATGAATCTTCCAAGTTAAGTTTTTTGCATTGTTCGGAACTACACCACAGGTTAGAACATCCACTAGCATTGGTGCATCCAAGCGCAACGAGGCATGCATCAGGCCTCCTTGTCGTCGATGTAGAGCAGATGTCTCAAACTCAAGTCAGCATATGGGCCGCATTTGGAAATTTTGAATTACTCGCGGGCCTCAACATAAAATATAGCTAATCGTGCACGTGAAACTGGAATTAGTTTTGTGTCATTGCAGCATACAACACTGTAATGATGATATAGCCCTGTAAAATTCACATAATATTAACTTTTAAGTGTAACTATAATGGTACTACAAACAAAATTGGAAATCCATTCTATTCCAATTATCGTAAAAAGCGAGGGCGCTATAATTGAAGAAAACTATGCTGTAATCAAAGTTTAAAATGACTCCAATTTTTTAAAGTATCCTAAGCAATGTTCAGAGTAATTCAACTCGAATTTAGTGTGGCCTAGAGACTCTGAGTGTTCTTAAGTGTTCTTAATGTTCTAAGTCCTCTAAACCAAAGTCACAAAAATTATAGGAATAAACATAAGGCCTACATGTTAGTGTCATTGTTCAAAATCAAGCAAATGGAAGTTAACTTGCAAAAATTAGCACAAGCGGAAGTAACATTTTTCGACTTCTCATCATCTGGGGAGATACGATAATTCCGGGGATACTATATTTTGCGACACCGGTGTAAAGGTTTCAAATTACCCCCTCCTAAACATTACCCAGATCCTGGGCACGACGTTAAACTGCATCCATCCTCTGCCACAGGGAACCAGCAACTTCCCTGTGCCGGTCCTAAGCCCGGATAAAATGAGGAAGGTTGGCCAGATGGGTGGAGATACACTGGCAGTAAAAGACCAAGACCATTGAAATCCGCAAAAACCACTGCACAAGTGACATAGTGACCCAGATGCTTCAAGGTGTCATGATGTGGAGCTGACATGCACAGGCCGGTGAGTACAGACCAGTGGAGAGAGTCGGGAGGAGAGAGCGTGGGACACATACGGGCATTGACCCAGGTTGTCCTTCGTGCCTCTCTCCCAATATTCTCTTCATCAGACAAGGTGGTCTAGCTGGTTCAAGATGTTAATGGTATGGACCTGTAGACCGGACAGGTTGAAGATGGGCAACATGACGCGAGACAGACTCAAACAGAGAGTGGCGCCGGATACCTACGGGCGTTTAGCCCAAGGATTTCGATGATGATGATGATGAAACATTACCCCCCCGGTAACTTGAAACCGGTTTCATATTACCCCCGGTAATCTGAAACCGGTTTCAAATTACCCTCGGGGGTAATCTCAAACCGGTTTCATCCTACCCCTACGGTTTCAGGTTACCCCCATATAATACATTCATCCAGCTTCTATTTCACCTCTAGAGAACCTTTATCCAGCTTCCATTTCACCTCTAGAGAACCTTCATCCAGCTTTTATTTCTCAACCAGAGAACCTTAATCCAGCTTCCATTTCTCAAACGTTGTTTTCGGCAATCCAGCTTCTGAGTTGTCTAACACTTAGTTAATTGGATCGACGAAAACAACTTTTGTGAAATGGAAGCTGGATGAAGGTTCTCTGTAGATGAAATGGAAGGCGGATGAAGGTTCTCTGTAGGTGAAATAGAAGCTGGATGAATGCTCTCTGTAGGTGAAATGGAAGCTGGACGAAGGTTCTGTGTAGGTGAAATGGAAGCTGGATTAAGGTTCTCTGTAGGTCAAATAGAAGCTGGATTGACGAAAACGACGCTTGAGAAATGGAAGCTGGATGAAGGTTCTCTGTAGGTGAAGTGGAAGCTGGATATACGGAATCCATTCGGAATTCAGAGGGGGTAACCTGAAACCGGAGGTAGGATGAAACCGGTTTCAAATTACCCCTAGGGGATAATCTGAAACCGGTTTCAAGTTACCGGGGGGGGTAATGTTTAGGAGGGGGTAATTTGAAACATTTACACCGGTGTAAAGGTTTCAGATTAACCCCTCCTAAACATTACCCCCCTGCAAACTGTAAATTGAATCAATCCTCGCATTTATTGCACTAAAAATATCAAAAATTCATCCCGCTTCTTGTTTTGGTCTGAAGGTTTTCATCCGACATCCCACTTCGTGGTTTGTTATCAATATTTTCATCTGTAACTAAAATACTATTCGCCGCTTAAATTCACATGGAGAAAATGGCCTCGAGGCTATAATTTTTTTCGGATAAAAATATTGATAGCAGACCACGAAATGGGATGACGAATGAAAATCTTCAGACCAAAACAAGAAGCGGGATGATTTTTCTGATTTTTTTAGTGCAATAAATGCGATGATTGATGCAAATCTAGTTTCCGGGGGGTAATCTGAAACCGGTTTCAAGTTACCGGGGGGTAATGTTTATGAGGGGGTAATTTGAAACCTTTACACCGGCATACAAACTTTGCTGTGCATTCTTCTGCTTCGACGTTACATCGCACTGAAGGTCCACTAAATCCATCTGCATATATACCTTGCCTATATCTGCAGTTGTGGACTCAATGTCCAATCAAAAGGAGTAGAAAGCAGTTTAAACATTGGTTCAAATCGTAAAAGAACTGCACAATTCTTTTAAACCGATTCCAACTTTTAAAAAATCAAAAACCAGGAAGCTGTTCGCGGGCCGCATTAATCGGGTTCGCGGGCTGCATGCGGCACGCGGGCCGCGTGTTTGAGACCCCTGATGTAAAGCATGCCGCATTTACTTTGATATGCACTATTAACCAGCTCGAAGAAGAAAAGGCTGTCGCCGAAGAAGATTTAAAGGTTGCAATATGTTCGTAATATTGGCCTTATTCCCTCAACTGTTACAAGATGACGAATGATTACGATTTAGACAAAATTAATGAGCAACATAGTCTGACCCGTGGAATTGCCATGCGATTTAAAGCAAGCACTGGAACACTGAAAACGATCACAAAACGGAGGCCTGACGGAATGGCAATCATTTTCTGTTGCTGTCACTTTTACGGAGCTCGCTTATACCGATGACGTCCACTGAACAACACTCCAACTGGTTACATTCGCATAGACCAGTGGTTTCCAACCCATGGCCCGCGGGCCAAAAGTGGTCCGCCAGGCCTCCAAAATGGCCCTCATCTCTCTAAGAATTAAAAAAAATAAACAAAAATTAAGAATTTGAACAGGATATAACACATAGGCTAATTATTTTCTATTAGGCTACAAGTTATTTTGTTTTGACGTCTTTAAATAACATCAAACATCATGATTTAATTCAATTATAACCATTTTATATGCTTTTAATTAGTTAAATTCTAACCTTGTGACCCCTTATGTCCTTAAATTAAGTAAAAGTGGCCCTCGTGTCCTTTCAACCTAGAAAAAGTGACCCAAAAGTCAAAAAATGTTAAGAACCACTAGTATAGACAAAGACAACGTGTCATTGACTTTGACAAGGTTTTCAATTAGGACAATTTTTTTTAGCTAGGAAGTGTTGACAGTAGCAGGATATCATTGGATCCATTGAATCGCTCAACGTGAACATAATGCATATTACAAACAAATTCTTGTGCAAGCCCCACCACACCTGGCGAGTGAAATGAAACCTAAACTGAACGAATCAAGGACCTAGGCCTGCAGCTGTATAAACATTAAACACTCACTCATGCGTTTCATTAGTACTCCATGCTGAATATCAGCGAGTGTATGCTTAACAGTAGATACGCCTATACTATGCCGAAGCACCTTAAAGGCTTAGAATATAATTATATCAGCTAAGGCAAATTATTTCTTAATATTATTTCTTAATAATAAATCAATCAATCTAACCCAGAAATGCGAACCGATCAGTTCTTTGGAGCAATGGTTCCACGATGAAGTGGACAAGCTAAATATGCACTTGTGAGGTTCCCTGACTCAGGTTTTAACATTTAAAGACATTGGAATAATCAACAAATGACTCTATGGAATGCGATTCCTCGCGGTGCGTTTTCTGTGTGATTCTTCTCAGCTTTGTAGACCTACATCCAGTCGTATTATAGCATTGCGAATTTGCGTTCTTTCAACAATTATTATTTGTATTATTAATTTTTCACGGAGATTTCTGATATCAATCAAGCATTAGAAATAATAATAATAATAATAATAATAATAATAATAATAATAATAATTATAATGATAATAATGTCATTATACCTAATACTATTATAATAGTGACTACAGTAGCAGCAGCAGAATTAGTAGTATTGGTGGTAGTAGTAGTGGTAGCTGTGGTGGTGGTGGTGAAGGTGGCGATGGTGTTGGTGACGTTGATGGTGGTGGTGTGGTGGTGTTGGTGGTGTTTGTGGTGATGATGGCGATTGGTGGTGGTGGCAGTGGTGGTGGTATGCACGCAAAGTCTGCTAACGGTATTCTTGTTAATGGTGATAATCGACTGGTATCAAACTTGGTTCAATGTTCCTTGTTACATGTTCCGTGCAATGTTAACTGATGCTCATGCCCATCATATGTTCTATGTGATGTTCCCTGCTGTGTTCCTTTAATCCGTAAAATATGCAGAATTTATATTTAATATAAATTAAGTTCATTACGAATTCTCATCATTCTCTTATACTTGCAAGCGACCTACATGACCGAGTTATGCGCAATGTGGGACAGCAGCGCCACCTTCTGAAGTAAAATAAGTCTAGCCAAAAACATTATAAGCTTAATTGTCTAATCTAATCTAATCTAATCTAATCTAATAAAGCATCTGTAAAGCGCTTCTCACAGCAGAGCTATTCAGAAGCGCTTTCGTGAAAAGAGAATTGTCTTCAAGCAGTAAAAAAATGGAG
This sequence comes from Lumbricus terrestris, assembly GCA_949752735.1. Lineage (NCBI taxonomy): Eukaryota > Metazoa > Annelida > Clitellata > Crassiclitellata > Lumbricidae > Lumbricus > Lumbricus terrestris. The sequence continues at coordinate 1,957,117 of OX457037.1, forward strand.
GTGAATTTTCTGCAAGAATCCTGCCACGAATTTCAGAAGGAAGGTGATTCCAAATTAAAGGACCGATGTTGGGTTAATGAGGTTCGTGATCTAGGTACAAAATAGATAAAAGCGGTCAGCAGAACGAAGAGGGCGTGAACACAGTGGACCTTGTGCTGGTAAATAAAGCAAGTAAAATGAACAAGGTAAGAGATGCTTTATGCATGATTCTGGATGCTCATATTGTCATCGGAGAAAAGGTAATTACACTCGGTTGCATTAATCTTTCCACCACTATAATTGCCAACGTCGATTAATAATAATAATATTATCAATAATTATCAGAATTATAATAATTCAACGTATGGAATAATGCTAGGGCTTTCTGAGCCTTTCTCTATTGGCCCTAAGCTTGTTAGCGCCTTTCCAGCTACCAATGCTTCCATCAGTTCGCTTTAATCAATAAGGTTTGAAACCAAATATCTTGAGATGCGAGGTGTCTGAAATGTTTGAGATAGTGCTAGTGTCAGTAAACGACTTGGAAGACCGGATCATCACTTAAAGTTATTCTATGCCTACTCATCGCATGGCTTTAATCATCAGAGATGCACATAACGACGAGAAAGAAATTTTCTATAATGTGACAGAAACGAAAAATCGTTTTTTTAACTGCGAAACTGTCTTTGAAGATAATTTCGAATGATGCGTTCAAACGGTAGAAAGGTTTCCTGAGCAATAAATTCAGTCATTGCTTCTGAATACGGAAGATTGCAGTTTATATAACATCTGACTTTCAAATATCTTGCAAGAAAATGTCTTCCAAGAATGTAGTGACATTTAATGGGGTAAAGACATTGAAAAAGACCAACGAGATCACACTTGCGAGAAATCACGTAGTAAGAAAACCAGTGCTCAAGCGTTGCATCGGCAGTTGGCTCAATTGTGATTATTTTATTGTCATTCAGAAGACATAAGTAATAAAATAGAGTGTGAAATCCAAGCAATGACTGTATATCTCTATCGAAATAAAAGTCAAGAGGTGGTAACAACAAAACATTCGTAAATAAATATTCTTTCAAATCGTTCTGCTGATCAGCCTCTTTCAAAATGTGTTCACATAAAAGCAATACTTCATTGTACTGGCGACATTTGTACAGATACAAAGCACGATAGCAGTCCACTGTGTTGCATTGGACGCCAAAGTCTTTGTGAATCGCATTATAGAACAATGTCATATTTTCTAACGCATATTCCATCAGAAGAGGAATTGTTGTCTCTTTCATTATGAAAGGATGAATATCTGTAGTTACAATCTCTGTCAACGAATTGAGTCTGAGATACACGATCTGTTTTGCATATTTGAAATGAGTATTGGACTTCGTCGTCGCACTGTATATCGCTTTTGATCTAGTCTCCAAATATTTGTCTAGAGGAAATGTTGAAACTGGTAAAGCATGTTGCAGATCTAGATGTTTGGATGTTTTATCGGCAGATAACGGGGCTAAATAGCAGACAAACGCTTGTGGTGAAAGACGCAGATCAACGTAAACACGACCATTGATATAGCGCAGATCGTTTGTAGTAATCTTCTTGTGAAGCACATACAATCCAACGATTCTTGCGATATCGTCAATAAACAGCAAACATCCTGCATTTAATGTCTCTTTGTCCATTTGAGATGGCTGATCCTGGAGGACGGTCAAGCAATAGCGTATTGCTTCTTTGTATTCTGACATGGAAAAATGGAGCGCAGCCAGGTAGGCAGAAGCTGCAGAAGCAATGCCACATGGTTTAGAGTCATCATATTCCAAAGCCTTTAGAAGAAATTCTTTTGACACGAGAGACACTAGTTGGAATTGAGAACGGCTGTTTGATCCAGTTAAATTCTCCATGAGATTCTGAGCACCCAGGAATTGAAACCGACTACTTTGTTCTATGTACGTTTTCGGAAAACTATGATACTTAGACCTTATAATTTTCGGTTGTGTTGAGATTGCGCTTAGAAATTCACCAATAAGACTGCTCTCCCAGGACATCTCCCCACAGTCTAAACCACGTGCAATATGCAAAATAAGCAATAGATAGTCATAGTACGTGAAACATAAGACGTTCTGCATTGTCTTAAGATCAGCTAGTTCACCGTTTATCGTGTGGGTAATAAATCTTGAATAGTAAGCATCTCTGAGATTCTGGCGCAATCCCGAATAGTAACCTTCTTTTATAATTGCCTGCAAATTCGCAACAGAATTCATGAATGTGGCGAGCAAGTAAAATTCCAATGATTTCAATTCAGTATTTTTCAAATATTCAAAGAAAGGCTGTATGTAATTCATAAAATGTGGCATTACTTCAAAGGAGCGATTAGTTGTCGGATGTCTTCTAATGAATGGCAGAACGTAATTTTCTACGAACCAACGAGAAATAATCTCTGAATTACAGAAATCACTTAGTCGACTTTCAATTTCATCATGGATTGTGGAATTGGATGGCTCGTGGAATAAGTTTGCTTCAGGAATGAAATAGTTTGGGCAGTGCCTCCTCTTTAGCCATTCTGCAAGTTTCTTTAACAAATCGCAACAGATCGCAATAACAGAAGATGAATTCCACCATTCAGGTGACATCTCTTCACAAGTCCACAACATCAACGTCTTTAGATGATACGTACACAGAATTTCATCCTCCTTGGAACAACTCTGCTGTAAGTTTATTAATTCTCTTTTTGAAAAAAATCTCAGCAAATGATACACAATCTGTTGAATCTGTGTCCAACTCTGAAGTAATATTACTTCAGCGAATGAAAATGAAAATCTCCACTGGTATTTTTCGTTTCTGCAAGAACGATGCTGGGCATAAACAACGTGACATCCATTTTGTTCAACCCTGGAAATTGTATCAGCGGTCGGCCACCCATTATGTCTTGATCGTTTGAGCCAAGCTATGGCTTCCTGAGGCCATAAAGGGCACCACACACTTTGGACGATATCACTTTGCTTAGAAAGACCAGTATGAACATCTCCTTCACTTTTTATTGCTGGTCCACTCACTTGTAGCAATTCGTTTGTTTGGTATGCCAAAATGGAATAAGTTTTCGCAATGCTAGTCAAATCGAACCTCGCGTATAAGTTTAGGCCTACATCTTCACGAGCTGTTTGATTAAATTCATACTTTTTGTCTTTCCAATTATAGTTCAGTTTCCCACAGCATCTCAATTGAAGAAAGCCTGGACATCGGTCGCATGATTCAATCTTGCAGACTTCGATTGTTTCGGCCAGACCAGTAATGTCACGTGGCAACACTGGAAATTCACCACTGAAGACCAGAGTATCAGTTGTGCTCACTAGGAAATCTGTGTCGTCAATGCATGGATTCAGCGGTCGGATGTAGAACTCAACGGAGCTGCCACACACAACTGAATACATGTTTGGTGGTTTGCACGAGGACACTAGTAAGACATGCGTATGATCGGAGACAGGGAGAAATGACTTTGGAAGTAATTGGCACGTGCTAACGATGAACGCAGATGCCATATCTTCATTCGATTTAGTCGCATATTTTGCCATTCTAAACGAGAAACACCTTCATCTTAAACACTCATATAATCAACAACTTTATCATTGTCATCAACATAATCGTAGTTCATTATCATTGTCATCATCGTCAAGCATCACCTTCATTTCTCGGCCGATTATATTTAGTAGATGGTGTGCTCGAAAGTGCAGTGAGGAGCGTGCCGGACTGTCACTTGAGAGGTGCGGATTCAAATTTGGTTCGACGGATCTGCTCGGCATGACTGAATTGACGAGGGGTCAATTCAGTCATGCCGAGTGCACTGCCCTGTATTATTGGTGGGAAAATTAGATTATGGGAAGAAGGATGCCCACCAAAGTTTGAAGTCGCTAACATTTTACACATAAAGTTTTTCAAACAGAACAAAAGTTATAGGCCTATGACTTTTAGTGAAACAACAAACTGTTTCTTGACAATCCAAAAACATAACGAAACAAAAAGTATGTAACCGCGGTGTTTAAAATAATCACACCTAGCATACATGTAGGCATTATAGGCCCTATAATACACCGTGATTGCTATAGATTTAACTTCATAGTCTAGTGCTGGACAATCATTTTCATCGTTATTTAGAATGCGACGACGTACCAGACTCACCAAAACTTGTTCAACTTTTAGTCTGTTTTAAAATGTTTGGAAAATCTGGCTGTTGAACGTAAATATGAAATACATGATATTATATGGTTTTAAAAATGATTTGATTATTCTTAGTTTTGGCAAACAGTTTTTGGCAAAAAGCATATGGAGCTACTTTGTTGGATCACCATGCATATTAACTGGGGAGCTTGGTTTATTCCCGAATAAATTATACTTGCAATAGGAATGTGTTGAGAGATAAACTAGCCTACCTGTTTGTTGTGCACAAGGAGTAAATCTTGGTTCCTGTTCAGCAATATGTTAATCAGTATACAGCAGCTGATGTCTTCGGGATATACATACAGCTCAACGTTAGCTTCTCAGCATCTTTTTCTCAGTGTAAGGCGGCGAGTTTTGTTGTAGGCATTTCTTTGCCAAGTCGGGAAAAACACCAGTTAAGTTTGCTCTACGATAAATTATCCAGGATAAACTACAAGACTAAGCTTATCGATGTTGTTCATGACCCGTTCCTTTCTATTGGATCTCATCGCAGCTTGAGACAGCCGTTCGTCTTAACCAGCAACGAAAACCATCAGAAAACTCCTACAGATAAACAAAACTTGTAAATGGTGACCGAAACAGATTTTAAATTTAACAACAACTAGACTAATTCAAACTGGGGTGTAATAATTGATCAGGGTGGGAAAGTAAGTAGCCTAATCACCTAGGCTTGACTCGTAAAGGAAAGGAAAGGCTCGTAAAAGGCGATTTAAATTTTCTTAATCTTTTACCAGGATATTTGCAAAAAGTTTTTTTGCGGAGTCACATTTTGCCCACCCTGTATACTATTGTATTGTCTCGCCGCTGGACGGTCGCGAAGAGCTTGCAAGCAATATCAAGTCTGAACCCAAAGGAAACGCCGTGTGAACAGTTTTCGCTAAATGTAATGAAAGCACACATCTTGAACTAAGTTGAGCCAGGCTACTACTTCATAACACTTCACTAAAGGAAGAAGAAATCAATTTCAAACTTGAAGTGGGATTAAAAATTTCCGTTCACATAACCACCCTCTAGGCCTACATCCTGATTGTCGTGATTATTTTCATATTTTACATAAAATTGACAAAAGCAATAAGTTTCGGGAAATAAATTTCTAATAGGGATTGAAGCAATGTAGACTTTCTTGTAGAGTAAGTTTAATGTAGAGGCATTTTGTTAAACGCGTTACATGTATCGGCTGGTTTGAACGCTCGAGCAAGCCTCGAAAGTTTCCATATAGCCCAGTGTTGTCGAGTAAAACTGTCCATTAGACTGGTCCACAAGCCATAGCCAAAAAATTAAGTTGTTAGAATTTTTTCTCCACAAGGCTTATTTTTGTACACTTGGTGAAGATAGTCTCCCTGTAAAATTTCAGCCTGATTGTGCAACATTTAGAGGTCAACCCATTCTGAACATTTTTACTTGAGTGCTGATAATGTCTTTACGTCATGTTAACCGTCATTATTAGACTAATATCGCTTCGTCTAATTTGAGATCCGACCCAGAGCACTGGCTATGGGAAACCAGTCTCTCGATTGTCTACTGCAAGATTACCACGCAGCCTGGATGCACAGGAATTGCTTCAGTTTAATCATATCACTAAAGGGAGGCCCCTTCCGTAAGGTTATACAAAATGACCGATGATGCAGTTTTTTGTATTTGGGTGCTTGCCAGAATTTACCAACACAGCTGGTGTGTAAGGGAACTGTCAAAGCTTTACCAGAACTACCTACCTCTGAAGATACACGGACCACTATAAAAAGAAAGTGACAGGATGAAGACGAAATGTTCAAGAGTGATCTTCAAAAATTGTTCGATATTGCCTCAAAGGATGTGATGACAGAAATCCAGCAAGACTAAGATCGGGATATCCTTCGAATAAGTCCTACAAAGAGCAGACGTATTTTCCAGCAGCATTAGTGGAGTAAACTTAAAGACAGCAGCAAAAAGGAAGCAGAAAGACGCAACTGCAGGAAAAAGAGAGAATGGTGAAAACTAAAATGAAGAGCGCAAGACAAAAGGCAGTTATGAAGCAGTAGGTGAACTTTCTGCGTTGGCATCTATAGAAGTACTTGACTACATTGATGAGTATCAGACAACTTAGTCCTAGTACGTATGCAATACATCTACACTCTTCAATGGCTGCATAAACAGCTGCTACTAACTGCCTCATTATTAAAAAAAGATCCAAGAACATCATCCAGTCCTCTTTAGTTTAGTGGTTGGTGCTTTGTATCGTTTTGGCCTTCCAGACCGTGATCCTTGGTCTGGAGATGGAGATGTCACACTGGCGATTGGTTATGACATTAATTTCAGAAATAACACTTTCTAGAAGTTCGGAATAAAAGAAGGACAAGAAGCAGCTAGGTGCAATGGAAGAACAAGAGTGCACACTGGCAGGTCTGCTATTACCTCACTGAGAAGGCAAAATGTTGTCCATCATCGACGGATCAAAGGAAAATATGGACCGCAAAGCTACTATTGTCACTGGAAATTGTCAGGAAAAACTTTTGGCAATCCCAAAAATGGTGAACGGTTTTCAAGAAGGTGACTCTCAGGTCAATACCAGTGTTGAAGTACGGTAATTGATAAATGGAATCTCCCCAGACATCGCTCAATGTCGCTCAGGTCGTACATTAACCATTGCGGAACAATTTATCTACATCTGTCCAAATAGCATAAAAAGTGTCAAATGGGTTGACCTCTAAATTTCATTTGTTTTCATTAAAAAAATTTGTGATTATTATTATCATGATAAGGAACAAAACAAGCCTTGTGGAGAACTGAAATCTCCAAGATGAATTTTGTGGACCACTCTACTGTCCATCTTACCCCTCGTCATTGTGAATGAAGGTTGGACCCATCTTTACGGGGTACGAACTAGTGGCCGAAAAGGAGTGAGGCCTGGGGGAGAGTAGGATAAAAAAAAGAGAACACTGTAGAAACGTATAATATAGGTATATCTATGAAATGTGTTTGAAATATTGGAAGGGATAGGCCTATAAACTGCTGCACAGTGCACCCCCAGTCACACATTTTGGGAACCGCCCCTCCTGTTTCACAAATCTCACCATCACTCATCCACCAGGACATATTAATTTTGAAAGCAAACAACAAAAAGGATAAACAATGGAAACATTGCAGAAATGTAAGCTTATAGTGATATATTTTGAATATTGGAGAGGGAAAAAGCGACTCAATCCTTCGCCTCAACTTTGGGAGGCCGTTCCCACGGCTCCCCTAAGTCTCTGCCCTTCTGAATTCGTCCCCATTTATCTATCAGTTCTTTCCAATCTCCCTCGGGCAATATTGATCTGAAGCTTTCTAGTCGGTCTATGGTATGCAATGTGCATCATATCAAGATCGGTCCATTATGAGAGTTAATTACGATAGTCATATTCATATTTTGATACATAAGCTTATCACATGTTATTCACTTACCTTCGTCAGCCTAAAATCCGCCGCTATAATATCATTCGTAAGTCTTCGAATCAAAACTAATTTATTCACTAGAACCTAATATGCAGATTGCAGACAATTTCTTGTGTGTAGGCCTATAAGTGCAAGCACAATTCAAACTAGCAAATCATTCTCTTACGATACCTATTATCTATAAGCAACTAATCCCGACCATTTTCTATACAGACCTATAACCCCATAATATCCTCTAAAAGCTCCGCAAAGGTTTTCCAGCCACTCTGGGACAGAGTAAAGCAGGAAGGTGATCTGACCGACGTCTCTGACGAGCGTAGACTTGGACCCGGCCTGGGCTGATGAACCAAAGTCCTCCGTGCCCACCTTCTCGAGGTGCGGACTGTTAGTACCCTTCCTTAGGAAGGCGAACGAACAGGCACGGCAGCCAAAACCAGGGGAAGGCAATGGCATACCACCCCTGTTAACATGCCAAGAGAATCGTCATGAAACACAGCAATCAAAATAATTGAGGGACTTGTCTGCAAACAGAGAACAATGTCAGGATGATCGCTACAGCTCTACGAGCTGACAGCACAAAGTGAAAAGCTCTTTAACGTCTTATGGCATCGCTAGCTAATTAGCTGGTGACTCACGCTTATTATTGTTGCACTCTAAACTCTTACACCTTTACTCAACTTAATTTATGGCAGGTAATAAAAACAATTTCTTATTGCGACGTCTTGTAAAGTGCTAGCCATATAAACAACTACCGGTATGCTGCATAATTAGGGTATATCAACTAGAAGATATTGCGTCGCTGCATTCTAGCTACAATCCCAAGGGTGTGTCCAAAAATTAGGAGGAAGGAATGACACTTATAAGATAAGGCATGCTACAACAAATCAAATGATGTCTTCTCCCGCCGGGCCTCCAAAAATGGACCTCATCTCTCTAAGAATTAAAAAATATAAAGAAAATTTGACAATTTGAACAGGATATAACACATAAATATTTTCTATTACAAGTTATTTTGTTTAGACGTCCATAAATAACATCAAACATCATGATTTAATTCAACTATAGCCATTTTATATGCTTTTAATTATTAGTTAAATTCTAGCCTTGTGACCTCTGATGTCCTTAAATTAAGTAAAAGTGGCCCTCGTGTCCTTCAACTTAGAAAAAGTGACCCAAAGGTAAAAAAATGTTGGGAACCACTAGTTTAGACAAAGACAACGTGTCAATAAGGTTTTCAAGTAGGACAATTTTTGTTAACTAGGAAGTGCTAACAGTAGCAGGATATCATTGGATCCATTGTATCGCTCAGCGTGAACATAATGCATATTACAAACAAATTATTGTGCAAGCCCTACCACACCTGGCGAGTGAAATGAAACCTAAACTGAATGAATCAAGGACCTAGGCCTGCCGCTGTAAAAACATTAACATCATGCGTTTCATTAGTACTCCATGCTGAATATCATCGAGTGTATGCTTAACAGTTACAGATGCGCCTATAGGCCTACTATGCCGAAGCTCCTTAAAGGCTTAGACTATTATTTTATCAACTATGGCAGACTATTTCTTAATAATAAATCAATCAATCTAGCCCAGAAATGCGAACCGATCAGACTGATCAGTTCTTTCTGCCGATGGTTCCACGATGAAGTGGACAAACTGAATATGCACTTGTGAGGTTCCCTGACTCAGGTTTCAATAATTAAAGACATAAGAATAATAGTCATGTGACTCCGTAGAATGCGATCCCGCGCGGTACGTTTTCTGTGTGGCTTTTTTCAGCTTTGTACATCCAATCGTGTTATAGCATTGCGTTGCGTTCTTTTAACAATTATAGGCCTACTTATTTTTATTATTAATTTTCCACGGAGATTTCTGAGATCTATCAAAGATTAGAAGTAATAATAATAATGATAATAATGTTATTGTATTACAGTAGCAGCAGCAGAAGTAGTAGTAGTGGTGGACCTGGTGGTGGTAGTAGTAGTAGTAGCATTAGTGGTGGTGGTGAAGGTGGTGGTGAAAGTGGTGGTGGTGGTGTTGATGGTGGTATTGGTGGTGTTGGTGGCTGTGATGGTGGTGGTGTGGTGGTGTTGATGGTGTTGGCAGTGTGAGAATTGTGGAAAAATAACTGGGGCTTGGACTATGATAAACTTGGAATCGAGGTGTGAAAAACAAAGTTTACTATGGGGCACTAAGAAAGACTGGGGGGTTGAAACCCCAACTCCCCAGGCAATTCTCACCCTGGGTGTTGGTGGTGGTGGTGATGATGGTGGTGGTGGTAGTGGCGGTGGTGGTATACACGCAAAATCTGCTAACGGTATTCTTGTTAATGGTGATTGATGGTGGTGTTGGTGGTGGTGTTGGTGGTGATGGTGGTGGTGGTAGTGGTGGTGGTATACACGCAAAATCTGCTAACGGTATTCTTGTTAATGGTGATTGCTGGTGGTGTTGGTGGTGTTGGTGGTGGTGGTGGTGATGGTGGTGGTAGTGGTGGTGGTATACACGCAAAATCTGCTAACGGTATTCTTGTTAATGGTGATTGCTGATGGTGTTGGTGTTGGTGGTGGTGGTGATGGTGGTGGTGGTAGTGGTGGTGGTATACACGCAAAATCTGCTAACGGTATTCTTGTTAATGGTGATTGCTGGTGGTGTTGGTGGTGTTGGTGGTGTTGGTGGTGTTGGTGGTGGTGGTGGTGGTGGTGGTGATGGTGGTGGTGGTAGTGGTGGTGGTATACACGCAAAATCTGCTAACGGTATTCTTGTTAATGGTGATTGCTGGTGGTGTTGGTGGTGTTGGTGGTGTTGGTGGTGGTGGTGGTGGTGGTGGTGATGGTGGTGGTGGTAGTGGTGGTGGTATACACGCAAAATCTGCTAACGGTATTCTTGTTAATGGTGATAATCGACTGGTATCAAACTTGGTTCAATGTTCCTTGTTACATGTTCCGTGCAATGCTAACTGATGCTCATCGCCAATCTTTTTGTTCTATGTGATATACCATGCTGTGTTGCTTTAATCCGTAAAATATGCAGAATTTATATTTAATATAAATTAAATTCATTACGAATTCTCATCATTCTATTATACTTGCAAGCGACCTACATTTCGAGTTATGCGCAATTTGGGACAGCAGCGCCACCTTCTGAAGTAAAATAAGTCTATCCAAAAACATTACAAGCTTAATTGTCTAACGTAATCTAATCTAATCTAATCTAATAAGGCATTTGTAAAGCGCTTCTCACAGCAGAGCTATTCAGAAGCGCTTCCGTGAAAAGAGAAATATCTTCAAGCAGTAGAAAGAAGCAGGTGAATTTCCTGCAAGAATCCTGCCATGAATTTCAGAATGAAGGTGTTTCCAAATTAAAGGACCAACAATAGCAAAAGCTCGATGTTGGGTTAATGAGGTTCGTGATCTGGGTACAAAAACATCAAAGCGGTTAGCAGAACGAAAATGGCGTGAACGCAGTGGACCTTTTGCTGGTAAATAAAGTAAGTAAAATGAACAAGGTAAGAGATGATCTATACATGATGCTGGATGCTCATAATAATTGTCATGAGAGAAAAGGTAATTACACTCAGCTGGATTAATCTTTCCACCACTACTGCAAACGTCGATTAATTACCAATTTGGCATTATAATAATTCAACGTATGGAATGATGCTAGGGCTTTCTAAGCCTTTCTCTATTGGTCATATGCTTGTCAGCGCCTTTCCTGCTACCAATGCTCATTCAGTTCGTTTTAATCATTGAGGTTTGAAACCAAATATCTTGACATACGATGTGTCTGAAATGTTTCAGTTTTTGCCAGCCTCAGTAAACGATTCGGAAGACCGGATCATCACTTAGAGTTATTCTATGCCTACTCATCGCATGGCTTTAATCATCAGAGATGCACATAACGACGAGAAAGAAATTTTCTATAATGTGACAGAAACGAAAAATCGTTTTTTTAACTGCGAAACTGTCTTTGAAGATAATTTCGAATGATGCGTTCAAACGGTAGAAAGGTTTCCTGAGCAATAAATTCAGTCATTGCTTCTGAATACGGAAGATTGCAGTTTATATAACATCTGACTTTCAAATATCTTGCAAGAAAATGTCTTCCAAGAATGTAGTGACATTTAATGGGATAAGGACATTGAAAAAGACCCACGAGATCACACTCGCGAGAGATCACGTAGTGGAAAAACCAGTGATCAAGCGTTGAATCGGCAGTTGGCTTAATTTTGCGTAGGCCTACTTTATCGACACTCAGAGGAGATATTAAGTAATAAAATAGAGTGTGAAATCCAAGCAATGACTGTATGTCTCTTTCAAAATAAAAGTCAAGTGGTGGTAGCAACAAAACATTCGTAAATAAATATTCTTTCAAATCTTTCTGCAGATCAGCCTCTTTCAAAATCAGTTCACACATATGCAAGACTTCATTGTACTTACGACATTTGTAAAGGTACAAAGCACGATAGCAGTCAACTGTGTTGCACTGAATGCCAAAGTCTTTGTGAATCGCATTATAGAACGATGTCATATTTTCTAATGCATATTCCATGAGAAGAGGAATTGTTGTCTCTTTAATTATCAAAAGATTCACATCTGTAGTTTTGCTCTCTGTCAATGAATCTGGTCTGAGATACACGATCTGGTTAGCATCATTGAAATGAGCATATCGCTTTTGACCTAGTCTCCAAATATTTGTCTAGAGGAAATGTTGAAACTGGTAAAGCATGCTGCAGATCTAGATGTTTGGATGTTCCTCCGGCAGATAATGCGGCTAAATAGTAGGCAAACACCTCTGGTGAAAGACGCAGATCAAGATAAAGCCGCCCATTGATGTAGTGCAGATCGTTTTTAGTAATCTTCTTGTGAAGCACATACAATCCAACGATTCTTGCAATATCTTCGATAAACATTAAACAGCCTGCATTGAGAGTTTCTTTATCCTTCTGAGAAGGCTGATCCTGGAGGACGGTCAAGCAATAGCGTATTGCTTCTTTGTATTCTGATGTAGAAAAATGGAGCGCAGCCAGGTAGGCAGAAGCAGCAGAAGCAATGCCACATGGTTTAGAGTCATCATATTCCAAAGCCTTTAGAAGAAATTCTTTTGACACGAGAGACACTAGTTGGAATTCAGAACGGCTGTTTGATCCAGTTAAATTCTCCATGAAATTCTGAGCACCCAGGAATTGAAACCGACTACTTTGTTCTGTGTACGTTTTCGGAAAGTTATGATACGTGGACCTTATAATTTTCGGTTGTGTTGAGATTGCGCTTAGAAATTCAACAAAAAGACCGCTTTTACAGGACATCTCTTCACAGTCTAACCCACGAGCAACATGCATAATAAGCAGTAGATAGTCATAGTACGTGAAGCATAAGACGTTCTGCATTGTTTTAAGATCAACTATTGCACCGTTTATCTTGTGAGTAATAAATCTTGAATGGTATGCATCTCTGAGGTTCTGACGAATTCCCGAATAAAATCTTCCTTTTATAATTGACTGTAAATTCCTGACAGAATTCATGAATGTGGCGAGCATATAAAAGTCCAATGATATCAATTCTGTCAATTTCAAATATTCAAAGAAAGGCAGCATGCAATTCACAAAATGTGGCATAAAGCCTACTTCAAAAGAACTCTTAGGCATCACGTGTCTTCTAATGAATGGCAGAACGTAATTTTGTTTGAACCAACTAGAAACAATCTCGGAATTGCAGAATTCACTTAGTCGCCTTTCAATTTTATCATGCATTGTGAAGCTAGATGGCTCGTGGAATAAGTTTGCTTCAGGAATAAAATAGTTTGGGCAGTGCCTCTTATTTAGCCATTCTGCCAGTTTCTTTAGCAACTCGCAGCAGATCGCAATAACAGAAGATGAATTCCACCATTCACGTGACATCTCCTCACAAGTCCACAACATCAACGTCTTTAAATGGTACGTACACAGAATTTCGTCCTCCTTGGAACAACCCTGTTGCAAGTTTATTAATTCTCTTTTTGCAAAGAATCTCAGCAAATGATAGACAATCTGCTGAATCTGTGTCCAACTCTGAAGTAATATTACTTCAGCGAATGAGAATGAAAATCTACACTGGAATTCATCGTTTCTACATGAACGATGCTTGGCATAAACAACATGACAACCATTTTGTTCAACCCTTGAGATTGTATCAGCGGTCGGCCATCCGTTATTCCTTGATCGTTTGAGAAAAGTTATGGCTTCCTCAGGCCATACAGGGCACCACACACTATGGACGATATCAGCTTGCTTAAAAAGATCAGTATGAACATCTTTTTCTCTTTTTATTGCTGGACCACTTACTTTTGGCAATTCGTTTGTTTTGTACCCTAAAATGGAATAACCTTTTGCAATGCTAGTCAAATCTAGCCTCACGATTTTATCTGTGCGAGCTGCACGATTAAAATCATATTTTTTATCTTTCCAATTATAGTTCAGTTCCCCACAGCATCTTAATCGAAGAAAGCCTGGATATCGGTCGCATGATTCAATCTTACAGACTTCAATCGTTTCTGCCAGGCCTGTAATATCTCGTTTCAACTTTTTAAAATCCCCACTGAAGACCAGCTCATCAGTTTTGGCGACTAAGAAATCTGTGTCGTCAATGCATGTATTCAGCGGTCGAATGTAGAACTCAACGGAGCTGCCACACACAACTGAATACAAGTTTGGTGGTGTGTATGCGGACACTAGTAAGACATGCGTATGATCGGAGACAGGGAGAAATGACTTTGGAAGTAATTGGCACGTGCTAGTGATGAACTCAGACACCATTTCTTCATTCGATTTAGTCGCATAGTTTGTCATCCTAAACGAAAAACATCTACATCCTAACATTAAATTTTATTATCAACATCTTTATCATAGTCATCATCATCATTGCGTCATGATCATCATCATTATCATCATCGCCACCACCACCACCACCACCACCACCACCATCATCATCATCATCATCATCATCGTCGTCGTCGTCGTCGTCATCTTCATCATCATCATCATCATCATCATCATCATCATCATCATCATCGACAACAACAGCATCATCGTCATCGTGATCACCAGCAGTAGCAGAAACTGAATCCTCGCTATTTCTCAAACCATGGATTAAGAATAGCCTTCGTCAATCGTCATCCTCATTTTTTGACCGATCATCTTTGGTACTATAATGATGTGGAGCTCGAGAGTGTAGGTTAACATGCTGGACAATCATACGAGAAGTCGGTGTTCAAATCCCCCTCAGGGCTGACAATTTCACACGTGGTAGGCTTCGAGAAAATCTGTTAGCCTATAGCGTGAACAGCGAACGTAATGCAGATAAACAAAATTGTGGTTTTTATAATTATGGCGGAGACACTTCCTACCTTCGGAAACAGATAGCATAACTTAAATCGCAAGCTACACAACAGCAACTAAAGTTTAAATAATGTTATAAGCAATCTACAGGGTGGACCAAAAAGAAAGTAACCTCTAGGATTGTTTGCCAATATCTTGGGCGTTCATGGCCAGAAGTAAGAATTTTTAAATGCAATTTTTCAGTTTAGACCTAAAGGCAATTCATAGGCCTACACTGGACACATTTTACTAAATTATTTAAGACAGAACAAAATTTATATCACTTTTAGTGAGACCACCCACTGTTATTTAACGACTCAAACAAAATAACGCAACAAAAAGTAACAAAAAAGGCGAATTTTATTAAGTCACATATCAATGAATTTTTATCAAATTACATGTAGGCTAACTTGATAGACTAATAGTGCTTCACAACTTGTGCTCAATGGGTCCACAACCAGTGTCCACTCTTGCTCTAAGTATCCATGTATGACATGTTATTGATGGCCTTGTTGGTGTGTTCCAGAGTTGAATCTTCCCATATCAGCTCCAATGTGACCATCAATATTATTCTCTTACCGCTCTTGGTTTTGACCGCAGATTGTGTTATTTCTCCAGCATAACTCTCCACACTTGATAGTACATCGGGTTCAAATCCGCAGATTCGACTATAAATACTATTGACTATAGGCCTAATAATTATTCTCAATGAAACCAGAACAATTATAACTGACATTGGGCCGATCTCCGCTGGAGAAATACCCTAATTCGCGGTGAAAATCAAGAGCGATAAGAGAATTGAAGGAACCCACGAACGAGGCCGCAAGGAACTTTACAAAGAGGCTCACAACAAACGTCTGCACACATGAAGTTGTTAAAGAATATCACGTTTATTTGAAAGCAGCTACTTTAGATGAGACTTAATTTTTGTAAAAGGGGTTTGCTGTTGCTTATTGCGGCGTTATGCCTTGGATAGTAGAAGAAGTAGCATAGGTTACGTGAACGCTTTCAAAGTTATATCAATAATTATTTTGTTCTGTTTCTAGATTTTTTTGTCAAATTATGGTTGTTGCATGTATATTATAAATCATCTTTAATCCAGTAAAACACGATTTATTACATATTGCTGTTGACAAAAATATTGGCAAAAACCTTTGGGGTAACTTCTTTTACCATCCTAGGCCTACTTATTAACTCGAAATCTTGTTTTTTTCTGATTATAATATTTGCCTACGAATCTATTGAAAGACACATCACCTTCTTGTCGTGCAAACGTGTGGGCAATTATAGTTAGCTTCCTCTTCTGCAGTTTCTTGATCAGTTCACAGCAGATGATCGCTTCGTGACGAATATTCAGCAGCGTTAGCTTATCAGCTTTTTGTTTTTTGAGTGATTGATGCTGTGTGTTTACCTATTCTAATGAAAACAACAGTTATGCTTGCTTTATGATAATTCATTCAGGAAGAAATAATAAAATTGCACACAGCTAAGTGTATCCATGTTGACCACGATCCTATCCTTCCTGCTGGTTTTCATTGCCGCTTAAGACAGCCATTAATTTGTCGTAGGCCCTAAGCGGCGACAAAAACCAGCAGAAAACTCTCGGGGATAAACACAGTGTGTGACTAGTGACAGAAACAGATTTCAAAATTGTCCACAGCATACGGTAACCTGTTCAAACTGAGATGCGGAAAAGTCTCATAGAACGTGCAAACCAATAATTATGATGTCTGAACTCAAGTGAAGCGTCGTGTGAACTGTTTTGGCTAATTGCAGGCCTAAACTAAATGACATCGTACACCTTGCACTGACTCGAGATGCCAATTCATTTATATAAACACTCCGAATGCGATACATTGCATAATATGCACACTGTCCTGTTGAAAAATAAAATAGCCTTCTGGGCTATGTAATAGTAATTCTGATAATCGTTAGAAGATGCTGCTGCCAGCATCTTCTAACGATTATCAGAAATACTATTACATAGCCCAGAAGGCTATTTTATTTTTCAACCGGACAGTGTGCATAAAAAATTATTATGAAATGTATCGCATTCGGAGTGTTTATTTAAATGAAGGTCGCGTTAACATACTCCGTTAATTTTTACTCCATGATCACTGAAGACCAAAATGGGAACGACAAAGCGTCGAAATCGCAACGGACGTCATAAAAGACTTGCTGAAAACTTGCATTTTCGCAGATGAAGTTGAAAGACTCATATCTTTCTATCCGTTCAAATTTATGACATGTTGTGTTGGAATCGTAAGCTATTGTTTTTTAAATCTGCAAAATTTTGTGAAAATTTTAGTATGATCAATCATCAGGCATTAGAGCTAATTTATATGAAAAAACAGTTTGACTTACTTTGTATTGAACCACGGTGTAGTATAATTTTAAGGTGCCATGTAAACAAAATTACTCATTACTTTGGTGCTGAAATAAAATTATGTGCTATGGGTCCTTTGACTTTAATATAATTATCTATATAAATAAAAATGTAAAACGTTACCGTTTGTTACCTAGGATCTCGGAAAGTTCTTGACCGATTGTTTTTGAAAATTTTCGCAAAACGCTCCATTCGAACATGAGCGGGTTTGTATAGTGCATTTTGGGGGAAAGCGCAATCTTTAAGACCCAAACACACAACTTTTAATTCCATTCGAGCGATTCAGATTTTAATTTCCATCCGACGTTGCTTTCGCAATGCTACCTTTCTTATAGCGCAATATCCGTGCGTCCTTTTATAGCGCATTTATAGCTTTCTACAAAATCAACGATCTCGGAAACTTCTTCAAATATTGTTTTAAAATTTCACACAACAATACGAACGGGTTTTTATATGCTTCTTTGGAAAAAAGCGCCAAATTCGACAAATTTTATCACAACTCTGCATTCGAATCCAGCAATTTAAAAATCAAAAATCTCGGAGGAGGAGGGGAGGGAGGGAGGGGATGGTGAGGGAGGGATTGAGGGAGGAAAGGAGAATGGAGGTAAGGATGGAGATAAGTAGGGGACGGGAGGAAGAGGGAATGGAGGTAGGGAGGGAGAGAGGCAGAGGAAGGGAGGTAGACGGAATGGAGGTAGGGAGGGAGAGAGGCAGAGGATGGGAGGTAGACGGAATGGAGGTAGGGAGGGAGAGAGGCAGAGGAAGGGAGGTAGACGGAATGGAGGTAGGGAGGGAGAGAGGCAGAGGAAGGGAGGTAGACGGAATGGAGGTAGGGAGGGAGAGAGGCAGAGGAAGGGAGGTAGACGGAATGGAGGTAGGGAGGGAGAGAGGCAGAGGAAGGGAGGTAGACGGAATGGAGGTAGGGAGGGAGAGAGGCAGAGGAAGGGAGGTAGACGGAATGGAGGTAGGGAGGGAGAGAGGCAGAGGAAGAGAGGTAGACGGAATGGAGGTAGGGAGGGAGAGAGGCAGAGGAAGGGAGGTAAAGGGTAGGGAACGAAGGAGGGGAGGGAGGAAGGGAGGGGAGGAGGTAGGAAGGGGCGGGGAGGGAGGGAGAGGGAGGGTTGGAGGCAAGGAGGAGAGAGGGAGGGAGACAGGGGAAGGGAGGTAGAGGGAGGAAAGAGGAAGGAGAGGGCGAGGAAAAGACGGACGGAGGGAGGGAGGTAGAAGGAGGGGATGGAGGGAGGTAGAAGGAGGGGAGGGAGGGGAATGGAGGTAATTAGGGAGGGAGAGAGGTAGAAACGCAGGGGAAAGGAGGTAGAAGGGAGGGAGGCAGAGGGGAGGAAAGGGAGGTAGGGAGGGGTGGAGGATCTGTTCAGCCACAGCAGCGTGTGACCGGGTACAGCTAGTATATAATATAATATGCTAACAATAAAAAGTAATTCAATACTCGTAAAGAGTGTATCGTGACGTTAATAAATTATAGGCCTATACGGAACAGTAGCAAAACTAGCTGTCACTCGAAGCTAAGGTAAACATGCTTCTTTGTTTTACTATGAGACACTTCAGTTGCACTCCAAAAATATATCCATAACTGAAGCAGATTGTACTCTCATTTGCTTATTTAAGCCAACAAAATCCTGTTTAGCTTACTATAATTATGTGAGACCTACCCCTTTTGTTTTATGTGTTGTTCTATACAGTAACTGTCCTGCTGGAATTTATTGTTTTCAATGTCTCCGAAACTCTATACTGACGCAGGTCTGAGCAGTGGCGTAACTAGGAACTCGGGGCCCCTAGACAAAATGTGAATATTGAAATGTATTATCACTTACAGTGGCGTAACTAGGAACTCGGGGGCCCTTTCGGGGGCCTCTACACTCGGGGCCCCCTAGACTTTGTCTACCCAGTCTACCCTATTGTTACGCCACTGGGTCTGAGGTATAATGAACTATTATAATGCATGGCTCATAATTTTATGGAATATGATTATACATTTTCATGTATTTAGGTCGTCGTGTCATGATTGTCTAATTTTATTATTGCTGACCAGAATGCACCAACAAGAAATATTTTACGAACAGTAAACGAACCAAGAAAGATAGAATCAACTAATGCATCGGAAATGGCATGTTGTAAGGTGCAGTTTAACTATAATATTCATATAGACTACACGATCCTATTGACAGTGGAACCAGAGGCTTCTATCCCTATACATGGCGGGCGCAGCTTGCGCCCAGAGAAAAATAGGAGGTGGGGGAATCAGAAGACAGCCAAAATTCACGTCGGTTGAGGGGGGGGGAGGTCGGACATGGAGGGCAGCGTTCAATCTAGGCATCACTAGGAGGAAGATCCCCCCAGAAAATACTTTCCCTTCATAAAAATATTATGGACAAAATGGTAGGGCTAATAGTTTTTAGCAAAATGTATACACTTTATACACTTTGAGTTTTTACTTAGGCTACTATCTGCATTTTTGAATTACATGAACTGCTATAATTAACAGCTATAATCAAGGGCGGATACAGAAATTTTCGAAGGGGGGCCAAAATTTTTGGTATTGTTGGTGAGACAGGAGAAAAATTTCGGTGTGCCGCCGAAAAAACTGATGACCTTTTTTTTAGTCATCGACCAATTTTCCGGGAAACATTCGCCGCTGAATCGACGGGGGGGGGGGCAAGTCCCATACGATTTTGTAATAGGGGGACCTGATGTCCTGTTTTTCTCTTCCACTACATTTATTTAATGGCTTGTTCAAACCAAATGGGGGCCACGTCCCATGCAATTTTTAAATGGGGGGCATGGCCGGATTGACCCCCCTGGATCCGCCCCTGGCTATAATATACCATAATAAAAATGTCCTATTACATTATTATAATTATGTTTTGACTATTTTAATAAATAATACAATCATATTATAATTGAATAAAATAATGTTAATACAAATACTATTTTGCACAACTAAATGGCTTCTCTCCAATGTTATCTTTCAAATTTCAGACAGTCAAATTTGGCCTTGAACATTTAGTAAAGCAGCATCATTATTACGTGGGCTTAGGCCTACAATGTAGGACGTATACATTGTATATTATTGTATTACATTGTGCTCCAAACATTTATGTAACGCCTCCCGGGTGCACACTGAACATAACATAATAAAAATAATAATAACACAAAACATAATTACGGCTGCCCAATTTTGGCAGCAATTCCTCCACTGAAATAGTAGAGTAATTTTGCTAAGAGGACAACTTAAGATGCTGAAATTGCAATGCGGAAATCGCAAAAATTTCTTATGGGGAGGGACACAATCATTCCCTCCCCATACCATGTCCCTTCTCGGCGCTACACATACTTCGGCGATCATCTGCTGGATGCTCGTTTGTCCCCTCCCAACAAACCTTCATTCCCACACTAGAGGAGGGCATGCGCTAGATTGCATTATATTGCATACATAGAGGAAGGCCGGTCCAGAAAGGGGGGAAGAAGATGGATTGCGCCCGGTTGCTTAGGGGGGATAGAAGCCCCTGAGTGGAACACGGAGTGTAGCGTTAAGTTAAACGCCTTGTGACCCAAGGTGTGCAGGTACTAATGTACCTCACGGCACTGTGTAACGGCATGGGAAAAGTTGCTCACTCACGATTGTCTGTGAGGAAGCAGTGGTCAATCACTTCACTCACCTGCACAGAAAATGGATTGGCCACATCGATGATCGATGTTACCATAATAAGAGACTTCTTGAAAAAAGATTGGAGTGGGAAGACACGAGAAAGCCCAGTAATGATAATACTGGACTGAATGTTGACAAAGGAAAGCTACAGACGACTTAAGAGAGTGCCACAAACTAGAGATGACTGGCGTCATTCATGGGCGGAATTTATCAGGGGCTAGGGGGTGCTAAGCCCACAAAGAAGACCCAGATTCAGGTTTTTTTTACAGTGTAAACGATATATTTTCCAGGCTTAGCCCCCCAAGAAGGCGCAGACTCATAAGTAAGCCCCTTCAAGAACGGCAACCAAACTCGGCCCATGGTGTCATTCGACTTTCGAACCTGATTGAGGGCAGAGGATGACAGAAGAAGAATAACAGAGGATCGTATGTTACAATAGCTGAACATTTCTGGGGAAATAAATTTCTGTTTGGGTGGGAGAGGAATTTCTCTGAGGTGTCTAGATGAAACACTGGATTCTAGGCTATTAGGCAATAAGCAGTGATAAGAAATCTTTCATGCATGTGCATTACTAAGGTTCCCAGCATACTATAACTCACCGGGGCATACTAATACTGCACACAAGCACCAAGAGGGGAAAATGGAAACATTGTAGAAAATATTGCAAAATGAAATATTGAAAATATGGGAGGAATATATGTGGCTTCACTTCTCCACCTCAAACTTTGTGAACCTGCTCCTTAAGTCTCTGCCCCTGTGATTACTTCGCCATTCAATCTATCAGTTCTGTCTGATCTTCCTCCGGCAATATTGATCTGAAACTCTCTAATCGTCCTATCTCACACAATGCACTCAAGGTCGGTCTATTACGAGAGTTAAGAAAGTCCTTCTTTGCTTCACACCATATTTATGTCATTCACCTACATTCATCGATCTCAAATCCCACCTAAACAGGCTATATTATATAACATAATATATATTGCTCATAAGACCTCGATTCAAAACTTATTTATTCTCCAAAATGCAGGTTATTCTTACCGTGATCCTGCAAATCAAATTTTATTTCTGCATAAGCGAAATTCAAACTAGCAAATACTTTATCCTCTTCCGTTACCGATAGGCTTAGTGTGCCTTAGTCTGCAAGCAACTAAGCACGATCATTAGGCCTATTTGCCTAAGCTTATAATCGTCTAGTATCCTCTGACAACCTATCTAATTTATAGTCACTTTCATGACTCAGCTGGTGGCCAACGCGTGACTATTAAGGTGCACTGTAGACGCCTTCACCTTTAGGCCTACTCAACTTAATTTTATGGTTGGTAATAAATGTCGTATCTTATTGCGATGATTTTTTTTAAACAGCTAGTTATATAAATAACTACTCCGCATTATTCGGAACGGAGGTCAATAATTTTATTATGTTCTCGTTGTAGTCGCATAAATCTTGGCTGCCTCTCGAGTCACGAGCTTAGCAACAGACACACAGTCTCGATGATATAACCAAACGCTGAGTAGATGAGCCATAAAATCTGATAATCATTAATAAATATCCGAACTTAGTGAAAGTTCGCTACGTCTCCCGCTGCGAATTGTTTATAGGCCCCGGCATTGCAGGTTAGGCGTTGACTCCTTAGTTTGGCCTGTGTTTATATTACAGCCTAATTTACATGGAGTTTTTGCCATACCACACAGGAAATTCAGACCCGCCGTTCACTTCGCTGTCTTACCCAATAAACCTCTCCAAGCAAGATGATGCCGAGCGCGCGTAAATAAACTGCTATACAAATATATAATTTACGGTTAAAAGTACGAGCGTTTTTTACACCAGCCATTGTAGCATCTCGGATTTTGAAGCATAAGAATGCGATATTTGGGAGCTATAAATGTGCCTCATAATTATTCATTTCGACTACCCACTTCACCCACAACCGTATGAGTCTTCGCAAGTTGTTGCATGCATCGCACGTAGGAATCTTAGTTACTTAATAAACATCAGGACATGCACTGGTGGATGCACTGGTGGTGCAACACTGAGCTCTTATAATTATTCATCATAATTCTATGCATTCCTCCTTTTGGTGCAATAAAAAAGCAGAAACGACCACTTCATCACTATACGATGACAACTGGTAACTGGTTCACTGTTTGGATTTACTGGCCCAATCATTAGATCGTCTCACACTGGCATGCAGAGTAGACATTTTTCAATCGTCACAAAAGAACGGAGAAAACTTTCAAGACTATAATAGATTGGGTGTGTATCGACAGCGGTGTATTGAGACAAGATCTTACAAGTTGATCTGAGTTTCAGTCATCTGAATTAGTGTACATTATTGTGAAAGCGGATTTTAATATCAATGTACAAATTACACAGCCTAATCTTTGATTTTATGAAACTCTTTGAACTGTCTTTTGAATACGAAACATTCATAGAAGAAATCTAAGAATGATTTGTTCAAACGGAAGAGTAATTTCCTGAGCAGCAAATTCAGTCAAAGCCTCCAAAAACGGTTGATTGCAGTCAATATGACATCTGACTTTCAAATATCTTGCAGTAAAATATCTTCCAAGAAAATAGTGATATCTAGGAGCGTAATGATATCGCAGCATGCACGAGAGTGAATTCTTTTGAATGGCCACAGTATGGGCAAACCAGACTTCAAACGTTGAATTGATATCTATCTTGGCTTTCCACAGACCGCCATTCAGAGGGGATAAATAGAAAAAGAGTGTGTGAAATCCAAGCAGAGACTGTATGTCTCTATCGAAATAACAATCAAGCGGTGGAAATAGCAGAACATTCGCAAACGAAAAATTTGTCAAGTCACTCTGCAGATCAGACTCTTTCAAAATCCGTTCACATAAATGCATCACTTGATCATAATGACGACATTTGTAGAGATACAAAGCACGATAGCAGTCAACTGTGCTGCAATGGAATCCAAAATCTTTTTGAAAAACACTGTAGAATGACTCCATATTTTCTAGAGCATATTCCATCAGAACATCAATTATTGTTTCCTTAGCCATCAAATGATTATCTGATGTAACATCGGTCTCTGCGAATGAATTTGGTCTACGATACACAGCCTGTCTGGAAACGTTGAAATTAGTGTCTGACTTCATTGCAGCAATGCATTTCGGTTTTAATAAAGCCATCAGATATTTGTCCATCAGAAATTTTGAAACTGGTAAAGAAGGCTGCTGCTCTAAACGTCTGGATATTCTATCGGTAGATAAAGCATCTACATAGCAAGCAAACACCTCTGGTGAAAGACGCAGATCAAGATAAAGTCGCCTTCCGGTATTATGCTGATTGTTTTCAGTAATCTTCTTGTGAAGCACACACAATCCAACGATTCTTGCAATATCGTCAATAAACATTAAACAGCCTGCATTCAATGTTTCCTTATCATCTTCAGGTGTCTGATTTATATGAACTGCTGTACATTAGGGTGCATCAAACGCCCCAAAGTTATCAGAATGCTTTGTCCCTATGCTTAAAATGTTCCTTTTATCTCCAATATATCCCTGATCAAAAAGCATAAAAATCAAATAAAAATTGTTTAGGTATCCCACCTCCATTTTTAAAAATGTACATAATTAACATTCGACATACATTACTTATTGAATTTGTCGGATTGTATGGCGTTTTAACAGGACTTGTTTTATGCTGGAAAGAAATATATCATAGTTACTATGTGTTTTATGTTTTAAGTGTCCTTTGTTTTCTATGATATATGAAGTTAACTATTCTATGTTTCAACATAAAAGGTTTGGCGGCAAAGTGCTAGTGGCAAGCGGCAACATTTGGTTTAATAATGACAAAGTGTTAGCTTCAAAACTTCGACGGCGTCAGAAGCGCTTACAGCTGGAGGCAATGCAGCGTGAGAAAGCAACGAATGAACTGAAAAGTGTCACTGCAGTTGTAGACTTAACTGACAGTGACGAGGCTGACAGTGAATCTGAATTGGAACATTTTTCTAACAATTCTTCTTCAGCCGCTACTCAGATAAGTCATCACTGCAGAACTCGCACTGGAACTGCTGCATTCATCTCTCATGGTATCATACAGCGACCCAAACTTGTTGCCTTAGCTATACGTCTAAAAATGACTCCAACACAACAATCAACCTACAGTCCTACACGGAAGCACTCATATCTGAGGCTGGAGGAGATGTGACAAAAGTCTCTACATCATACGCAACGACTGACAAAACCAGGCGTCAAGTTGGACAGAATATAGCTTCGGCTTGCAAAGAGCAATGGGTTGCTCCACAGCTTTTAACACTGCACTGGGACTCCAAACAAATGCCATTGCTATCAAATAAGAATATTAAGGAGGAGCGCCTTGCAATTGTAGTTGGGAATGCAAAAGAGCTGAAGTTCCTCGGTGTGCCATCTTATGCAATGGGATCACAGAGAAAAACGGGGGACATCATTGCTGATCTGACCATTGATCTCCTGCGCTCAAGGCAATGTAGTGACTCCATTGTCAACATGGCATTTGACACTACCGGATCAAATACAGGACACGTTACTGCTGCTTGTGTTACAATTCAGATGCGGTTAGGTCGAGCTCTTCTCTGGTCAGGATGTCGACATCACGTTGGCGAAGTAATTCTTACACACGTGTTTGAAGATCTTCAAATTGAGACTTCAAAATCACCTGAGGTGTATTATTCGCAAGGCTTCTTAAGAACTTCCAGCTCCTCAAGACACATCGGCCAGCAACAGAAAGACTATCACGCTTTGATGATAATATATTCAGTGAGAATGCGAAATCATTCATTGACATTTACAGAGAACAATTTCGACAGATTTATAGTTCACAGTTGTCCTTTCGTAGAGATGACTTTAAGGAATTTGCAGATCTCTGACTCTTGTTTCTTGATGGAGAAGTAGAAGTTCAGTATGTATGTCCTTAATTGTTAATCAAGATAACAAGCTTAGTTGCATGCTTTGTGGGAAGTCCTCACATTCCTTTTGCTTAACTGATGTCATTAATATGTCACAGACCCCGTGGTACTGTAATGAATGCAATTCCCATCCTCCTTCTGTGTCAACACTTGCACACTCAGTTAACACTGAACTAGACCTATTAACACAGCCTACTACGGCAGAAATAAATGATCCTCGGGCTACTACTAAATTTGAATTATTTGATACTGATGACTCTAATAGATCTCTACTAAATAACAAGAATCTTGACCCTGATGCTAATTTTTTTCCTAACTTAATGAAAGACTGTAATTATAGAAGTCTCACTGACTTAAATTCCAAGGACTATAAAAATACTTTCTCACTTTTGCATATTAATTGTAGAAGCCTATTACCTAAAGTTGATGAAATAATTGGTCTACTAAACCATATACCTATATCCATCTTGGCAGTAACTGAAACCTGGCTAACTGACAATACAGTGAGTTCCAATCTCATTCCTGGATACAACTTTGTTTATGAAAATAGAAGGTCAGGGCGTGCTGGTGGTGGTGTGGGTTTTTTTATTGGAGATGGAATTAAATACTCTAAAATTGACCACTCAAATAATTATAGCACTTTTGAAATGCAACTTATTAATATTTCTCAAACTAAAAGTCCGGACATTGTTATCTGTGTTATGTATCGACCTCCAGGCTCAAACATGGAACTCTTCAATAATGAACTGACCTTACTCCTGAATCATTTGACTTCCAATATATATAAAAGGAAAAGAATCTTTATCACTGGTGATTTTAATGTTGATCTGCTATCTATAACCTCCCACTCACTTTCCAATGATTACCTTGAACTTATGACGTCTCACTATTTCCTCCCACTGATTCTCCAACCTACTAGGATCACTCCCACCTCAAGCACCTTAATAGATAATATCTTTACAAACTCAGCTCAACATGTTATTGAATCTGCTATCATAATGACAGAAATTTCTGATCACCTACCGGTTATGACATGGTTGCATAATCTACCGGATCATAACTTGAATCTAGGGAAAGTTGATATGATAAGGATTGTAAATGATGACAATATCTCCAACTTTCAATCTTTATTATCTAATGTGGACTGGTCGTTGGTTCTGGGATATTGTCTGGAAAATAATACTGCTGATGCATACTCTTCTTTTATAAAAATAGTGATACATAACTTTGAAGTAGCATTCCCACTCAAACCTAAAAAAAGTTCTAGGAAAAACACATTTCAGCACCCCTGGATGACCCAAGGATTGTTAAGAGCAATTAAAAAAAAGGAAAAACTCTATATAAATTATATAAAGCACCCTAATGATGAAAATAAAAAGAAGTTTACTGTATATAGAAATAAGTTTAAGGTAATCCGTAATAGTGTAGAATCAACTTATTATGCGAATGAATTCGCTAAATATAGTAATGACATTAAGAATACATGGCGGGTAATTAAATCCATAACTAGGACCGAAAAAACCACCACAGAAATAAAAGAGCTTAAAGTTAAGGATCTAACGACAAATGTCCCAAATGATATGGCTAACCATTTTAATGATTACTTCACTGATTTAGCTCACTCGCTTGCACTTAAAATCCCATCTGTGGACCAAACTTTCAATGACTACTTGCCTCCACCTACGTTAAACTCTTTAGCTATTATTCCCACTTCACCAACTGAAATTATATCAATATGCAAATCTCTTAAAGCTACACATAGCTCTGGCTTGGATGACCTCGACCCGTGCATATTGTCCAAGGTAATGGTTATCCTTGCTACCCCACTGGCGGAAATAATTAACTGTTCTTTAATAAATGGAGTGGTTCCCTCTGAGATTAAAATGGCCAAGGTGTTACCAATTCAAAAAATAGGAAATAATAATGATATTTCTAATTTCAGGCCTATATCGATTTTACCTTATTTTTCTAAATTATTCGAAAAAATTATGTATGACAGATTACTTTCTCACATAGGTCACATTAACCTGCTCTACCCATTACAGCATGGTTTTCAATCAGGCCACTCCACATCTATGTCCTTACTTGATATACAAGATAAAATTTCTAAAGCAATGGATAATAATGAATTCTCTATAGGTATATTCCTTGACCTTGCCAAGGCATTTGATACGGTGAATCATAAAATACTCCTGGAGAAATTACAACATTACGGTATTAGAGGTATTGCTCACAAATGGTTTAAGAGTTACTTAACTGATAGAACCCAGCAGGTCCTATGTAATGGTTCATTGTCTACTCTCAAATTAATCCTACATGGGGTACCGCAGGGATCAATACTTGGACCTCTCCTCTTCTTAATTTACATAAATGACCTACCTAACTCATCATCCCTGCTACGTTATATTTTATTTGCAGATGATTCTAACGCATTCTTATCTAACTCTTCCTACGAACAACTGATTAATCTAGCTAACAAGGAGCTAGCTCTTGCTAGTGACTGGTTCAAAGCTAACAAGCTCTCTCTTAACGTTAGTAAAACCAACTACATCATCTTCAGATCTAATAAAAAAACCATCCCAACTACTGCTCATGGTTTATCAATTGATGGCGTTCCCATACCCCAGGTGGAATCTTCTAAGTTTCTTGGGGTCTTTGTTGACCAGCATTTAAAATGGAATGTTCACACTTATGAAATATCAAAAAAAATCATGAAGAATCTTGGAATATTAAGGAGAATATCATACTTGCTTCCTACTTTAATACTGAAGAACTTATATCATGCCCTAATTCAACCTTACCTATCTTATTGTAATTTCATCTGGTCCTCAACATACCCTTCACACCTATCGACAATAAAAATTCTACAAAAAAAAGCTATCCGCATTATTACTAAGTCATCTTATAACTCACATACTAAACCCCTCTTTGATGATCTTAAGATTTTTAAAATTGAACAAATTAGATTTATCCAAACATGTGAATTTATGTTCAAGTATGCCAATAACATGTTACCTGCTGCCTTCTTGTCATTTTTTACCCCAGTATCATCAGCTATTACTACTAGAAGTAACCGTGCCTTTATATGCCAATACGCCAGAACCAACACTCGTAAATTTTCTATACAGTACCAGGGACCTCTAGTGTGGAATAATTTGCCGAAGGACATCCAAACTGCTCACAGCCTTCCGCATTTCAAAAGACTTATTCGTTCCCATATATTTAACATAGAAAGGATAATTGATGGATAATTGACACCTTGCATTCTACTTACAGTCCATCTATCTACCTTTTCTTATTCAGCTACTAATTTATCTACTGGGCCCCTACCAGCGGGACCCGTCCCTTTAGGTGTGCCCTTTGTGCCCTACGTATGTTATTCTTATAAATTTGCTGTGTTATTTGGTTTATTATTGTTGTCTATTGATGTACTGCTTTAGTTGAAAATGTTTCATGGGTTCAATAAATAAAATGAAATGAAATGAAAATGAAATGAAATGAAGTAACATTCAAGCGACCTGGAGCACTCCACAAGGCCAGATGGATGGCCAAATTGATTTATTCAATCAAGCTATGTCTTTTTGAGCAACAGATTGCAAAGCTTCCACGCAACACAATAACAACAGAGCGTCAGGTCACAAAAGTGAGAGACTTCGTGAATTTTGTGACCCCGGTTTACAGCTCTTGGTGGATGACTTGTAGTTCGGGTGACTGATGCGCCTTGAAGCTATACAAATCATTCTTGCAATATGACATGCTGAATGCACAGGTCTCCGCGAGTGCTGTTCGTGCCTTCAAACGACATTTGTGGTAT
Organism: Lumbricus terrestris; assembly: GCA_949752735.1. NCBI lineage: Eukaryota > Metazoa > Annelida > Clitellata > Crassiclitellata > Lumbricidae > Lumbricus > Lumbricus terrestris. The sequence goes on from OX457037.1 coordinate 1,986,850, forward strand.
TTAACGGCAGAAATGGTGCCACTTGCACTGTTTAGTAATACTGTTCCAGACACTGAACGACGTGCCCTTGCTAATCGCCTGCTTTCAGTTAAGCCAAAAGAACGCTTGCAATTGCCGCAGAACAGATTTGGATCGGGCTTTGGGAGACCTAAATTTCCAGTTGTAATCGCAGCTACAACAACTCTTGCCGATCTTTCAGGGACTGACTCGTGGTATATGTTTGAAATACTACAAGTTGACACTCAGTTCCTCAACGAAGAGCTGTCCGACTGGTGGAGCCGCAATGACTATCAAACTGCTATGAGAAACATTGAAGCACTCAACGTAATCAATGACTATGCTGAGAGAGGAGTGAACCTCAGCTCGGATTTTCTGTGAGCATCAAAGACTGAACAGCATTATCAAGATGTGCTTCAAGTTGTGGAACAAGACCGGCAGAGACAATCCAATCCGCGCAAACGCAAGTCAACTTCCGAATGACAATATCCGCTTGACATGTGTCATGTAATAGCATCGCAACATAAATGTTTTTACAATAGAAATAATAAATAAGTTCACTTCTAAAAATCTTTGCAATACTTCTGAAGATAGCTCTTGGCTAATACAGCACAGATAATGTTAAGAACTATTGGACCTATCTTTAAAGTCTTGTTGCAGCATAATAATGCATAATCTGTTCAGTGTGTTCGCCATTGTAAAACTTCAGTTGCTGGGTGGGATACCTAGAATATGTCAGAAATTTCTCAAATTTTGGGAAACACACTTTTTTAGTGATAGGAAAAGAAGTGAATTAGGGACAAAAACTTTTGAAAGTTTTTTAACAATTATGGGGCGTTTGATGCACCCTACTGTACATACCCGTATTGCTTCTTCGTATTGTGATGTGGCAAAATGAATCGCAGCCAAATAAGCCAAAACCACAGGTACAACGCCGTCGGATTTATCATCTGCAGCATATCTCAAAGCTCTTCTAAGAAACTCCTTTGAGAGGAGCAGGAGTAGTTGACATTTTGGACGACTATTCGATCCGGTTAAATTTTGCATGACATCCTGAGCGCATAGGAGTTGAAACTGACTACTTTGCTCTATGGAGGTTTTTGGAAAGTCATGATAACTGCACCTTATCATTGTCGGTTGCGCTGAAACTATGTTTACAAGTTCTACAAATAGATTGCTCTCCCATGAAATCTGTTTACACTCTATGCCATATGCAGCATGCAATATGTGTAGTAGAATGTCATAATACGTGAAGCATCGTATGTTCTGTATTGTTGGAAGGTATCTCGTGCGTATGTCTGGTCCACAATCAAGAGACCCTAAAATATATCTACTTATCAAGTTCCAGCGCTGTTTCGAATCTGACTCACACTTTATCAGAGAAAGACAGTTAGCATAAGAGTTTGAGAATGTCGAAAACAACAGAAAGTCCAACGATTTTGATTCATTTTCTTTCCAAAATTCCAAGAGACGCGGCAAGAATTCCTCGAAATACGTAATTTCTTCCGCTGGTATAATTAGGCCTACATTCTCTAAACGTACAATGCATGACTGTATGTAATTTTCAACGAACCAGCTGCAAAGAACGGCCGAGTTTTGGAATTCGTTAAGTCGTGCCTTTGTCTTGTTAAGTATTTTGGGGCTCGATGGCTTGTAAAATAAATTAGCCTCAGCAATAAAATAGTTTGGAATGTGCTCCTTCTTCAGCCACTCTGCAAGTTTCTTTAACAACTTGCAGCAGGTCGCAATAACAGAAGAAAAATTCTACCATTCGGGTGGCATTTCTTCACAGGTCCATAACATCAGCGTCTTCAAATGATACGTACATAGAACCTCATCTTCCTTTGGACAACCCTTTTGTATTAATTCTCTCTTTGCAAAGAATCTCAACAAATGATAGACAATCTGCTGAGCTTGTGTCCAACCCTGAATTAATATGACTTCAGCTACTGAAAATGACAATCTCCACTGGTATTTATCGTCTCTGCAAGAACGATGCTGGACGTAAACAACGTGACAACCAGATTGCTCAACCTCGGAGATTGTATCAGCGGTCGGCCACCCGTTATTCCTGAGTCTTTTGAGCCAACCATGGGCTTGTTCGGGCCACTGTGGACACCAAGTGCCTCGTACTATATCACCCCCGGTAAGATCATGAGACCTACTATATGTAGGCCAACATGTACCTATTTTTTGTTTTATTGCTGGGCCACTTACGATGATGGTCTTGTTTCGCCTTTTGAGTCTATCTTGCAGAGAATACAAATCCATGAACAAGAAACTATTTACAGGAACACGCATGACTTCGTATCGTTTATCTTTCCAAACGTACTTCATTCCCCCCATAGATACTTTTCGAACGAAACCTGGATACTTTCCGTATGATTGAAGCTGTTCGCACTTGATTGTATCTGTCAAGTCAATTGTGTCCTTCGGTAACATTAGATAGTCGCCAGTGAAGGCAAGTTCATCAGCTCTTGAGACCAAAATATCAAAATCTTCAATGCATGAATTGATAGGTCGTATAAAAAACTCGGCAGCGCTGCCACACAGAATCGCATAATGGTTTGAATAACTTCCCCCACCAGTTCTCTGGAGTCTGATTAAGTCATGCATGTGATCTGAGACACGACCAGGCGACTTCGGAAGCAGCTGGCAGGTGCTAACGATGAACGCAGACGCCATTGCTTCGATTGATTCATCTGCATAGTCGGCCATCCTAAATGAAAACATTCCATTCTAGACACTCATCATCATCATCCTATCATACTTACCATAATTAATATCTGCAGGAAGACGGAAAAACTGAATTCTAGCTATCACCCGTGATATAAATTTTTAATAATCACCATATTTAAATGCTCATAGATCGACCAATGGGGTGCTATATAAATTTATGCGACTGATTGATTGACTGAATAATGTTTAGTTGTTTATCATGCTGTCTACTCTCAACTGTCTAGCAGTAAATCTTAAGGCGAACTGAAACGTCTGATACTAATCTTGACCATCCCATTCATTACTATTGACTATGTTTGCATTATATATTCGGACAACTCAAATTTAACGTAACATACTGTACGAAGGAATCTCTACTGACCCACAGGTTTTATTGCAATAGGCTACAGTGTAAAGCTGGAAGAAGACGCCGACTAGGATGATTCCAAAAACATTTTAAGTTAATGAGCATAGCAGGTAATTTAGTTCTTTTGGGTATCGAATAAATCTGCATAACAAATTTCAAGATCGAATGCATTTCTCAATCAACCAAAAGTTTCCACAATCATTCGTAAAAAATTACAAATTGAAATAATGGTTATAATTACACATAACACCAAAGTCAATGTAGCGAACCAGGTTGCTACAAGCTACCTTACTTATTTACTTAAGTAAGGCCGCTATTTCTATTACGAATTCATGGGTGCTATGCTTAGCACTGATCGATGCGGTCATCGCTATATTTAGCTTCCCATGCATTTTTCAATGGAACTTTCCACCACCGGCGATTTTTGATTGGTTAGACATCACGCGATGTTTTAGGCGCCAAGAAGCGCTCTCTTGCGGCAAATTAACGCGCAAACCTTTAGTCGGGCTGCAGAATTGAATCGTGTAAGACCTATGCTGGTGGAAATCGTGAATCGCGGTAAAATTGATGGTATTTTCGATTCTGGCAAGTTTTCTCAGGTAGAAGACGAGGTTCTTCCGATGTCTTGTGAATCGATGTGTAATTACGAAGATTTCCGGCAACGATTAAATTAATAATACGCTTCCTACGGAGAAATTCTGGCATCGGCCGACGACTCAATAACTTTCTACAGGACGGAAAACGGTGGATCGGCTGTCCTAAAATATCAAAGGGAACAGGGAAGTATAGGCAACCTAATCTATAGAGCTCGAACCTGAACTAAGTGTAATTAGATAAAACTTGTATCGCTATTTTGGTGTAAATATTAGTTGTGGTGTATTCAGTCTGTGAACTGATCGGATAGGTGTGAAATAGTCAGTCTGTGAACTGATCTGATAAAACTTAAGCTAGTTAAGGGACATAGGCGTTTTAGGAGGGCCTTGATAGTGAATCTTTAATATTGTTTCTATTTTATCGGCTGTGTAAATAATTGCTAATGAACGACAGACAGTCGCTTGATTAATTCTACAATAAATGAAACTTGAATAGAGAACTGTGAAGTGATTTCTGCTATCGAATTATAATGGACTCCGACAGGGAAACGGACAGTGTCTTAGGGACAGAACAAGAGGAAGATGAGTTATGTCCGAGAGAAACCCTTGAGTTGGGGACTACAGACAATACTGATGACTTAGACCCTGCTGTATTACAGAAGCAAATGACTACCATAGAACAGTTTATGGAGCGCCAGAGTAGCATTTTAATCGGTCTAGCCGAAGAGCTGAATCTAGTTTCCATGCAGCAAGCCCAATTAAGTTCCCGCCAGAAAGAATGTGAAACAATGGTGAAGTCGGTAGCTGATGGTAAAGTGGGTGATGGAGCTTGGGGAAAAGTTGAGGAAACGAACCCAGATAAGCACCCATTTAGTGGGGCTGTTGTGAGCTTAACAGCCACCGCTGACATATGTCCAATATCGGCCCATCCTGAGGAATTTGGTAACCAGAGAAGCTCACACCCTAGGTTAGGATTCGAACCCGCTACCATTGACACCAAAACCCTTGACCTAGGACCCAGCTTTCCTCAACCGCGCTTAAGGGGGCGCGCAACAGTAGAGCCCATTAATTTGGGGGTGGAAACGTTAGGACAGGCGGCGCCCCCGCGCGTCACAATTGGTTCCAGCAAGTGGGATGAAGCTACAAAAGGTCATGGGTCAGAGGGTAAAATAATAATGGATCCCAGATTTGGTAGAACAGAAGATTTATGGGAAGAAGTGGAAAATGGAAAAGAAAATTTTTCACAAGATGATCCAAGAAGAATGGATGTACAGATGAAATACTTTGGTGCTAGACCAAGGGATTTACAAGGTCAAGGTCAAAAGGTAAATGACTTACAAGGTCAAGGTCAAGGTCAAAAGTAAATACAACTGACATGTTGCATGGTCAAACAATGTATTATTATGATACAAATGTTTTGTATAGAGATTTTGACTTTGAAAATTACATGCGTCGAAAACAAGATAAATTAGTTAGAATTGGAATCGAAAATAAATCTGAAGACGATGATTCAGAAGTTACCGACTTGCGAGCGCTACATAAATTCGAACTGGAAACAAAAGCGTTAGGCGTTCGGCAAAAAGATAGTAAAACTTGTACTAATCCTAGATTTTTAGTTTCAGATGGAAAAATGGGGGATTCTTCGTTGCTGAGCGACGACCACGTGGGAACATGGGATGCACATCCTCACCGGTCATCAGCGACTGCTACTCCATGGGCTGCCACCTTCCCCCCCTCGTCGGTTCCTGAAACAGAAAAATTCCGGTCACCGAGTAAAACGCTGTCACAAGTGACCGCTTCAGTCACCTCGGCTGCTTCTGATGTCCTGTTCTGCGAGTCTAAAACAGAACCCAGAAGAACCTTTCCAGTCTTCGCATCAGTTCCTCAGATGTTCGCGTACACATCTGCTCCGAGTCGACCGATCATGTCCATGGTGTCCCTGTCGTCGGAAACTCGAGTCACGCACAGCAATGAATACATACATTGGGCAACAGGTCAGCCCGTGTATACGCCATACAGTCAGAAGATGATTCCACCTGTCCCAGTCTTCCCTGTCTACGCGGAAGCAGTTTCTCTTCCGATCCAGATGCAACCATGGCCCATGACGAGCACAGTTCTGGAAAACTCTGCCAAGGTCATGCAACTGCATCCATCGTCAGAAAAGCTCAGCTCAGCCAGTGTGAACTGTCAAGATAACTGTCTGAAAACAGCTGAAGGAAAGACAGTCAGTCTTTCTTTCCCAGCAGTGCAAGTTGCTGCTGAAAGTCGAGCATCAACTGGTGGTCATGCAACTCCATCAACCAACACAGAACAAGAAAAAGCTGCCGAGAAAGTTCAGACTTCAGCTGCCGACTCAACAAGAGAGAAGGTGAGATCGCACATGAAACTGGGTCATTATAATGGAAAAACGTCGGTAGAGGTGTTCCTAAAAAAATTTGAGGTGTGTTCCAAGAACAACCGATGGACAGAAGACGAAAAACTAGCACAATTGACCTGCGCACTGGTCGAACCGGTAGATCAACTTCTCTATGAATTTGACTCTGACACAATCACCACATGCGCCGACCTGATGGACAGGTTGAGGCTAAGACATGGGAGCACTGACCAAACGGTTTTGTACCAGACTCAATTAAGTGCTCGCAGACAGAAGGTAGGAGAAGATCTGGGGTCTTTAGTCCAAGACATAAGACGATTAATGATTCTGGCATTTCCAGGACCGAGGTCAACACACAGTGAAACTATAGCGATCAAAGCCTTCCTTGATGCCTTACGAGATAAAGAGCTAGCCTTAAAAGTGAGGGAACGAGAACCGGTCACCCTAGACAATGCATACAAAACGGCCATGAGACTGGAAGGCTACCGCAGAGCTGATGAAGATGGCATGGACCGCCAAGAACGACGTCCAGGCCGAGTCAAAATTGTGAAGGAAAGTAATGAAACGGAAGATTGTGATACGAAAGAATTTCGCGAAGACATCGCCCGTCAATTAAAGCAATTGAGTGACAGAATGGACTACTTGCTAAATACTCCATCAACCGAAAGACACTATCCGCCATGGCAACCGCAACGCACCTCGTCAGCATGGAGAGGCACAAACTATCGGAATCAACGATGGAGTCAGAAACCGAATGAAAACTACCGAAGAACAACTCCTGACAACCGACGCTGCTTCGAGTGCAACCAGGTTGGACATTTGGCCCGGGTTTGTCCTCGCAGAGTAACCTCTTCGTCAACTGGAGAGCAAGATGAACCTGAAGGACTTGGGGTGAGTAACGCTAGACATGTAAAAGGAAACAGTGACGCTTATCTGTCTGTGACAATTAGAGGGAAGAAATTGCTAGCTTTGTTAGACTCTGGCAGTGAAATGACATTATGCCCTGCGTCGTTAGTGGACTCGAAAGAAATTATCGGTTCCAGTCAACTATTACAAGCTGCTAACGGGTCTGCAATTCGTGTAATGGGAGAAACTGTACTGAAACTGAAAATTGAAGGGCAAGCCTTCGAAATCCCTTGTCTAGTAACTGAGCAGGTTACTGAACTGATCCTCGGTCTCTCTTGGATGGTGAAAGAAAATGTCCTGTGGCATATGGGGAAAAGATGGGTCCTCGTGCGGAACTTTTGGTTCACCGTTCATGGTAAAAACCGTTCAGGACTATGTCGTAAAATAGTCGTTTCTCGTGATGTTCAAGTGCCACCAAATAGTGAAATGGACATAACGACACATGCAGTATTACCAAACCTGAAGGCGGTAACCACCCAATGGGCTGTCAGACCTCAACTGTTGGACTCCGGGCTCATTCTAGCAGGGACCCTGCTCCCACACCGGACTTTTGATCTGCCACTCAGAGTCATGAATCCGACCAGTCGACCCATCTGGATAAAGAGAGGAATCCAATGCACCGCCGAACCGGTTATCGTAGCAGACGAAGAGCCGCTTGCAACGACCGATTCCGCTTGTGCAGTCATCACCGAGACATCGAGGAAGCAAACCGAAGAGGATGTTACCGAGATTCTGGCCCCGCTATGGAAAGAGATTGCAGCTGATGTGCCGGAGGGAGTACAGCAAAGATTACAGGCAATCATCTTAGAAAATCAGAAGGCCTTCTCCTTAAATGAATGGGACTTGGGTTTCACTGATGCGATTCAACACGAGATTGAGACGGGGACCGAAAGCCCTGTTAGACAATCGCTGTGGCGGCAACCCATGTCCGTACTACCTACCATCGACGAACAAGTAAATCAAATGTTGCAGCAAAGACTCATTGAACCCTCCGCTTCCGCTTGGGCCAGCAATGTGGTAATGGTCACGAAGAAAGACGGTACCCCGAGGTTTTGTGTGGACTACCGCGCGGTGAACACTAAAACCCGGAAGGACGCCTACCCCCTCCCCCTCATAGGCGAAAGTCTCGACGCTTTGGCCGGGGCAAGGTGGTTTAGTACTTTCGACCTCCGTGCGGGTTACCATCAGGTAGCGGTACATCCAAGAGACCGGCATAAGACGGCTTTCATCACTAGAAGAGGAAGCTTCCAGTTTCGGGTCTTACCATTTGGCCTCTGCAATTCGCCGGCCACCTTTTCACGAATGATGAACCTAGTAATGGCTGGACTGAATTTCGAGGTATGTCTCATCTACCTTGACGACATCATTGTTTTCGCCGAAGACCTGGAGACGCACCTGAACCGACTAAAACAGGTGCTGGAGCGTCTAGCCAAGGTGGGACTGAAATTGAAACCGTCCAAATGTCATCTGCTACAACGACAAGTACTATTCCTAGGACATGTGATCAGCGAGCAGGGAATCACGACCGATCCGGAAAAGACAGTTGCTGTGCGGAGCTGGCCGACTCCGAGAAACCTTAAGGAAGTCCGGGGCTTTATCGGATTGTGCTCGTACTACCGGAAGTTCGTCCCTGACTTCTCTAACATTGCTAAACCGCTGCATGCCCTGACAAGGAAGGGGTGTCGTTTTCTCTGGGCTGAAGAGTGTGAAATGGCCTTCACCCAGTTGAAGCAACTTCTTATCGAGGCACCAATACTGGCTTTACCATTGGACGACGGAATGTACGTCCTTGACACTGATGCATCAGGAGAGGCCATAGGAGCTGTTCTATCGCAAATCCAACGAGGACAAGAACGAGTCATTTGCTATGGAAGCCGCCTCTGTTCGAGAGCTGAGCAGAATTATGATGTAACGAAAAGAGAGCTTCTCGCAATCGTACATTTCTTAAAGGCCTACCGACAGTACTTGCTGGGGCACCGCTTTCTCCTTCGAACAGATCATTCGGCGCTTCAATGGTTGAGGAGAACCCCTCTCCCCATCGGACAGCAAGCGCGGTGGCTAGCCATTACAGAAGAATTTGAATTTGACATTCAGCACCGGGCAGGGACGGCACATCGAAACGCAGACGCTATGTCCCGCATTCCACCACAAATACAAGCTGTTCGGGAACTGCGAGACTTCTCGAATGGGCTAACTGGCTTACCAATGGATTGGAATAGGACGGTCATGCGTGACGAGCAAAGAACCGACACTGATCTGGACTGGGTGATTCAGAAGAAGTTGGACTCGAGCGATCCGCCCTCTTACGAGGAAGTAAGGAGTCAGAGTGGAGCCGTAAAGAACCTAATCTCCCAATGGCCGCAGTTGGAGTTGAGAGATGAACTGTTGGTACGGAAATGGCTGGATGCAGAGGATGGCAACGTCGCTAACTACCAGTTGATTCCACCTCCTAGCCGTCGGTTGGCGTTGATTCAGCTGTCCCACGAAGGAATAACTGGAGGACACATGGGAATCAAACGAACCTTGTCCCAGTTACAGAAGAGAGCCTACTGGCCCGGGTGGCGAGAGGACGTTCGGATGGCACTAAGGCGATGCACTCCTTGCGCCCAATACTTCAGAGGCAAACCGCCCAAGCAAGGTCGACTGCAGTCAATGACCGTAGGAGCGCCCATGGAATGCCTCGGAGTGGACATCACCGGACCGCATCCCACCTCCAGCAAAGGACACCGTTATATCCTAACGGCTGTCGACCACTTCACACGCTGGGCGGAGGCGCATCCGATCCGCAACCAAGAGGCAGCGACCGTGGCCCGTGTCCTCGTGAAAGAAGTCTTCTGCCGGTTAGGGTGCCCGCGGCAGATTCTGACGGACCAAGGGCCCTGCTTCGAGGCGGCCTTGTTTCAGGAGCTGTGCCGTCTCCTCCTAATCGACAAGATCCGTACCACCCCCTATAAGCCGAGCACGAATGGCGCTGTCGAAAGATTTCATCGGACCCTGAACGCCCTCCTGGGAAAGGTGGTAGCCCAAAATCAGAAAGACTGGGATGTGCATCTGCCCTACGTCCTGGCCGCCTACCGAGCCAGCGAGAGTGAAAGTACCGGATTCACTCCGAATCGGTTGTTTCTGTCAAGGGAATTGTGCATGCCTATTGATTTAGTGCTTGGGGATGTGCGGGACATGAATACCTTGTTAAATGTGGATGATTTCGTTGCTAATCAAATTGAAAATGTACAAACCGGTTTTGAAACCGCCAGGAAAGTTATGCAGCGCCAGGCTACCACTAGGAGTGCCCGCTACAACCTGAGGGTCAAACCGGCTACCTTTGCCATTGGGTCCTGGGTTTGGTATTTCTACCCGAGGCGACGACCCGGGGTAAAGGAAAAATGGAACAAAACCTATACTGGACCCTACCGAGTTATGGCACAACTGGGTCCTGTTCTGTATAAAATACAGAAGTCGGCCCGATCACAGGTTAAGTTAGTTTATGTCGATAAACTAAAACGATACGAAGGAGAAACCCCTAGGGACTGGGAGATGGACCTTATCCCTGACCTGGTTGAACCAGTTGACCTGGAGGTTTTGGCAAATGCCAATGATTCGGGGGAAGAAGAAGAGGTAGCCCCTTCGAGACCGCGTAGGACCATTGTACCGCCCCGTAGGTATAGAGAATAGCGTAATGTGATGTAATGTGATATGATAGGGTAGTCCTGTCGCGTAATGGCGACAAGTAGGTGAATAGAGAATAGAGCCTTCTCTGCTTTAGTTGTGTTTTTGATGATATTATGTGGCCTTGAGATGTAGGTTTACATTTTTCTTTTAATGTGCGTTGATATATTGTACTTTCTTACTGTGTAAAAATGTGAAAGTTGATTACAGTAATGAAGTGTAATATGATGATATAGGTTAAGTGAGAATGCATAGTTTTATTAGTGTGAAGTGTAGCCTAAGTATTACAGATTACATGTGTGTCCTCTGATGATAAAATTAACTATGTAGATGAGATGAATAATAAAGAAATGGGATAAATAAGAGATAACCAAGTAAAGATACTTGTACTTGTCTCGTGTAGAATCCCTCCAGGTCGTGTAATGGCGACGAGAGTAAGCGATGGGAGAATAGAATCTTCTCTGTTTTATTTGCTTTTTGATGATATGTAACTATGTGATGTGGGAATACATTGTTTTATTTTCTTGTGCATAAATGCTGTGCTTTCTGATGTAAGCTAGTTGGCTATAACTATGTGAAAATGTTTACAGTAAGGTTTAGTAGCAGTTACAAGAAAGTAATGTAGAGTGATGTGATGCTAATGCTTAAAGAGTAGTCCTTTAGTTTGAAATAAAAAGGGTAGTTTTAAACTCAGTTTAAATATTTGAATTGCTTCTTGTTGCCACGAAGAAGGGCAAATTTTGTGCTTGTATGTTATGTGCATAATAAGGATTGCAAGTTAAAAAGTTATGATTATAATCTGCTATGGTAGAAGTAATTAGCATTCTGCGTAGTGATTGAAGGATAACCTTGTGGGATTGGATGAATGAGTAACTTGGTGATGATGTGGTGCTAGATTGTGTAGTAAGGTTGAGTAGAGCACCCAATTGTAAGCATCGCCCTGAGAGTTAGTGAGTAAGTTGGATTATAGACTTAGAGGCAGAATCACTGTAGCAGGCAGTGGAGATTGCATGCAATGGTGAAGCTGTGCCTGTGGATTAGTGACGAAATGAATTCGTACAGTCTTAGACTACTTCCTGCAGAGGTTGTAATGTAATAGACTATTATAGGATATGGGAATAAATTCTTTATGCCTTGGGTATGCTTAGCTGAGCAGTAATTCCTTCTTCGATCCAGGTAGCTAAGCCTTGATGTAATGTTGAAACGTGTGCATGTTGGTATGCATTATTAGTAGCCTAGGTTTATGATCTGACGTTGCTTCATCTCTATAACAGTGGCTTGTTGTAAAAGGAATGCGTGCCTGTAAAATACAGCTTAAGTTTTAAGTTGCTGTATATGTTTGGCTTGGGGAATGGGTGAACCTTGGTTTCGGATTGCAGTAGAAAAGATGGTTTGTGGATATCAAACATTGTCTAAGAGATAGAGTAAGGTAGTATGTATGAGAGTGACTGAGTGTGCTTAAAGTTGCATTTCTTATTTTGTGGCTTTTGATGACAAGTTTAACTGGGTTATGGCCTCAGACTCTTGTGTACCTGAGATTTAGTATAGTATCATAACCATAAAATTGTGTAAGGTATTGATTCTTTTATAGCGATTCTTGTTGATTGTGATTATTATATGCGAAATTTTGTATAGCGCCACTGCTGTATAAAAATGTAATAACGGATTAATATAAGATTTGGCGCCGGAACATGACTACATGTGTTAAGAGGACTTTCTCTCGCTAGGGTTCCGTGCAATTGCTGGAAGTAGTGTGTAGTTAAGTTTCATTGTGAATAATTGCTAAAAGTAGTTAAGCTAAGTGATTGTAATTATGTGTAGTTAATGGGGTTACGGTAAACGATTAATCTTCTTCTTACAGACCGAAACAACCAGTTGGCATGGAAGATAAGATTGACATCTTGGATTTGATATCCCTTTGGGTAGGAAGTCATGAGGATGCGATAGTTATAACGCTGTTCACTATTAAGAAGGCCGCATGGTTCTGGCCATTCCTCGTTTAACGCTACTGAGTTGGTTGTAAGCAGTGGTGTTACCGCTTAGATGTACCAGGCTCCTATAATTTAGTATCGAGGGATCTAGCATATAACACTAGTCGTGAAATGAAGATATGATTTCAAGTGGTTATTTTATGTGGACTATACAATTGTGTTACCGAGTTGTCTTGGAAATGCTATGTCCTGCATTGCTATGTTTTACCTTTCCGAGATATTATTGCTATATGATGTATGTAATCTGATGGCAGGTAATAATGATAAAAACTGTGACAGTTTATGTGAATGAGGAGATTAGTAAGACTTTGTTGGTCAGTGTGAAGACCTCGGTTAGTTAAGAGCTGTTGTTGGGCATATGTGAACCCTTATGACTGACTAATAATCAGCCATTGTACAAATTTCTATGCCAATTGATGCAACTTCTGAGACATTGTAAGCTGTAGCATGCTAGATGATATACAAGCACTATGTATCCGGTTCGAGCTCCGAAGTATCATTAAATTTACCAGGGTACTGGTAAATTTAAGAGTAAGTTGTGGGGGGTGTAGCGAACCAGGTTGCTACAAGCTACCTTACTTATTTACTTAAGTAAGGCCGCTATTTCTATTACGAATTCATGGGTGCTATGCTTAGCACTGATCGATGCGGTCATCGCTATATTTAGCTTCCCATGCATTTTTCAATGGAACTTTCCACCACCGGCGATTTTTGATTGGTTAGACATCACGCGATGTTTTAGGCGCCAAGAAGCGCTCTCTTGCGGCAAATTAACGCGCAAACCTTTAGTCGGGCTGCAGAATTGAATCGTGTAAGACCTACAGTTGTGGCCAATTCATTGGAAACTTCTACAAGATAAGACTTTTCCTGTGGTAAAATTATCTTAACTGAGCAAATTGCCAAGCTGCCGCCAAGCTGCCAAGCTGCCAAGCTGCCGCCAAGCTGCCAAGCTGCCGCCAAGCTGCCAAGCTGCCGCCAAGCTGCCAAGCTGCCAAGCTGCCGCCAAGCTGCCAAGCTGCCGCCAAGCTGTCGCCAAGCTGCCGCCAAGCTGCCAAGCTGCCGCCAAGTTGTCGCCAAGCTGTCGCCAAGCTGCCAAGCTGCCAAGCTGCCGCCAAGCTGCCGCCAAGCTGCCAAGCTGCCGCCAAGCTGTCGCCAAGCTGCCAAGCTGCCGCCAAGCTGTCGCCAAGCTGTCGCCAAGCTGCCAAGCTGCCGCCAAGCTGCCGCCAAGCTGCCGCCAAGCTGCCGCCAAGCTGCCAAGCTGCCGCCAAGCTGTCGCCAAGCTGCCGCCAAGCTGCCAAGCTGCCGCCAAGCTGTCGCCAAGCTGTCGCCAAGCTGCCAAGCTGCCAAGCTGCCGCCAAGCTGCCGCCAAGCTGCCAAGCTGCCGCCAAGCTGTCGCCAAGCTGCCGCCAAGCTGCCAAGCTGCCGCCAAGCTGTCGCCAAGCTGCCGCCAAGCTGCCAAGCTGCCGCCAAGCTGTCGCCAAGCTGTCGCCAAGCTGCCAAGCTGCCAAGCTGCCGCCAAGCTGCCGCCAAGCTGCCAAGCTGCCGCCAAGCTGTCGCCAAGCTGCCGCCAAGCTGCCAAGCTGCCGCCAAGCTGTCGCCAAGCTGTCGCCAAGCTGCCAAGCTGCCAAGCTGCCGCCAAGCTGCCGCCAAGCTGCCAAGCTGCCGCCAAGCTGTCGCCAAGCTGCCGCCAAGCTGCCAAGCTGCCGCCAAGCTGTCGCCAAGCTGTCGCCAAGCTGCCAAGCTGCCGCCAAGCTGCCGCCAAGCTGCCAAGCTGCCGCCAAGCTGCCAAGCTGCCGTCAAGCTGCCGCCAAGCTGCCAAGCTGCCAAGCTGCCGCCAAGCTGCCAAGCTGCCAAGCTGCCAAGCTGCCGCCAAGCTGTCGCCAAGCTGCCGCCAAGCTGCCAAGCTGCCAAGCTGCCGCCAAGCTGCCGCCAAGCTGCCAAGCTGCCGCCAAGCTGCCAAGCTGCCGTCAAGCTGCCGCCAAGCTGCCAAGCTGCCAAGCTGCCGCCAAGCTGCCAAGCTGCCAAGCTGCCAAGCTGCCGCCAAGCTGCCAAGCTGCCGCCAAGCTGTCGCCAAGCTGCCGCCAAGTTGCCAAGCTGCCGCCAAGCTGTCGCCAAGCTGTCGCCAAGCTGCCAAGCTGCCAAGCTGCCGCCAAGCTGCCGCCAAGCTGCCAAGCTGCCGCCAAGCTGCCAAGCTGCCGTCAAGCTGCCGCCAAGCTGCCAAGCTGCCAAGCTGCCGCCAAGCTGCCAAGCTGCCAAGCTGCCAAGCTGCCGCCAAGCTGTCGCCAAGCTGCCGCCAAGCTGCCAAGCTGCCAAGCTGCCGCCAAGCTGCCGCCAAGCTGCCAAGCTGCCGCCAAGCTGCCAAGCTGCCGTCAAGCTGCCGCCAAGCTGCCAAGCTGCCAAGCTGCCAAGCTGCCGCCAAGCTGCCAAGCTGCCAAGCTGCCAAGCTGCCGTCAAGTTGCCGCCAAGCTGCCAAGCTGCCAAGCTGCCGCCAAGCTGCCAAGCTGCCAAGCTGCCGCCAAGCTGCCAAGCTGCCAAGCTGCCAAGCTGCCAAGCTGCCGCCAAGCTGCCAAGCTGCCGCCAAGCTGCCAAGCTGCCAAGCTGCCGCCAAGCTGCCAAGCTGCTGCCAAGCTGCCAAGCTGCCAAGCTGCCGTCAAGTTGCCGCCAAGCTGCCAAGCTGCCAAGCTGCCGCCAAGCTGCCAAGCTGCCAAGCTGCCGCCAAGCTGCCAAGCTGCCAAGCTGCCAAGCTGCCGCCAAGCTGCCAAGCTGCCGCCAAGCTGCCAAGCTGCCAAGCTGCCGCCAAGCTGCCAAGCTGCCAACGCCATAGAACTAATAACAGTCAGCCATAGAACTAAAAACAGTCAAACACGAAAGTTTCCATTCAATTGGCCACTAGTGTATGCTGGTGGAAATCGTGAATCGCGGTAAAATTGATGGTATTTTCGATTCTGGCAAGTTTTCTCAGGTAGAAGACGAGGTTCTTCCGATGTCTTGTGAATCGATGTGTAATTACGAAGATTTCCGGCAACGATTAAATTAATAATACGCTTCCTACGGAGAAATTCTGGCATCGGCCGACGACTCAATAACTTTCTACAGGACGGAAAACGGTGGATCGGCTGTCCTAAAATATCAAAGGGAACAGGGAAGTATAGGCAACCTAATCTATAGAGCTCGAACCTGAACTAAGTGTAATTAGATAAAACTTGTATCGCTATTTTGGTGTAAATATTAGTTGTGGTGTATTCAGTCTGTGAACTGATCGGATAGGTGTGAAATAGTCAGTCTGTGAACTGATCTGATAAAACTTAAGCTAGTTAAGGGACATAGGCGTTTTAGGAGGGCCTTGATAGTGAATCTTTAATATTGTTTCTATTTTATCGGCTGTGTAAATAATTGCTAATGAACGACAGACAGTCGCTTGATTAATTCTACAATAAATGAAACTTGAATAGAGAACTGTGAAGTGATTTCTGCTATCGAATTATAATGGACTCCGACAGGGAAACGGACAGTGTCTTAGGGACAGAACAAGAGGAAGATGAGTTATGTCCGAGAGAAACCCTTGAGTTGGGGACTACAGACAATACTGATGACTTAGACCCTGCTGTATTACAGAAGCAAATGACTACCATAGAACAGTTTATGGAGCGCCAGAGTAGCATTTTAATCGGTCTAGCCGAAGAGCTGAATCTAGTTTCCATGCAGCAAGCCCAATTAAGTTCCCGCCAGAAAGAATGTGAAACAATGGTGAAGTCGGTAGCTGATGGTAAAGTGGGTGATGGAGCTTGGGGAAAAGTTGAGGAAACGAACCCAGATAAGCACCCATTTAGTGGGGCTGTTGTGAGCTTAACAGCCACCGCTGACATATGTCCAATATCGGCCCATCCTGAGGAATTTGGTAACCAGAGAAGCTCACACCCTAGGTTAGGATTCGAACCCGCTACCATTGACACCAAAACCCTTGACCTAGGACCCAGCTTTCCTCAACCGCGCTTAAGGGGGCGCGCAACAGTAGAGCCCATTAATTTGGGGGTGGAAACGTTAGGACAGGCGGCGCCCCCGCGCGTCACATCAATATAGCGCAAATCATTAATTACTTGTGTCTTTACAGGAAGGTAGGAATTCATTCACAGCATTCTGTGAACCAAAAAGTTTATAATTCCTCATTAGTTGTCCACTACCGTATCTACTTGTACAATGTACAGCTGCTAGTGGCTAATATTATAGATGTATCACTTACTACCCATGCTTTCCTGCTCTCTGCTTACTTCTCGTTTATATGACTCGCAGATAAACAGAAGTCTGTGGCTTGTCTTCTCTAAGAGACGGTCAGTTAAAAATGAACTCTTATAGGTAACCTTTGTCATCCATGTCGTCATATATTTCATCCTGGTTGTCTGAAATGACACACTCCATCACTAGCAGCCGTCTCTCCTAGAATCAATAGGCAGAATTCCACCACATCTTCCTATTGCTAACAAGTGATTGCTTATGATAAGCCGTTGAGAATAACAATGGGCCTTTGTCCATAAATATTAAATACTGCCTTCTAGGTGAACTTCCTGTCTGAAAAGTTCATGTGAGCCAACACGCATTCTGCTTTGAAGAATACAAGTTTATTTCTATGTTGTATCTACTTGTTAACCCTCAGAACAAGTATTCAACTGTTTTATAGATCACAGGGATCTTGACTTTTTAGTCGTAGTAATATTATTATTATTATTAGTCTTTTTCATTGTCCTCTTCATCATCATCGGTCAGGTCGCTGCTCTTGCAATCTGCAGTTGTCTGTTTACTTGAGCAAGACCATTTCTTAGCATTTCCTGCTTCAATCATGTTCTTCTAGTCTCATCATCTGTTCTGTAACTCTTACCACACCGTCTTACTAAGAGCCTTGGCGACATCAGCCACGCTCAATTGCTCATCTCTCGTGATTCTCCCTGATATGCAAAAAATATCGTAACACTCGTCAGTCATAAGAACATGTTCAGTTTTCCTACTTGTAATATAAAAAATGAAATGCTCTTTGCAACAAATTTCAACAACAAATTTAAACAACGTCTAACTTTTCTGTGATTCCGGGTTCTTATTTAGGCCTATGTGTAATGTATTCTTCATAGAATTATACTCCTCAACTAATTAAAACCCTTTGCTTAGCCCGAATATAATTGTTGCTGCAGAAATTCTTTCTTATTCACAATGCAGATAAACTCAATTGTCATTCAAGCTTTCTGAGAGTTTTCTTCAAAAGTTGATATAGCGAAAGTTGGAAAACGTCTTCAGTAGGCTATGTGGTTTCCTCTTGGCAACACACTAATTAATTGGATGGGCTGCTTCTTGTTTGGCAATTAACCAACATTCTTGGAAATCTGGTAAATCGGGAAACCAGACAACTTTGTCACGGAAGTGCAAACGAAGCGGCAAGCGACGGGTTTCAAGCTCCGACGTCACAAACAAAATTTAATCTTTTATTTTAAAGAGTCCGCTGAGGAGAACAGTTACTGCCGCGAATGTATTTCAGGAGCTTCCCTGTGAAGTGACTCGAATATATTGGTTAGACTACTCACCGTAATTGTAGCAAGATGCAATTCCAAAACAGTGCCAAAAACCTGCTTCCGTGTAAAACTTATTCAAAAAGCTATAGAGTAGGCATATGACCGGTGTACAAAGGATTATCCTTTGTGTAAGCCTATAATTTAATTTAGTGTATTACCATAAAATCTATTTTGAGACGGTGTTTTTCGGCATCAGGGTGGAATATTAACTGTTCCAATAGTAATTATTTCCATATCATATATAGGCTTACCCATTATCAGCGCAAATACAATTTGTATCTCAGATTGCCTGCGTGAGACAGACGCGAGCAAACATAATAAACGGCCTAAATCTTTTTATCTTTTTACAGGCACTATAAATAATCCAGATAGGCCTACGGTTGACCTTGGACCTTAGACCTTAATCCTTCCCATGCTGGACTGCACATCGGGCAATGCAGCTTCTCCATGCTCCTCTGTCCATCGCCACCTCTACAGCGCCCTCGGTCCCTCCCACGTCATCTCCAGACACAGTAGGCCTAGATCTTTTCGGACTGTTTCCTTTCTGTTTTTCTTTGGCCTTCCTCTCATCTTTCCCATCGGAAACCGATTGAACTGATTTTATCCATTCACAACACAATCATGTTTCATCCAATTTCGTCGTATCTCCTGATTATATTCTTCAATTTCTCGTGCATCCTACTGTCCGTTCTCTTATGGTTTCGTTTGATTGACTCTCCAAAAGATGTGTAAAATTCTTCTCAAACATGCGCTGCCTCCAATCTTTCCAATTTCCCACCGTCATCGGTCATGTCTCTGCCCCAGAGGGATACTAGACCAGCGTAGCCTACGCAGCACGGTTTTATACAACCGGGTCTTAATCTTCACGCTGATTCCATTGCTCTTTCGTATCTTTTCCAATCTCCTAAAGGTCGCATTTGCTTTTCCAATGTGTATCCTTATCTCCTTATCACAACTTCTGTCTGCTGCCAGGGAGCCGCGGAGATAGCAGAAATCGTCCACTGACCTATTGTCCTATCTTCAATTTTTTATCTACCCTCTCCATTTCTTGTCACTTCTCTTCTCTTTCGATCTTGGTCTTCTCCGAAATTCCGCTACGCCAGACCAGTAGCGGCGCTAGAGGGGGTTAGGGAGCTAAGCCCCCCAAAAACCATTCATTTTGTTCAAATGAAAATTTCCTTGCTTAGGCCCCCCTAAAAACTGAAAACCATATGCAGGAGATTCAGTGTTCATCAAGTAAAACGAGGTTTTCCATTTATTCTTTTTGCTTAAACATTTTCACTTGAGTATCGGACCAGCTTTAGCAACGTTTGAAGGGAAACGATCTGTTTATGACTTCATATTATAGAGTCTATCTGAACTAATTTATAAACAGTGTTTGCTGTTGTACGTCTTCGGATCGGGTTTAAGAATCTTCTTGTTCATTGTCTGAACGTCTTTGTAACGTTAAGCTCTGCTGAGCCTGCTTACAGGGTGTGCCCACAAATTAGACGTAGCATTGCAACTGGGTCACGCCCACAATGGAACTGATTGTGCGATTTTGTTTAAGTACAAACACTACGAATAATATAGAATCAGTTCCAGTTAAACATTTTGACCGTGAACATTTCAGCTAACTTTCTTTCAACTCCAGCGGATGATCTGCATAATCTCGAACTTAAGTAAAACAGTTTGGCAAAATGTTCCGAGCTTATGTAAATATGTGTGTGATCATCGCCTGTTTGAAGTTGACATTCAGTAAGGATACAAGGATACTATATTATTTCTACATAGTCCTACATTAAACATTAAATAAGCATGTACTTTAGGAACTTGATGTGAACACGATTTTGATGTTGCAATTTATTTATAGGCCTACAGCTAGCATGAGCAAGTCACAGATCTAGTTTGGGTTTTCCTCTAAAATAAATAGGGAATGTAAAATTTATTTGAACACATTATTTTCATCAATTAGTTGTTTTACATTGGGACTAATTAGTATAAGTAATGTATATTCTATAACAAAGTACTCAATAAAAATTACATAACGCCCTTCATTTTCCTACTCTGAGGCATTTACAAGTCAGGCTAAGGCAGTGGTTCTCAACCCGTAGCCCGCGGGCCAAAAGTGGCCCGCCAGGTCTAAAAATATGACCCTCGTCTCTCAAAGAATGAAACCAAAAAAATAATATATGAAAAATTGACCATTTGGACATGATAGAGCACATAATTATTTTATATTACAAAATATTTTATTTTGACGTCTATAAATAGCATCAAATATTTTATTTTGATTCAATTATAACAATTTTATAACCTTTAAGTTAATTAAATTTTACCTTTGTGTCCCCCTAATATCCTTCAACAAAGAAAAAGTGGCCCTCGTGTCCTCTAACTTAGAAAAGTGGCCCTAAAGTCAAAAAAGGTTGGGAACCACTGGGTTAATGTGAACAGAAGAATCTCAGACGATTGAAAGGCGGAAAGGGGTAAATCCTACGGATCTGCATGGTAGCACACTGTCGCAGTACAAGCAAAGGTCTGATTGCAAGTGGCAGCTCTAAGAAAAAAAGACGGGGATCACTGCGAGACGAGACGAGACAAGACAAGACAGCAGAGCTCTCGATGAAAGAAAGACGCCACACCGAAGACTCCTAGAGTTAGCTCAGACGAGAGAGGAAATCCTAAAAGAGATGCACCAGGAAAGGGAGCCAGGGTAGCGTTCTATAATGACTCGGTAATAGTTCTATAATGACTCGGTAGATAACGTTGCAGCGTTGTTATCTTTAATAAATCCAACTTCTAGTTTGCCGAGAATCGTTTTAATCGATCCAGCTTCTCTTTAGGCAAGAATTTGTTCGATAAATCCCGCTTCTATTTCGTCAGCAAATATTTTTCATCCATTTTTCATTGAAAATTAGTGTTCATCAATCCAGCTTCAATTTCAGCAGAATGACTGCACTAACCCTTAAACTAACCCTAACCGACCCTCACGACGCCTAACCTGAGCCCTAACCGACCCTCACGCGCTAAATCCCGCTTCTATTTCGTGAGGAAATATTTTTCATCAAATTTATAAAAAAAGTTACTTGCTACCGAGTCATTATAGAACGATACCGGGAGCCAGAGTGGAAACTCTTGAATACAGTGCGACACGCAATGAACTTTGTCAAAGACTTTCATTCACCCGAAGAAGCCCCTTCTACGGTTCAATCCTAACCCGCTGGAAATGAATGGTGGCAGCGACGAGGTCTTGATCGGAGATTGTAGGCAAGACTAGAAGTGCACTTTCGGGTTGGCAGAGGTGTTGTCATTACGAGTCACGACTACACCGAACCAGCACAGTGACTGTCCAGCAGCCTCCGAGAAGGTATCGCGCACCATGCCAAGCTGCTCCAGCACTGGAAAAAATTCGCGGATCTCCGCGAGGGTCAAATCTTTAAGACACAGGTTGGTTAAGGTCACCGCATGAATGCTAAACTCAATACTCTATTCTAGAATTCGACAAAGAAGATCAACGTTGGTGGTGTAATGTTCTGGTGGAGGAAGATCAGCAGAGTCATGGGTCGTGTTGTCAGGACCTCGTACATATGCCCACCGGAGATAGTCTCTGCAAGGCTCAAATCAAATTCAAATCAAATTTATTGAATCGATTCAGTGTATACAAACTATACATACTACTGATCACAATGCACTTTTAAATTATAGAATGCAAAGAAATGATAAAACATAATATAGATAAGCCTACATTTAAAATGTGCAATAGATAGCAGAGCAATAAAGAGTTAAGTGAATCGACTCGTGAGGAGAAGAAGCTAACGCTTATCTAGTCATCCCCAACATTTTAAGACTAAGTAAAGAAGCAAAGGTAAAAAATAGGAATCGACACTATGGCTAGGGTTTAATTAATGATTTAATTAAAGGTCACATAGAATCAGCTGTTTTAAGCAAGTGTTTTTCAAAGGTCAACTTAAAGGAGTTAGGGGAGATAATGGACCGGATGTTGGGTCAATGGTATTCCATAGCCTAGGTCCTGAAATTCTGACAGTGAATTGTTTGGTGTTAGTGCTACATGATTTATGATGTAAGTTGAATCGAGATCTGGTGTTATAGCTGTGGATAGAAGCATTGGTTGTAAAATAGTCCCTAAAAAGACTGGGAAGTAAATGATTCTGATGTCGGTACATAAATACTGCCAGTTGGAGTTTATATAAGTCATAAACAGTTAGTAGGTCAAGGTTTCTAAATAGGCAGCCAGATAGTGGGAGCCTGAGATGATTCATTTCGACAACTAAAGGCTTGATTACCTGAACAACCACATAGAAATGCGCGCACCTACGGATAGCCTACGTTTCATTCTAAGGTTAGACCAGTGATTCCCAACCTTTTTTCCCTTGCGGCACACTAAAAAAGAATTTAAAAAATTCGCGGCACACTTAACAATAATTACTAATTTGTTATCTATTTGTCACTATTATTCAATAATATTCTTATTTTAGTGTTCTTATTGTCTAATGGTAGCCTACTCCAGTCAGCATATCAAATTGAAACGAGGCTCCAAAGACGACAATCATACCCGCATTTCATCGTCGATTCTAGGAAGTCTCACGCCTTTTTACACTTGATTTCAGTTCAGGCTGAAAATCTAAATTCACAAAGCCACGAAGATGCAAATGGCAGAAGAAGAATTTTGACTGCTCTTGAACTGATCGAAGGATAGGCTATGATTTCTGAATGGAAAGCCAAAACTCATCCAAACTCTTTTCGATAAAAGTTGACTGATAAAATTTGTCACTTTTTGTAAATCAATGAGCTGTTCTTTATCCTCGGTTGTAAGATTTGTTGTTCCGCCGATTACGAATGGACTGATTACCCAGTCAAAAAAAGATTGCAAGCGCAGGGAAGTAATGTTGCACCTCTGGTTGTTGGTCTATCAATGTGTTTAGTATTTCAGGTGCAATTTTCTTTTTTAACTGAGATTCATTGACCGTGGGAAAGCAATCAAGATTTCCCTTGAGGATCTTGATCTGCTACAGTGTGAGAGAATAAGACCAACTGACTTAAGTTTTGATGTTGCAGTGATGACGTTTTCGGATGTTTTGTTTGGAATCATTATTAATTAACAATAATATATTAGAATGTTTCGCGCGGCACACTAGCAACGTTCTCGCGGCACACTGGTTGGGAATAACTGGGTTAGACGATCATTTCATGTCAGGAATTCTTAGTAGACCAATCTTGTACATGTACATAGATGAACTAGATGATGGAAAAGTATTTGCCAATCGTTATTTTTTCTTGCAGTTGACAAAGGGTTAATGATCAATGCAAACACCTGGTTTGGAACAACTATCGACGATTTTGCAAACGAAAGATCAGCGACATTGAAGATCTCTGACCAAGAAACCACTTCGAGCACTCACATTGCTTTGGCTACTTCGCCAAAAGCAGCACCAGCACCAACAATCACCCGAGTTTCACAAGACAGTTCAACCGAATCTTCAAAAGAAGCCACTTGTAACAGTGAAGTTACACAGGAGTCCGATACTGCACGTCACCCAACAACAATAATTGCCAGATCCATGCAACTTGCTAAAGTCAGAAGCAGAAGATATCCAAGGCAGAAAGAATGCTTTGATGATGAACACAGATGTCACAAACGACTATTGGAATCAACAGAAGGTAGACTTCTTAATGCTGTCAGAATGATCGTTATCTTATTAAATTATTAGAAATAGTATTTTGATTCATGTTCACATTGTGGTTAATCCATTTGCCTTACAACGTGTGGATAAAACTGTTAGATGATGCGAATTTGACATGAATTTTATTCTCTTGACAAGAGAATGTCGTCTCTATGTTAAAAGACGTCTGCCTCCGCTAACTTAGGTTCTAAACAAATAATATGGTTGTTGACCACAAAGAATATACACCGTGATTTAAAAAAGTAAGCCAAACTGTTTCTCATAATTATATCTCTAATGTCTGATAACATATCACGCTAAATTTTTCCAAATATTTAGAGAATTGGACCAAGAATATGATTCCAAAATTTTATGAGAAACAGTTGAACGGATAAAACGATATGTATCTTTCAACTTCATATGCCGAAATTTCAGTTTACAACTAATTTTCTGTTAGATTCAATAAAATGTAAGTCAAACTGTTTTTCAATATCTTTATGGCCTGATAATTAATCATTCTAAAATTTTCCAGATATGAAGAGAATTGAACTAGCAATATGATTCCAACAGTATGGTTTTATTATTTAATTAAATAAAATTCTCAAAATGTCCTCCTCCTGCTTGCACGCAAGCCTGGAGGTGCTGGTGCCATTGGGCAACAGCATCGTCGATTATCCTCTGGTCCAGGCCATCACACACGTCCAACAAGGTTGCTTCAGATCGTTCATATCATGGATTGTTGTCTGGTAGACTCGGTCTTGCATCACGCTCCACACTTTATAGTCGACAGGATTCAAATCTGGGCTGTTCGGAGGCCATAATGTGGGAGAAATGAAGTCTGGCGTCTCTTTTGTCAGCATTTCGATGGTTTCCTTGGCTCTGTGGGCTTGGGCACTGTCCTGTTGAAAAATAAAGCAGCCTTCTGGTGCTAGATTTCTCATTACAGGTAGAAGATGCAGTGACAGCAGAACGTTGCGATAAAAGACTTCGTTAATTTTTACTTCAGGATCACTGAAGATCAAAATTAATGGGAACGAACAAGCGTCGAAACCGAGACGAACAGACTTGCTGAAAACTTAAATTTCGGGAGATGAAATTTAAAAATTCATTTTTATCCGCTCACATTGATGTCATGATATTTTGGAATCATATTCTTGGCTCAAATCTCAAAATATTTGGAAAATTTTACTATGATTAATTATCAGGCCATTAAGATAATGAAGAACAATTTGACTTTCATTTTTTTAATCTAATTATTCTAACAGAAAATTGCTTGTAAACTGAAATTTCGGCATACGAAGTTGAAAGGTTCATACCTTTTTATCCGTTCTACTGTATCTCATAAAATTCGGAATCACATTGCTGGTCCAATTTTCTTAATATCTGGAAATTTTTTAGCGTGATATGTTATCAGGCATTAGCCATATATTAAAAACAATTTGGCTTACTTTTTTGAATCACGGTGAGAGTGGAACGTGATATCTGAAACTGAAACGCAGTGGTGTAAGAGAAAGGTGCTAACCCTTAATCACCTTTATATACCTCAGCATACACTTTAAGGTACAAAACAATCAACCTGGATGGATGGATCCGATTTGACCAGGGTCTATGACAACAGAAGCCGTTACCCTGGACAGAAATTTGCTCGGTGTATTACAGCACTGTAGAGCATTGAGTCAATTTGAATCTCTGGCCATGGTCTCTGTCTACTTTACCATCTCGTAACTTCCTATCTAGTCTACATCACTAGTCTCGTAGAGACTGGAGATTGGAGAAGGTCAATCGGGAGAACTTCCGTCGAACCTCTCAATGATGTAGTTCTTGGAAAAACATATAAATGGAGTAATTCATCCAAATTCGATACTTCGTTCATTTTTATTTCTGCAAAGAGTAACTTGAGAATGGGCCAAAGGTAAAGGCTTAGGATGAGTCTTACAATATAACTGTTCTGGTAATAAAATGGGTCTACATTGAGTGTTGTACTGTGTGAAATCGCACGTCGTTCTGAAAACATCCTTTTGACTTGTGTAGCCTTAGTGAGTACGCTGAGTAGACCCCATCATTGGATTGTGCATAAGATGCATAAGATCACAACAACGACGAAAGAGTCATTTTTATTAAGATTTTCGCTAACAATTTGACACAACAAATTTAATGATTCAAAATCCGGAACTAATTCCCGTCATGCTTTTGCATTGTTTTGAGTTGCAGGAGACGTCATCAGTTTGAACTCAAAGTATAATCCAATTCTATGCTCATCTGTAAGTGGTATGGCAAAACTAAAGAACCTAATCTACATACTATGTTGGTTTAGTAACACATTAATGACTCTGCAGGCTTTCGAGGACATGATTCCGCACGATCTGTTAATGATTACCATTATAGAAGAGATCAAAGGACCTTGGAACATGGTTGGCATAGAAAAGACGAATACGTTTTACATCAGTGACAGAGAATGTGGGTGCATTTGGAAGATAGACATGAACAAGAATAAAGTTGACAAATGGATCTCCGATTTCTACTACAGAAGCAGCTTGTCTGTGGACAACAATGACCAAATAGTGGCAATGTGTCTTCTCTTAGATGACAGGGTATTTCTGGAGATTTGCAACCAGGACGCGAAAGTTATGACAAGTCTTCGACTTCCCAACTACTTGACACCTCCATTCCACGCCATTCAGAAGTCTAACGGAGAATTCATCGTTGGCCATAGATTCGAATACTATGTTGGACTTAATCAGCTTTTGAGTCTCGTAGACGACGATGGGTATAATTATACTCAGAGAGGTTTGTCTCAGAGATGGATGTGTTTCGCAAACGCCATTTTTCTTTGATGAAGATTATAATATTCTAATCGCGGTTGCTACATGTGACGGAATGATATATCTCATTGACCTGAATAATCCTGAATGGAAGCTAATTGATTGTTTCTTTGGGCTTTGGATTCAGAAATTGTTTTACGACGAAAAGAAAAAGCAGATCATTCTTTTTGATGGAGCAACTGTGCATATTCTGACACTGAACAAAAACTAATCGCGACTGGCATACATGGAAATTAAGTGATAGACTGGTCACTGGTCAGAACTATTGTCTTGCAACAATGTGCAACATTTAGGATTCTAAAACTCCGTGCGGCACACTATTATATGAATTGCAATGCATCATGTGAATTGTCAACGACATTCAGCTATTCGATATCGAACATGGTACTATGGCAGTGTTGTTCAGGTTGTTCTGTTAGACTGATGGGTAGGCGTCGTAGTAGTAGCTGCAGTGAGAGTAGTAGTAGTAGTAGTAGTAGTAGTAGTAGTAGCAGTAGTAGTAGTATATCTTTTCAGCGTTTGTTAACTGACAACATGGATTAAAAACGTTTGAGGTTCTAAACATGGACTTGACCTTGAAAGAATATTTAGTGATATTAGTATTCAGCGACATTAGTATTCAGCGAATATATCTTGATAATAGTATTCAGCGAATAATTATATCGTGATATTAGTATTCAACGAATATAATTATCATGATATTAGTATTCACCAGCTGCAACTGACTAAAGAATTTTCATCGCTATAACAACGTCACTAACTAGGCTACACCGTCAATTGTAGGCCTATTGTCTCAACATTTCTAATTATAATTATTGTCTCTTATTGCACAACCCAATGAAACGGTGATGCATATAAACTTTATGCGATGAAAGTCAGAAGGCTCAAAATGCCGAAACGAAAAATATAAAGAAGAAAATATAGTAAGTTGGAACTAACGAATGCAATTCTGAAAAGTGAATGACTGTAAGCGTATACTGCATTGGACCCATTGGTAGACATTGGCAACAAACACATGCAACGTGGTTAACGAAAACACATTATTTTTTACTTGGTCGAAAACAGAGTCTGCTGACATGACATAATATTATAATGATGAAAATTTAAATTCAACGCGGTGCAAGGACCGAGATAGACATCTGGCGAGTGAGATGAAACCTAAACTGAATGAAGTAAGGATCTAGCTGTGCTACATAAAACTCACTCATGCGTTTCGTTAGTAGGCCTAGTCTACTCTGAATATCAGCGAGTGTACATAACAAGGAAGTAAACTGCATTACCTTGATGCTGATGAACATTTCTTTGGATTGCAGAGCTTCCTAAATTAAATTAACGTTAATATCCAAAACCCCAAAAATGGAAATGATTATAATTATCGGCCTTTATTTTCATTTAACAATACCAGGTAAGACTCACGCGATATTTTTTAATATAGTAGGCGTAATAAAAGTAAATTGTTGAAATAGGTGGCTTGTGGCAACTATAATTATTTGGTTTACTTGCTGTGCACAACCTTCGAGTGAAGGCCTACAGTTTGCGTGAAATGACCCACATTGGCTAGTAGGACTACCTCATTCATAGTGTGCACAAGACCAGTAAAAACGCCTCAGTGATTGAGAATACAGATTCATATTAGCCAGCCAGGGCTTATTCGGAAACTTTAATGAGGTGCTAGCAGGTTTAAACAAATTGGGGCCTCACGCTCATTCAAATCATAAAGCAGCTGTGATAGTTCTCAACAGAGCCCTGCGCCGACATGAGAGTGTCGGCGGCGGCGCGCCGGTCATTTTTGGTCGGCGGCGGCGGCGCGCCGACAAACAAAAATCGGCGGCGGCGGCACCCTCAAAATGTCGGCGGCGGCGGCGCAACGCGGCGTCCTGGAGTTACTGCTTCAGCGTCGCATACATATTTTGATTGTTGTTACACAAGAACCCTATATTATCAAGATAAGCGTGTTCAGACATTATTTTGGGCAATTATCTTGTCTTTAGTCAATATTGATAAGAAAAATTATTCCCTGAATTAACGTTCAATTACAAAATTCTGCAAAGGTTTGATTAAGAAAAAACATGAAAACTTTTCAAATTCAGGCACCCACTTTATAAACGTAACTTCTAATAACACAGGACTGTTTGCGCAGTGGCGGCGCTACCGGCCTATTTTACTCTTGACCTGCCTTATGACCCGTCAAAAATTCTAGAGGCCCATTTTCTTGACGCGACTGGCTGAAACTGCATATCTGCATGCATGCAAACATGCATACACACATACATGCATACTTACATACATAGATTATATGCATACATGCATGCATGCATGCATACATACATACAAACATACATACATACGTACGTACGTTTGTGTTTGCGTAGAAATATTTTTTCTGCCACATAGCCTAGTGGGAGTTATCATGCAATCTTATCAACAGGTGAGGGTGCTTGCAGTTTTTAAATTTTCTTTTGTCAAAGTACACTGAGTACTCAGTGAGTAGTAAACTTGATCACAATTCACCACCTTTTTGATTTATCGGCCAACAATCCGAACGACTTCCACGCGAGACTCTTAGCATCTTCTGTAAATACAATTGCTATGTACAAGTCTTTCGATCTAGGCAGGCCAAGTCACCCTAAGTTAGGGCCTACACTTGTTTTGTGCAGGAAATGTTTTTATCTTTCTAATTTGATCCCATTTGTGAGACGTTGCTCAAATTGTTGACAAAATAGGATCTATTGTCCAATTGCCTAACATTACTCCACTGTGCATATAAACAAGCCTATTAATGTTCGAAAGCTTAATTAATCACCAATTTTACATAAGTCACGTACAGCGTAGGAGTGTCATACTGGTGAGAAAAATAGGAATTAGGTAGTAACTGGCCGGCAATGGAGAATCACAAGCCTGTAAACACGACCAATCGCCTACATAAAATTGCAGAGCGCCACCTCTTTGCAACGTATTAGTAACGGGTATCCTAATACTAGAGGGCAGACGGTTCTGTTCCATACTAGCGGACTATCAGGCAGGAGCGCACACACGGCATAGCATTCACTTAGGCATACCTGGAGTTCTTTTTACCTTTGTTGTTGCCATAATTCAAATCAAATCACAAAATCTTCAATCTAAACGCTAACAAGCGCACTGTTCGAAAAGTCCAAACGAATAGGTAGCATAATAGGTTTCATAGCATTGATGCAAAACCGGTGTGGCCAGGAAAAATCGAAGTGTATAGTACTAAGAGTAAGATTCTATTTGCATTGACGCAGCAATTTTTTCGCGAGATCATGCAAGAGATGAAAAATGCAACGAAAAGAAATAACCGAATCCACGTGGCATCGGCGGCGCGCCGACAAATTTTCGGCGGCGGCGGCGTCGGCGCGCCGACTCAAAAAATTCGGCGGCGGCGGCGCCCACAAAGTGTCGGCGGCGGCGGCGCGGCGCGGCCGGCGCAGGGCTCTGCTCTGGTTCTCAACCGATCAATTCTCTATTGAAAACCGTTTACATTTGCACTTACTCGAACCTAGCAGCTGCTCTACATTTTCTCTCTAGTCTCTCCACCAGCTAGATTCGGGACGTCACCGGGTATCGATCCCTGACAAGACACAGCACCTCGTGAATAAGTTGGTTCCCCGCACTTAGATTTTTAGACTGCGCTATAGATTACGTTTCACGATTGTGGCTTGTGAGTAGGCCTAGCATTAAATGGGTAAAAACCAGGAAAGTACTGACAGGTACTGGAGGGTAAGGGAAGGACGGGTTTCGGTTAAAATAGTGTGATAGCATTAATAGATATCACATTATTGTATCACACTAATAGCACTCCCACATAACGATGAATGCCTTTATCTGTGTAGGCCTATCTTCCAGGCTTTGAAGCATTGCTCTCAAACTGACTGGTTTCAAATGGGCTAAAGCTTTTTCTTGAAATCTAGTCATATTTCACTGATTACATTTTAACGGATAAGCTTATTGTAAATGTCCGTCTATTAATTAAAACATCTAACGTGTTTTCTTACACATATTCACGTTATGCACAATCGATATTGTGGCAAGTTGGCAACTCAATATAATAATTATATATATATATATGTTTTTTCTGTGACTGGCATTAGCTTATACCTATTTTTGATCTCAATCGATATATGCCAAGGAGTCAAACAGTAAAGTTTCTCCTGTTCTATTCAGTATCAATTCAAAATACCATCTTAATAGCCTAATGCTAAGGAACTATTTAGGGCATTATTTGATTTCATTGTATAGAACAAGATGTCATTTAATTAAATTATGTCAACGAATTCGAGTTAATAAAGAATTCACAAACTGCCGATGCTATGCAAATTCAAATATTAATATGCATGTTGCTTTTATTTTTGTTTAGGTTCAAATGGTGCTATTACGATATCTCCAAGCAACAGAGCTGTTCTTAATGGAGCTAATAACATCACTATGTCGTGTGCATCCAGCGTAAGATTTCAGGCAATAAGCTGGAACTATGTACCAGTTGGAGGATCATCTGAGGTGTATATTGCAACTGGATCAAGTGTTGATGATTCACAAGATCCGTTTTATGCAATTCAGCCATCGGGATCTCAGCAAAGCAACTTAATCATCCTCAGCGCCACGATGGCAAGAGCTGGAACATATTTTTGTCTTGATAACGATGGTCAACGAGCATATGCTCAGTTGATAATTATCAGTAAGTTATCAGTTCATGCACTACAAACCAAAGTCCACGTACTTTGAGCTATTGGTTCTATATAATTTATCTTCTCCATTTTCGTTGCAGAGAGATCTAGTTGACTTTGTTTCAAATATATCGGCCATTGGCCTTTCGCATGATGTCTCATTTGTATTTTGCTGCCCTTCCTAGCAAATAAGATTCGAACAATGTAGCCTACTATTTTGCAATATGACAGAATTGTTATCTTATGTAAAATTATTCAGCGGCGTTATAGCGAATTGTGTACTTTAGTTTTCTTAGGTTTCACCCTTTCCTGTCTACAAACAGTCAATTTATTCATTTATGAGATTGTGTTTTTAACGACCTGTCTTTGTTCAAGGCTCAATCGCATTTAGACCCAAAAGAGTTTAGTTGAGATTTTCAGTAATATTGTGCATGACGCAATTTGATTTTGTAACTTTTGAGAAATTTGCTGTATTATAGGCCTACAGATATTGCGACTTTGAATGTCATTAGATAATTCATTCATTGATTTCGAAAATTTATATTGCGCCTCTTTTAAAAGCCTACTTAGTGGTGCTCCCAGGCCAGACATGGCTGAGAATATAGGTCTTGAGCAAATGGCAGCAAGCAGCAAATTATTCCGAGAAGGCTCGACGCGGTCCAGTAGAAGAGCGGATTCGAGGGACCAGCAGCTCCCTATTGGCCGAAGAGCGTAAAGCTCGACAGGAGGCTAATGAAAAGTCTACTTTTTAAAATGTATTTAGATTTTATCTTATTATTACTTTAACATCTTGGCACCTTCAGTTGTTTTTTTCTGCCCCAATTCCCCAGTGTTCGTTTATCTCGGCAATTTCTCCAGTTGCATTATTTGTTGTAAGATGCTATTTGTGCAGGCTCCGACCCAGTGTGCAGTATGACGCCAAATGCTACGACAGACCTACTATACAACCAGACAGTGCAGATGTCTTGCAGCATCAGTTACACAACCAATACTTCCTATGTGACGGTGGATATGATTTGGTCAAAGGACGGTTCAGCCGCAGTTGTCACCAGATCTATTCAGACTAGCACATCTGCTGCTCTGACTACAGCCATATCCACAATCACTCCTGTAACACCTGGAAACTTTACACCTTTCCCGATTTACAGATGTAATATGTCATTCAGGATTACTGGCAATCCACCAACTGGATCAGCAAGCAATGCACCTGGCTATTCAAAGTTAACACAGTTGTTCAGTTCACCGATCAACGTCATCTGTAAGTAACTGGATATTTTCACTTGTTCACCCATAATTTACAGGTGTAAAAGAACATTTCGAATTAGTGACTATCCCCAAATGAATAATCTCTCAATAACCTGCGGAGCATAAGTCCACATCTCTGAGCAGTTCACGTCTTCTTGTTCGTATAAACTACAATAATATGTAACGTTTGAATCATGATTTTGGTGCTTTAGGAATTCCATACACTGGAGTGCAGGGTAGCCCATAGGATTTTCCATGCCATTTAATATACCATGGTCGGTAAAGGGTTAACCAGATTTATGAAGGAAGCAAGAGATTAAGAGGCACTGACTATTTGCGATACAATAATTATAAGGTCAATGCTGTACGTGCTGCAGATAAATCAGCATTACCAAAAAATGTTACGTTGTTTCAGTTATCGTGACTAGCGGCTGCGGCTCTCTACCGTACCTTCATCTAACATCTGTAATTCTCTTAGCTCTTGAAAGAAACCCTTGCAATAAAAGTGACTGGAAAATTAAGATGTTATGCGTGATTGATAGATTTCATTGCAAGTAATCTACAGAAAATGGTCACTGACAGAACATTATAAGAAAGTTCTTGATGATCCACGTTCCGATAGGATAATATGTCTTTCTAAGAGGACCCACCATGAAACCACCATGCCATGATTTTTTTAATTTTCTTTGCATTTCCCTGCTTCATTGCCACTTAGATTGAAGGGAAAAAAGTTTCAAGCACACAGTTTATTGTTTACTATGAAAATTTTTATGTCCAAACAATTAGCACAATGGGCCTTAAATATTATTGTCCAATTATTTGGACATGGTCGTCATGTGCAATGTTTTGGACATTGGGTAAGAAACATATATGTCCAATTATTTGGACATGGTCGTCATGTGCAATGTTTTGGACATTGGGTAAGAAACATATATGTCCAATTATTTGGACATGGTCGTCATGTGCAATGTTTTGGACATTGGGTAAGAAACACATATGTCCAATTGTTTTGACATATGTAAACTGTAGGCCTTTCCCAGCATATCTGACAAATAATGCAGCCGTAAAAGAAATTGCATAGTAATTGCACAATTATTGTTTTATTGTACGCACAAATCTGCAACAAAAGCAAATGTCTCACTGCTGAATAATTGCATGTGTGGTGTCGGTAAAACAAATCCAAAATGACATTCTGGGATAAAATTTAATTTGAACTGTATCATAGACTCCACCCACATTCTTGATAAGGTCTATTTATATAACCATGTGCAAGCTGGAGTAACTTTAAAACTAAGTAAACAGTATTTCCACATGATCAGATGAGTAAGTTTTATTTCTTATGAAATTGAGCGAAACAGTTCCTGCTTCCAGTGAGACACAAGAACATGTCACAGGTCTTGCATCGAATCATAGTTTTGTATTTGCAGGCGAGATTTCTACAGCGCATTGCTGATTTCACCTGTGCAACTTCTGGCATGTGTTTGGCCGCAGATACTCTATGATGAGCCGATGGAACTGGAGTAAAGCGCCCCTTGGTAACTGGCATGGTTTCGTCACCGCTGTTATTGGCATCACCTTGTTCTCCATCACTTAGAAATTTCTCCGCAAGATCCAAACGAAAGTCCACAAACTTCAATATGTCCTTTTTGGAATAACGTAACCGAGCTTTGTCCTGACGATACAAAATCCACGAATTGGCCACTGCCAAATCAAAGAAGTGCATGAAGCACCTTACCGTCCATTTCTTTGTTCTTGCAGAGATTCGATAGTAGCTGATCATGCGGTCCATCAAATCCACGCCTCCCATATTTGCATTGTACTGATTCACAATGTCTGGTCTCGTAACTGAAATGTATTTCTTTTGTTTCCTATCCCAACGCCGACAGGTGTCTTGTGGCTGAGTGGAATGACAAGACGAACCTAATGTTATACATTTGTTGTCGAACCATTTCACGATGCAGAATTTCTCATCTTGTCTCACAGCTAACTGTGACGCACCTCTTCCTCGCTTACTCAGTTCCTTTTCGTTCAGCATATGCAATGCCTCCTTAGGTACACGGTTCTTCATCATTGTTCCTGTTAAATAAATCTCTTTTGACAACATATATTCAATTATGGGAATGCCAGTGAAGAAGCGATCGCAGTAGAGTTTAGTTCCCTTAGGTAATGTTTCAGACAGATGTGCAATGACCAATGCACCAAGACCCAGTTTGGGTTCAGCTGCAACTGGGTGAAATGATGTAATTCCTTGGTAAAGTACAAAATCATGAACTAAGCCTTCTTTATTTGCTAAAACAAAGTTCTTGATTCCAACTGGATTTGGCTTGGAAGGAATATACTGCCTAAAGGGACATGCTCCAGTGAACGGTATCATTTGTTCGTCGATCTATACCCTGTTTCCCCTTTGTTGCTGAAGGCAGCCTTGCCGAACACGTTCTACAACTGGTTGAATCTTCCAGAAGCGATTATCTTTCGTTTCAGCAACAGAGACATGTGCATCAATCACTACCTTCAGAAATGATCGAATTCTGAAGAAGCGATTTCTACCCATGGCTTCCGAGAGTCTTGGAACTCGAAGGCTCTTATTCCAATACATACGCACGGAAGGATAACGAAGGCACGACATCATCAGATTCATACCAAAGAAAGTCATCATCTCTGCAGGCGTCGTATCCAAACTCTGCCCAGTTAGGAGCGTACAATTCACATTGGTTGCACGTGAAAATTGTTCAAATAAATCCTGATCAAAGTACTCTTGAAAGTAATCACTAGGATTCCAGTCCACCCGCTTATCTGTCGTGTCATCATGCTGTTGCAAAGTAACAAGGTTTGGTTCAAATTTATCTCGCAATTTCCACCTAAGCGGTCTAACATTCTTCTTTATCGGTATATCATCATTAACTGAAGCATTTTCTGAATTAGAAGTACTCTGAGAATCAGAATCACTCATCCTCTTTTCCAACATGTAAGTGTCATCATCACAATCAGATAAAGATAAGTCCGATAATTCTGATTCATTACCTTCAGTTATTGGGCTCATCATTCTTCGTTTATTGCGTCGCTCTTGCATAGCCACCATGAATGGAGAAGCATTCCAAGGATCCACAACCTTTCTTTTCTTTCCGGGAACTTTTGATGACACTCCCGCATTTATTGTCGACACAGATTCAGCAGGTCCTGTTGATACTGATAATAAGGTAAGTGTGTCAGATGGCATTGAAACAGAAACATGCGGTGAAGCTGGCGTTGACAAAGAACCTTCCTCAGCTGTTTCCGACACCGGTGGGAGTGCTGGCGTTGAGGCAGTTGACCTTTGAACTTTCTTATCCTTCATTTTTCCTTTAATTGACCTTTTAAATTTCTTCCCTTTCATTTTTCCTTCAGTTGGTGATGACGTGTCTTCGGCAGGTACATCGGACAGCGGCTGTGGACGAGACGCAGCTTCTGTTTCTGTTTCAGGTGTTGTTGTATCTTCGGCAGCTACATCGGACAGCGGCTGTGGACGAGACGCAGCTTCTGTTTCTGTTTCAGGTGTTGTTGATGTTGCGGCTTCGGCAGGTACATCGGACAGCGGCTGTGGATGAGACACAGCTTCTGTTTCTGTTTCAGGTGTTGTTGATGTGTCTTCGGCAGCTACATCGGACAGCGGCTGTGGACGAGACGCAGCTTCTGTTTCAGGTGTTGTTGATGTTGTGTCTTCGGCAGCTACATCGGACAGCGGCTGTGGACGAGACGCAGCTTCTGTTTCAGGTGTTGTTGATGTTGTGTCTTCGGCAGGTACATCGGACAGCGGCTGTGGACGAGACGCAGCTTCTGTTTCAGGTGTTGTTGATGTTGTGTCTGCGGCAGGTACATCGGACAGCGGCTGTGGATGAGACACAGCTTCTGTTTCTGTTTCAGGTGTTGTTGATGTGTCTTCGGCAGCTACATCGGACAGCGGCTGTGGACGAGACGCAGCTTCTGTTTCAGGTGTTGTTGATGTTGTGTCTCCGGCAGGTACATCGGACAGCGGCTGTGGATGAGACACAGCTTCTGTTTCTGTTTCAGGTGTTGTTGATGTGTCTTCGGCAGCTACATCGGACAGCGGCTGTGGACGAGACGCAGCTTCTGTTTCAGGTGTTGTTGATGTTGTGTCTTCGGCAGGTACATCGGACAGCGGCTGTGGATGAGACACAGCTTCTGTTTCTGTTTCAGGTGTTGTTGATGTGTCTTCGGCAGCTACATCGGACAGCGGCTGTGTACGAGACGCAGCTTCTGTTTCAGGTGTTGTTGATGTTGTGTCTTCGTCAGGTACATCGGACAGCGGCTGTGGATGAGACACAGCTTCTGTTTCTGTTTCAGGTGTTGTTGATGTGTCTTCGGCAGCTACATCGGACAGCGGCTGTGGACGAGACGCAGCTTCTCTGCTCTTTTTGCCTATTTTTCTGATTCTTTTTTTGACTGGCGACGGATTGTCTGATGCAGCAGCTGGTGTTAACAGCTTTGCTACAATTAAATAATTATATTTTCATCTGTAATCCCACTGCGAGTTTATGTTAAATTTCATCGTATTTCCAGCGTTGAGTTGTAGTTGCTTTATAAATGTCATCCCATTTCGAGTTTTATTTATTTTTATTTACATATCTCTTCATAGGCATCTAATTATACAAATTTCGTTGGCTTTTTAATTTAGATTAGGAGGTTAATCGCATATCTACATAGTACACGATACGGCATAGTAGACGAAATGTCAGTAGACGAATGTCTATGCAAAGTGTAGGTAGACGAATTATCGGAACCTTACGACATTACATTACGGATGACCGTTGTCCAATAATTTGGTCACACCAGAAATCAAAGTTTATTTTCAAGTTTACTAAAGTGAAACGCTGTACTTAAGACATCAAACGATGCACGAATAAATATGAAGTAATATTTAGCGATTTAACATTTAAAAAATTAACTATTTCCAATAGATTCGATTATTTATTACCTGGTCGTTTTCGGTAAAAAAACCGGGTGTTCATTGCAGCCATTGTGACGCCTAGAATGGTGCATTTAGATTTCCTTTAGCGCTAGTATTTTTAAACAATCTATGTACAAGTGCATGGACCTTGGACTTAAGCTATAACAATAATATTTCAGAAGATATGGACAAGGGAAGCCATGTCCAAGTACTTGGACGCAGGGACTCAGGAGGTTTCTATTAACCCATTAGTGCCTGATTTTTCAAATTCATCTCAAAACATGAAAACTTTGTTGCAAATGATGAGTTTGGACAATACCTAACAAAAATTCTGCACAATTTTAGCTCTTTATGCTTTAGGAGCAGTTTTTGAAGCGTCCCATTTTTGGGGACGCTAGGCACGAATGGGTACGTGAAGATTTACATTGCCATGTGTGCAGGTTACATCACTCAGGACTGTTGATACAGTCAAATTAAGAAAACAGATAAATAATTTGCACTCAGAATAACTTAAAATAAAATGTGTGTGCAAAATTGCAACAAAATTGGCATGTTTTAATGCATTTATATGCCAAATTGCTCACATTTTGAAATGAATTGCTTACACGCAGCAAATCATAGTAATGCTGTTCGTGTCTCAGATCAATATCCTGTAGCAATGGCAACCAACACTGTTACAGAAAGCTTATAAAACAGTTGCATGAAGCTTTTCAATTGCTAGAGTGCTAGTGACTGGTCGTGTGTAGTAGATTATTGGCCTAGCACTCCTTATGTGGACTGACATTTCATTTTTCTCAACCTTTCGCAGACTTTCATTCGCACAATGCATCTGAGTTGCAACAGATGGGATTTGGTGCTAGCAAATGAAGTTCATACTTTCTGGTTTGTCCAGCCAGCTTATCCTTTCCC
The DNA here is from genome assembly GCA_949752735.1 of Lumbricus terrestris. Taxonomy (NCBI): domain Eukaryota; kingdom Metazoa; phylum Annelida; class Clitellata; order Crassiclitellata; family Lumbricidae; genus Lumbricus; species Lumbricus terrestris. The sequence goes on from OX457037.1 coordinate 2,025,280, forward strand.
TGACAGACAACTGTGTGTTCAGATCCATGCACTGGCCCTCACTTTTCTATTTTGTACAGCTCGACCAAAGGAAGTGAAAATCTTCACATTTGTTGGCTTTCATTGTCTCAATAATGGTACATTTTGCTCATCTGCTGTAGCAGTCACAGAATGGTAAATAAGTAGTCATAGCAGCCTACACAACATAGTTGTTGCTATGAACCAACCGCACCAAGTTGGGAACCCACGGACTCCAACTCCATTAGGCCTATAGGTCTGACTGAGCAAAGTAGCCATGCATTTGGTGAATTCAATGAGCATTATGTGTAGCCAACAAAGGCTTAGTTGCAGGCTAAGAGTGGTAAAGAAGTGATAAAGGACCACTAGTTGTTAGTAGGAATCAACTGACTTGACAACCAATATGCCACCCGACTAATCCAGGGTTGGGATCCATGTACCAACTCATCCACATGGATGTGGATCAGACCAAAAGCCGAGTGGTGTATTCAACATAGTGCGATACCGTTGCCTAGTCATTAGGCCTACCTGATATTGTAGCAGACCTAACTGGAATATGTTACAGGAAAGTGATATTCATTACAATGCACAACGGCATTTCTTGAGTTTGGGTGACACCTTGGACTAGAATGACAAAAATTATATCGCGACTGAATTTTTTCTTATTTGTTTCAAATAAATTATAATAAATTAAATTATTTAATTTAATTTTCTAGCAACTGCAAACAACAGAATGAGTGCATTTTGACTATTATTTTGCACTACATTGCATAGGCCTAGTAGGTTCTGGACGATTTAAATCCATGTGAAATATTCATGTAGGCTATACATGTATACATAGGCCTAATGTAGCCTACAGTTGAAGTTGTCAATAATTTTTTTAGTCAAATTACATCATATAACGTTATCTCTCACTGAGAGTTACACTTCTGCCTACAAACAGCCATTTATACTTCTTTTCAAACAATATCTGACTACAATACCATACAAGATGCAAAACTGCATGTATTGAACTTCACGTACCCATTCGTGCCTTGCGTTCCCAAAAATGGGACAGCGCTAAAGTGATAAAATGATTGTGTTATATTTTAGCAAAATGAATTTGATCTAATTATTTATGAAATAGTATGTAGCAACCTTTGTGACACCAAAGACAGGTCTGTAGAAATGCGGACACATATTTTTAAATAGAGGGCCGTCCATAAAGTACGTCACGCTCCAGGGGGGAGGGGGTGTAAGAAAGTGTGACAGAGTGTGACAGAGGGGAGGCGGGGTCAGGCCATGTGTGACGTCACACATTTATTTTTTAAATTCCTTATTATTTTTCTTGTTTTTAGTACCTAAAATCCGACCCGACCCGGCCAGGCGTGTCTAAAACCCGGCCTGGCGGGATAAAAGTTTATTTCCCGTCACTATCAAAGCGTTTAGGGACACACGTCACTATCAGAGAGATTAGGGATAGTATCCTAGGGTTTAGAGGGTTAGGTAAATGGTTATGTTTTTAAATTTTTTGTTCGAAAGTGTGACGTACTTTAGGGGGGGGGTCCGAGATTTGTGACAGTTTGTGACAGAGGGGAGGGGGTCAAAAATGGTCAAAAATAGCGTGACGTACTTTATGGACGGCCCCTAGAACGCCGAAAGTTCGCAATGTTTACATTTGCTAAAATAGGTCAATGGCGTGATCAAAAACATAATTTTCAGTCGATAAAAATCTTTTTTATGCGCATTTTGTGTCAGAATAATTTTATCAGCATGTTGGCATGACGGCTATAACATTAAATTGAATCTTCAATGCAGATTTAATTTTATGCGAATTTTTGAAGTGGTGTCCAATTTTTGGGGACGCTAGGCACTAATGGGTTAAGGCGTCGATTTATCCGAATCTGAAAACACCTAAAAGCGACGTTTGGAACTTGAAGTGTAGAAAGTTTTGAAATAATGTTTTAATGTTGTCGATTTCTGACCATAGCCTACAGACGAGAGGATTCTGAAGCATTTGAATTTTTGTGCCTGGACGAAATTTTTAACATTGCACATTGCATAATTTCACACAACAAAAGATTAGGCTATGTTAAATAATCTACAATGTAGGCCTATGTAGGCCTACTGTGAGAAATTGCATTTCGCGTGCATCGACAATTTTGTTCAGATCTGAAGCCAGCAGATGCAAGCTCAATTACAGGAGTGAGAAATGGAGAACGAGTTTATCTAGGAACAACTGTTAGATGTAATGTTGATGCCAACCCAACAGCCAGTTACAATTGGTCGGATGTTACATATGGAAACACAACAAACTCTCCAAGTATCCAGATTTGGCACGATGGTGAATTTCGATGCACAGCATGGAATAAAGCTGCCAGCACTTCGGTTTCAATAATTGTCACGACATACAGTACGTAAAAGAAGAACTTGTTGAATCTTGGCAAATTTACTTTTCTAATCGTAACAGAAGTCAGTTCATCTGCAAAGAGGACTACAATGATTATAATTCATACGGCATAGTTCGGACGACCGAGACTTTGTTTGCAGAGTGATCCCTAGGTCTATATATCTTTTGCTTCTACTGTACTGTGAATGAATGGTATTGGGTTGTATCATCATGTGCCTTCAGTAAATACAAAATGTTAAACTCAAACTATCTTATTCTTGATTACCATTGGAAGAAACCCACAATAAGCATTCGATGAAGCATGCAAAAGCACGTCAAGTATATAAAAGCATTATGCCTAGCAGAGTAGGTGGAACAGTAGGCCTAATGGCAAAGGAAAGAAAGAGAACAAAGTAAGCCTACAATCTTCTCTGCACGCATTGTGTACAATGTGTAAGCCCCTATCGGAGCTTCCATTATCAGGTAGATTCATTTTATAATCAACCTGAATGACTGCAAGACCGATGTATGGCTTATTTAATAAACACTGCCTCAGCTGAAGGGAACTAAAGTAGAACTCACGCATTATTAGCGTCGTCATTGTTTTTATTGTGTAGGCGTCGTAGCTTAGGACCACTGTATAAACTCGTTCTGTTTAATAAATTAATAAGATTTTTGTTGTGATTCTTTACATCATTTCTTTAAGTTACGACGACGGTTTCAACCACAACTGCTTCTACTATATCAGGTAAGCTTATGTCACGGTTTAATATCCAGTTAAAATATTTTAAAATACAGAAGGTCAGTGTAAGTGCAGTGGGAATTTTCGAATGATGATGATGATGATGATCTTGGTTATGATATTGACTATCATTGTGTGTGTATGTGTATGTTTTATCACCTTGATGTTCATGGAACCGAATAACTGAAACGTTTATAGTGTTACTGTTTTAATCTTCGATTGATGAGTTTCTCTGTCTTTGCTGAGTGGATCACACACGAGGCATAGCTGAGTTCTGTCGTTGCTATCTATCTGTCTGTGTCTGTCTGTTTTTCTGCCTACTTAAGTGCATCAGCTTTGTTTATCAACATGTACAGCATATATATATATATATTATATATATATATGACATTATATGTGTGTGTGTGTGTCTTCAGCTGCGACAACTTGGCCTTCTTCCACTACTACCATCACCCCCAGCAGATCCAATCCAAGTGATTCCAATACAGGAGGTCAGAGAGTTCAGTGTTCATGTAGAAATAGACTTGATTGAAATGGGAGCAGAAAGTTCTTTTTCAAGTAATTTTTTTCTTCTTAGCAAACACTGATAGCTGTGATATTTCAATGGTTGTCACTCTTTGATCTGACTTTCCCTTTTCCTAAATCGGTGTTTTCTGATTTAGCTGTATATTTATTTCTTCTAGTTGCTGCATGACGGTAGGCCTAGTAGGCCCTACTAATAGGCCTACATACATGTAAGCTTAAAAACGGTACACCAAAAGTCGTTGTCTCTATTTCTTTATCAATCGTTTCGGCACTACCTGACCGCCATTAGTCTCAAACTGAAATTACTCTTATTAACTAACAACTGCTTGCTAACACAGCAGTGGCGTAACCAAGCGGATGTTTCAGGGGTTAAACCCCCATTGGCTTAGGTAAAAAAATGTAAAGGTTATTTAGCCACCTAAATAAGAAAGAAAAGCTTGTAGTAACAATTGTCTTCGTTACTTTATTCCCTTTGTTACTTTATCCCCTTTCTATTTACTGCAATACTGTTGGGTTGGTGTCTGGAAAATCATCCGGCCAGGCCATAAAAAAACTCCAAGCTCCCTAATAAATTCCTGGATACGCTACTGTTGACACATCATACTCACATGCAAATTAATGCGCAACAGGGCCTACGTATTTTGATATCACGCATGTGGCGCTGAGGAATTTATGCTAGTTGAATTATTCATGACAGTTCAAGTGAATGATTATTGTTGGCAATGATATTAGAACTTCTTTCGGAGTGAAGGACTTGCAGAAGGATCCAGAATGTAGGACCAAGTTTGGGAGGTTGTTCTTTGCTTAATTGTTTCTTTGGTCGGGAGTGCTATAAGCAATTGATACATTGCCAATGGTCTCGAAGCATTCGTTTCACCCTTCCTGCTCATAGTCTCTTAACCTGTTGTTTTCCTTTGAGTTCTTTTGTTATAGCCTACTAAATCGGGAGAACAGTTCTGTCACTACTGACGTCGGTGATTGTGGAAAAATTAGAACAAATATTGAACATCACTCTGATGTGCATGATGATGAAAATTGAAACCTGAATTAACTATAGGGCCCACAGGGGAGTATAAGCCCAATCATTTGCATCTGCAGGCTTTGATATGTACGGGTACTCGCCTTATAATATTTCTTAGAATTTAGAGAAGACTTCGAATGAGCGCAGCCACCTCTTACTCTCTTATAACGTTTGAAGGATGTTGTTATTTAAAATGCTAGAATCACATATTGATCATGTTTACAGGCGTATTATCGGATGGAGCTAAAGTCGGAATCGGTGTTGGCATTGGCGTCGGTGGAACATTGGTTTTAGTCGGAATTATCATTGCGGTTCTAAACAAGAGATATGAATGTATGAAAAGAACAAAGACAGGTATTTTATGGGAAGCGCCATACGACTAATTTGCTCCATTAGGGGTGATTTTCACATGTCACTATGGATGTTTTTTAGTGTTAATTTGCCATAATATAACTGGATAGTAATCTCATTTTTGAAATGAACGTACCACCACATTTTCCTCTATTAATTTTTTATTCGCTTGTGTATCCATCACGCATTTTTTTCAGTTACAGCAGGTCTACTTTGTTAGCTACTATTGAAGTAATGTTAATGACATCGAGTCAATGAGTCCAACGGTCTATACATAAATTTTCGTTTACTTTTTTTAGTTGAGTCGAATGGTCTAATATTTGCAAATTAAAACTCAAGTGTCTCATTATAATATAGGATTTTTGGCTGTGACTTGTTTGGTAGATGGACAGCTTGACAAACAACCTGAAGGTTCAGATTCAAGCAGAATTCAGGGAGACAATTCAATTGCTCAACAGTACGAACCTCTGAAGATTCTTTCAACGCAAAACTCTACTGCTGGTCCAACCTATGAACAGCTGACAACATCCACTAACGTTGATGTTGCTGAACACAATCTTTCCAACGGACCAACTTATGAGAACATTGAACACACGTCAAATGCAAACGAATCTTCCTTAGCAGCTTATCAGAGTCTTCAACACAGGGAACTGTCGCCATCAGATGCATATGAAGCCATAAGGACTAATCAATAGGCTAATGATAGGCTATAGTAGGCCTAGCTTGTTAAAATGAAATTGCACATTTTTGAAAACCAAGACTCGTGGAACACAATAATTATTGGGAGTAGGGTTGGTAGGCCTACAGTAGGATAACATGAAAACTTAGTTAGCATCCGAACAGCGCTTTTGTTTTTTCTATCGCATTGTCTCTTATTGTTGACTTCATTCTTGAAAGATTGATTCCTTTTATCAGCTGTATCATTTAGTCGACTTGTATATTTGGCCACTGTTCCATTGTAATAGGCCTGTGTGAAAGCAGTTTCGTACTGTTTTACGTGGCAAATGGCGTAGTGTGCAAACTGCACGTTTCCTGTGCTGTTAGTGCGGGTATAATTCTTTTACTAGTTCTGCCAGACATAGGTTCATTGTAATTCTGCTTCATTTGCGTTATGTCATTAAGAAGTTCGTGGTCTTCATTACTTATTAGAAGAGATTGCCTAGTTGATTTTCGTCTAATTTGTAAACATTTATGAATTTCACATTTTACTACAAAGATAATAAATTTTAAACACGTATTCGTAGACCATGACAGAATTAGTCTATGTTTATAAGTCAGCACAACTACTTCCGGCCAAGACTGCAGAGAGTAAACACATTTGTAATAAGATAACACTGGTCAACAGTGATTTTGTTTCCTGAACACTTTCAGGTGTCTCTTATGCAGTTTCTGCTGCTGATCACGAAAATGACCTTGAAATTGTCCCAGCATGTACCGTTTTTGAGAAATCTTCAATTTTTCTATTTATTTCCATTTTTCAGATATAACGTTATAATAAGCTTCGTGTAACTGAGGTATGTCCAGGCATGCACTTAGGACAGTTTACATATATGTTTGTCTTGCATAATAAAATATAAACTTGGGCCTGCATATGCATTAATGCTGGTTAGAATCTTCCTCCGAAAGTTCTAAGCACTATTAGAGCCGCTTCTCTGCATAGGCCTACATGTATATCTCACTGAGGAAGTTGACATCAGTTTGTTTGTAGTTTGATGTCGTATTTCCAAAATTTAGTTTGGTCTACAATCTACATGTATGCAAGATGTATAACAAGTTAGCCAGTTTATATACAGATAAGCTTTAAATTATAATATATTTTAAGACGGTTGTTGGCAGCAGAAATATCTCGCTAGTGTTGCATGAAATGTGATACATGCACATTTTGATACAGTTGTGGAGAGTAGGCTATGCTATATGAGTAATCCTCAGAGACACGCAGTGACTGAACTTGTCAATAAAGCTTTGAGCTGTACTTTGGTTGCAAGACTGGAGAGAAAGCCAAGGAATGCGTGCCTCTCATTTGCTGTGGAAGATGTGCTGCAGCAGATCTTAGAGTTTGACTCCGGGGGTCCTGCGAAAGCAATGCTGTATGCCGTCCCGATGGTCTGGCGAGAGCAGAAAGATTATGACTGTGACGGGCTGATCAGTTTGTCTCCCTAATGTTTCTGGTTTCTCGGGCAAGAATAGGAAAGGAAACTAAGTGATACAGTCATCATCAGCACATAATATTATGAGGAAGAATTGTCATAAAGATTTGTTTTCCAATGAAATTAAATTATAGTATATTGAAAATAATAGGCAATAAACAAGCATTTCAGTTAAAATCTTTCATGCCCGTTTTCTCAAAAACCTTACGTGATACAAAAATTCTGAGAACACCACCGTTTTCAGCACGTCAACTTCTATAGAAACCAGTCAAAGTTTTTTCGGAAACAAAAAAAGTTAAAATTTGTTGACCAGTGGATAATATGCAATAAACAAGGCTAACAAGCATTTCAGTTAAAATCTTGCATGCCTGTTTTCTCAAAAACCTTACGTGATACAACAATTCTGAGAACACCACCGTGTTCAGCACGTCAACTTCTATAGAAAACAGTCAAAGTTTTTTCAGAAACAAAAAAAGTTTAAATTTGTTGACCAATGGATAATATGCAAAAAACAAGCATTTCAGTTAAAATCTTAGATGCCCGTTTTCTCAAAAACCTTACGTGATACAACAATTCTGAGAACACCACCGTGTTCAGCACGTCAACTTCTATATAAAACAGTCAAAGGTTTTTCAGAAACAAAAAAAGTTTAAATTTGTTCACCAGTGTAATATGCAATAAACAAGCATTTCAGTTAATATCTTGCATGCCCGTTTTCTCAAAAACCTTACGTGATACAAAAATTCTGAGAACACCACCGTGTTCAGCACGTCAACTTCTATAGAAAACAGTCAAAGATTTTTCGGAAACAAAAAAAAAAGTTAAAATTTGTTGACCAGTGTAATCATAGCACATCGTTTGTAATAAGATAATCACAGCACATCGCAAACCGGTTACACCGGGACAATTTTGCCCTTTTGCCAGAGTCGTCGGGACACCGGGACGCACCACAAAAACCGGGACATGTCCCAGAAAACCGGGACGTGTGGTCACCCTGATCTAAGAACTTGTGCCCATTATACTGACGGTCAATATAGGCCTAAGCTTAATCGTTATAAGAGTCAACTCGGCACCGTGATCTAAAATAATTTTAGGTCGACTCTATTATAGACTTCTAGCGAGTAAAGGGAACACTATAGGAACTGGGTGAAGGACGTAGACCTGCTGCATACATAATTATAATTGCTCATTCATGCGTTTCGAAAGTTGTCTACTCTAAACATCAGCGAATGTACGAGACGAGGAAGTGAAATGAATTATTATCCTTAATGCATTTGAACGTTTCTTCGGATATGACTATAGCTGCATCAGTTTCCTAACGCAGATTGGCGTTAAGACATAACATAAAAATTAATGGATATCCGAATAATTTTAGGCCTTTGCTGTTTTATTTTATTAACACCAGGTAAGACTCATGCGCTGTACAGTTACTACGAGACAGTAAAAAACCAATTGTTGACATACGGTAGCTTGGCTTGCGGCAACTATAATAATATTTAGAACGAACGTTAGTATTTTCCTGCTGTGCTCAACTTTTGGCTGATGGCCATTTATACATGTAGTTTGCGTCAAATGAACCACATTGGTTACCTCATACGTATAGTGTACACAGAACCGTGCAGTGAGGACGCCTCTATGAATGAGAACACATTGTCAAGTTAATTTTATTTTAGAAATTTTAATATCATGCAAGCAGGTTCTACACACAGGGGACCTCAAATGGCCTGGCATTAATCCAAATCATAAAGCAGTCGTAGAAGATCTCGCCCGATCATTTCTCTGTTGAAAACCGTTTTCATTTACATTTGTTTGCATTTACCCATGCATAGCTGCTAGGCTATTCTACATTTCTGTCTGGTCTCTGACTCTCTGCCAACTGGATTCAGAACGCAACTGGGTATCAAAATCCCTGACTTGACGCAGCACCCGCTTGGCATGAGTTGGTGCCCCGCACTTAGAGTTTCACTAGCGCCATAGGCGCCGAGTTGAGTCGAAGAGTGAGAGTGCCCAAAAAGAATGTGACAAAAATCCGTGCGTGAGTGCGGGAAAATAATTTTGATCATTTTTAATATGAGAGTTATTGAAATTACCTCTGTTCAAAGGGGAAACTTGATCCTAGTTTGAGGGGACGCCCTCGTGGCTAAAAGACGATCGCGAGTCTCACAGCGCCAAGCAGGAAAGAGGTTTGGGGAGCATATGTGCTAGGGTGTCCCACGATTGCACAGGAAAAATATTTTTCTTGAAACTTGAAATGCAGTCCCTCCAAAAAGTTTCCTTATGGTCCTATGATAGTACCTGCCAAATTTCTGGACATTTTGAAAATATTTAGAGGCCGCTCAAAGCTCACATATAATATGTGTAAGTTGTCACAAATTATACGTGCGACATATAGGCCTATGAGTTTGAAATTTTCGGAGGTCCACACTTTGATCCCACTAGCGTGCTTATGTATTGCTTAATAACCTTATATTGCTCTGAAATACTAAAATCTACAAATATGCAACCTTATTGTATTTGCGAATGAGGTTTTTCAAGCATAAGGACGACAGTTAAGCTCTCGAGCAAACGAATGATGTAAATGTCGTGCACTAGGATTGCAGGTCGCTACCTCCACATGGCAATCATCAGTGGAGTAGAAATGAATAAGGTTAACAGATTGTCAGTCTGATTTTTCTCTAGTTGGTGGAAGTAGCCTACAAACATGTTGGTGTGCTAAAGTTGACCTCTGGACCAGGACAGGAATCAACGGTTGCAGTTTGAACCTTTTGAAGTCGTGAAAGTGTGATGCATTAGGCCTAATTATTGGCAAATGCTTTGAGACAACGGCTTTCAATAACTGCATATTAAATAGAGTTTGCAATGCCTTGCACCCTTCTACATCAGCCATCAGTCGTAACATCTTGTTAACATCACAGAAATCTTTTAAGTCCAGTTGCCTGGTGCATTCTTTGTGTCCTTGGTAAAAATTTGTCCATCAATGGTCTGTAATTAAGCTCTGCAAGCCATTTAAAGATGAATGCTCCAATCTGGTTCACCATCAACCAAACCCTCGACCAATGCTACTGCAGTCTGCATCTAACAAATCATAAGAATTCATTACTGAACAGCTTTAGCGTGGCCATACTCGAAATATGACTATCAAGAATTTTCAAAACTCTTGGTATTCATGGTTGGATTGAACAATTCGGTAGCATTTCGCAAGCCTGTTGCCATCACAGAGCAAGTTGGATGGGTAAGGCAATATAGATCTAATTGCTTTATGATGGAAACGAATCACATATACAGTTGACGACCGTGAATTACAGGGCATCCAACCCAAACAAGTCTCAGATTTGTGATTGACATCTACAGTCAGGCGGTGTTCTCATGTAGAGTCACTGCTCTCTTTGAATTAATCCATAGCTTTATAATTCTGGCAATGCTGCTCTAGATGACAAGTCTGAAAATGATGCAACATCATTCTTGGTATACCAGCACCTAAGATATAAGAGATAGCAATTCTCTCTGTTCTTTCAGTGAGTTCTCATTAATGTGGAATAACGGGGTTATCTCTTCCTAAAAGTTTTTCCCAAACCATGCTGCGTTCAAATATAGTTTTCTCGATCTTTCGGTGAAAGAGTGGCGAGATAGCCAATCGTATAAGACCACGTGTGATTTTTCATAACGTTGGTCTGTGTAAATGACTGTGCTGAACAAACATGACGCAGCTTTGATACAGAATTTCAGCTCAACGATAACGAAGAACGTAGATCGGAGACAATTTCTCGTACAGGTTGTCGAAAAACACAGGCACATGTTTTCTAACCACAATTGTGACAATCTTGTTGACATGTGTAAATGTAGAACGTAGAACTGAAGAACAATTTGAGTGCAGTGATGTAGAATCAGCAGATCAGTATGAGAATAGTAAAAAAATAACGGTCCAGACGTTGATTTGTTGTGTAGCTGCATGGGGTGTGCAATTAAAACTTTACTGTGTGGTCCTAGGACAAATAGGGGTTGAACCTCACAGCCCCCTCAGAATTTCTTACTATGAAGCAGATGAAGGTATGGAGGAGCTAAAACCACGACTTGTTACATTATCAAGAGTTTGTAATGACTACTCCCAATGATTAGTTGTGTGTGCACTGATATTGTGTCCAAAGTTCAAAAATCTCAAATTTTTCTCGATTTTGCATTTTTTGAGCATAAGACTATGCCCAAAATATCCATTGTATCCAATAAAGTTAAATACCTGTTAATTCTACCATTCACGAGCTTTCCAAGGGTAGTAAATTTGTTATAATAGGATCAACGATTGGGATATAAAGGCATTTAGAAGTTGGACACATCAGGCGCAAATTATGCCAATATGGGTTAAATTTGGGCGGCTTGAGCCACCCCTAAATATTTTTTTAGTGTCATAAAACTTTACAGGTGTTATTATGGGACCATATGGAAACTTTTTAGGGGGACTGCATTTCAAGTTTCTAGAAAAATATTTGTTGGGACACCCTAATATGTGCTCCTCACCATTGTCGATTTTTTATGTCCCACTGCTATGGTGGCATCTTAGGCTGCCATTTTAACGAAATTATTCATCATAGTCGTGGTTTAAGACTTGAAAAGCATTCTTGTAATTGTTTTAAAAACATTCCTCACTGAAATAGTGACATTTTAAGCTGTAGTCTCATCAAAATGTCCTATTATTGCACAGCTTAAACACATGATTCAAGGGCTTCAATAAAATGTTCCTCCCAATTGTCTAAAGAAATTTGATCACTCTTTGGGTCAACATGTACTTCTCCTTGAATAAATAAATCAAACAATTTCGTCTAGATTAGCCACTATTTAGCATGCCACTATTAACACTGTGGAGTGTGGAAATGACGTCTTTCAAATAGTTTTGACAGGCAATTTAGTCTAGGCATATTTGTTATCGCAGCAGTGGCGTAGGCAAGGGGGGTTTCGGGGGTTAAAACCCCCCCATTGGCTCCGAAAAAAAGGTTTTTTAAGGTTATTTTTTCATTTAAGTAAGAAAAAATAGCAAAAAACAGGGTTTTCTGTCATAAACCCCCCCATGAAAAATTCCTGGCTACGCCACTGTATCGCAGACAAAACCGTATCCCGCTTTCGTTATGCTGGGAGGTGACTCTCGCGCAGTGAGAAACATTATTAAGCATGTAAAATAAAAAGAAACAATGTCATTCAAAGCGTTGCCTTCGTCCGTAAAAAAAGTGGCGGAAGCGAATCGTATAAGGAAGAATTCGGTGTATCTTCATATTCGCTGATCGGCTGGGGACCAATAGAGTTCAGACTACCGGATGAGGTCAAACTGGAGTAGTAGCAAGGACAGTTTATAAATTATAATAGAGAGTCCTTGGAGTAATAGTAAGGTAAACTAACTGAGATTTTTAAAATATGTAGGCCTATATATAAAAGACGCAATGATTTTTATAGATAAGCAATGCCGACAGAAAAACACATCTTGCTGGCTGATTTCTGTTGGTGCCCATTAGACTGGTCCACAAACCATAGCCAAAAAAATAAGTTGTTGGAATTTTTTCTCCACAAGACTTATTTTTGTCCACTTGGGGTAGATAGTCTCCCTGTAAAATTTCAGCCTGATTGTGCAACATTTAGAGGTCAACCCATTCTGAACATTTTACTTGAGTGCTGATAATGTCTTTACGTCATGTTAACCGTCATTAATAGACTAATATGGCTTAGTCTAATTTGAGATCCGACCCAGAGCACTGACTATTGGGAAACCAGTCTCTCGATTGTCTACTGCAAGATTACTACGAAGCCTGGATGCACAGCAACTGCTTCAGTTTCATCATATCACTAAAGGGAGACCCCTTCCGGAAAGCTACAAAATGGCCTATGATGCAGTTGTTTGTATTTGGGTGCTTGCCAGAATACCAACACAGCTGGTGTATAAGGAAACTGCCAAAGCTTTACCAGAACTACCTACCTCTGAAGATTCACTGACCACTATAAAGAGAAAGTGACAGGATGAAGACGACATGTTGAAGAGTGATCTTCAAAAATTGTTCGATATTGCTCAAAGGATGTGATGACAGAAATCCAGCAAGACTAAGATCGTGATATCCTTCGAATAGGTCCTACAAAGAGCAGACGTATTTTCCAGCAGCATGAGTGGAGTAAACTTAAAGACAGCAGCAAAAGAAAGCGGAAAGAGGCAACTGCAGGAAAAAGAGAGAATGGTGAAAACTAAAATGAAGAACGCAAGACAAAAGGCAGTTATGAAGCAGCAGGTGAACTTTCTGCGTTGGCATCTATAGAAGTATTTGATTACATTGATGAGTATCAGAAAACTTAGTCCTAGTACGTATGCAATACATCTACAATCTACAATGGCTGCATAAAAAGCTGCTACTAACTGCCTCATTATTAAAAAAGATCCAAGAACATCATCCAGTCCTCTTTAGTTTAGTTGTTGGTGCTTTGTACCGTGTTGGCCTTCCAGACCGTGATCCTTGGTCTGTAGATGGAGCTGTCACACTGGCGATTGGTTATGACATTAATTTAAGAAATACCACTTTCTAGAAATTCGGAATAATAGAAGGATAAGAAGCAGCTAGGTCTAGGTGCAATAGAAGGACAAGAGTGCCCACTGGCATGCCTGCTATTACCTCACTGAGAAGGCAAAATGCTGTCCAGCATCGACGGATCAAAGGAAAATATGGACCGCAAAGCTACTTTTGTCACTGGAAATTGTGAGGAAAAACTCTTGGCAATCCCAAAAATGGTGAACGGCATTCAAGAAGGTGACTCTCAGGTCAATACCAGTGTTGAAGTACGGCAATTGAGAAGAGGAATCTCCCTGGACATCGCTCAATGTCGCTCAGGTCGTACATTAACCATTACCGAACAATTTATCTACATCTGTCTAAATAGCATAAAAAGTGTCAAATGGGTTGACCTCTAAATTTCATTTGTTTTCATTAAAATAATTTGTGATTATTATAATCATGATAAGGAACAAAGCAAGCCTTGTGGAGAACTGAAATCTGTTAGATGAATTTTGTGGACCACTCTAGTGCCCATGCATGGGTGGGCCTCGCATGGCCAATTTCGGGTAGTACTGGGCAGTGACGGGTCTCGCAGAGTCGGCGCCCATGAGTAGCGCTTTAGATAGCGGTTCACGATTGGAAGTAGCATTAAGTGGGTGAAGACCAGGCACGTTCGAGCAAGTAGACCTACTGAAATGTGAGCCTAATAGCATAGGACAAAAATTAATAGCAGGGAATCCATATCCCACATGATGATGATGATGATGGTTCTCTGCCCGAAGGCAGGCTCACTGATTTTACGACCCTGGGAATGAGGTGAGTGAGGTGGTTTCCCGTTGCCTTCCCCACAGACAATGATGAGTAAGCAACTTGCCCAAGGTCGCTCCGCAGGAGCTTTCGCCCCTACGTCCCACGCGTGCTAGCCCGAGATATCTAAACCTCTAAGTGTCATCTCCCAGCCCGGGGCTTGAACCGCAGTCCGTTGCAACCAACAGACGTATGCTGCTCTCGCTTACCGGTGTAGCTAACTAGGCCAGTTATATCCCACATAGCTCTGAATAAAAATTATCTTCCAGGCTTCGACTGTTGCTCTTAAATGAACCGGTTTGGAATTGGCTGAAGATTTGTTCTTGAAATCTAGTCACTAGTGGGGCGCGGTGGTGTAGTGGTGGCGTCGTTGCCTTGAAGCCGGAAGGTTCGGGGTTCGAATCCACCTCGCCGCGTAGGGACCTTGGGCAAGTCCTTCACTCGCAATTGCTCAGCGCTTCGGCGTGAAACTCCGATGCAGTGTCCGCTCTGCGTTCTGGAGCGCCTCTGAGTAGAGAGAGCTTGAAGGGGCGCTATAACAAGTGCACATACAAACAAACAAACATTCAATGGCGACGCAGCTATTCAATTTAAGCTGGTCGAGTCAGTGTCATTGACAATATTTCAGCAGGTCGCAGAAGTTAAATGCAAAAAAGAAATTACAATTTCAAAGAAATTTTAGCTGGTTAGACGACAGATGACGAGTAGGCCTAATAAATAATTAGTATAAGAAGATCAAATGACCTTCTGCGACAATAACGATGTTGTTGCAATTCAATAAAAAGAATATGGTTTTCCAGGACCCAGGTAAACTTATATAAGGTCACTGATATAACTACGTCAAAAATCGACATTAATATTGTCGAGGATTTAAACAGTGAGGTTTTTCTGTTCTATTCAGTACACTAGAGTAGTATGCCGAACTTTTTTAGCGCTATCGCTATACTAATAATTAAAATCAAATGTTGCTTTTATTTGTCTTTAGTTTCGGAAGGTGCTCTAACAATATCTCCAAGCAATAGAGCTGTTCTTAATGGAGCTACTAACGTCAGTATGTCGTGTGCATCCAGCGTAAGAATTCAGACAATAAACTGGAACTATTTACCAGTTGGAGGATCATCTGCAGTGTATATTGCAACTGGTTCATATGTTGATGATCCACAAAATCAGTTTTATGCAATTGAACAATCGGGAACTCAGCAAAGTAACTTAATCATCCTCAGTGCCACGATGGCAAGAGCCGGAACATATTTTTGTACTGATAACGCAGCTCAACCAGCATATGCACAGTTGATCATTATCAGTAAGTTATCAGTTTATGCATTTCAAACCAATATCCGTGTATTTTAGTTGAAATTTCTAGGTGTTCAGTCATAAAAAACATACATGTGGGAATAACGAGGGAGGCGGGCGATCAAACGAGCAGCTGCACATGGGCGGATACAAAGGTCAATCCGGTGTCACGAAATAGAGTATCCCCCGTATTAATTGTATCCCCCAAATTAAAAAAAGTCGAAAAAACCGCTTCCGCGTGTATTTTTTGCAAATTAATTTTCATCTGCTTTGTTTTGAACAATGACACTAGCAGGTATGTTTATTCCTCTAGATATTTTTTTGCCCTGTTTTTAGAGCACTTAAAACATTTAAAACACTTAAGAACACTCAGAGTCACTAAACAAATTCGAGTTGCCTTTATCTGAGCATTGCTTAGGACACTTAAAACAATTTGAGTCACTTTAAATTTTGATTACATCATAAATTATTTTATTATGCGCATTTTTCAAGAAAGGGATAGAATGGTTCATCCCCCCGGATAGTATAGATCTGTTAATTACATCCGGGGGGAATAGATTAATTCATCCCCCCGGATAGCTTTCAGGGGGATACTCCGTTTCGTGTCACCCGCCGTGCTTCCCCCATTTAAAAAGTGCATGGAACGTGGCTCCCCATTTGGTTTCAACAAGCCATTGAATCAATGCAGCGGGGGAGAAAAGTAGGATACTAGAGTGGCCATAGTATAGTATTGCTTGCATGCATTACTTCGACCAGTAAGACTGATGACTGGAAAAAGGTCATCAGTTATTTTGGCAGAGAAAATTGGTATATTTTGTAGACATTTCATACAAACGACTAAAAAAAGATCATCAGATCTTTTCTGGCAAAGATGACCAAATTTTTTTGGCTCCCTTCGAAAATTTCTGTATCCGCCCCTGCAGCTGCATTAATTTGTGATGAATTCTGGATTTTATTTCTCTTTGGGTTCTCCTTTTGCCGCATACATGTATAAACAGTTTCTCATTAATAAGATTCTTGTTATTATAACAATCTCTCTTTGTTCGGGGCTGAATCGCGATAAAATCAAGTGTTGATTTTCAGTCATTTCAGCTAATTAAGCAAAACTAAATTTGATTTTGCACTATTCGGTTATTTTTTCTATCTACAGAAATTGCTACTTTCAAATACTTTCAATGGCGTTATACATGTATAAAGAAAATTCCACTTTGTAAATGCTTATAAATTTTCTCTCAGAACTAATTTAATCTCTTAGCATAGACCTACTCAGTTGTATTTCTGCTCCACTTGCCCGGTATTCGTTTATCTCGACAAATTCTCAAATTGCATTATTTTCTAAAATTGCATTTGTGTAGATTCGGATCCAGTGTGCCGAATGACACCCAATGCTCCGACAGAACTCCTATACAACCAAACAGTGCAGATGTCTTGCAGCATCAGTTACACGGCCAATACTTCTTATGTGATGGTGGATATGATTTGGTCAAGGGACGATTCAGCCGCCGCCGTCAGCAGCTCAACTCAGACTAACACTTCTGCTACTCTGACTACAGCCAGTTCAACAGTCACAGTTACACCTGGAAACTTTACATCTTTCCCAATATACAGATGTAATACGACATTCAGAATTACTGGCAATCCACCAACTGGATCTGCAAACAATGCACCTGGCTATTCAAAGTCAACACAGTTGTTCAGTTCACCCATCAACGTCATCTGTAAGTAAATGGATATTTTCACGTGTTTACCCATAATTTACAGGTGTAAAAGGACATTCCGATTTGGTGACTATCCCCATGAGAATAATCTCTCAATACACCTGCGGATCTTAAGTCCACATCTCTGTGCAGTTCACGTATATGTAACGTTTGAATCATGATTTTGGTGCTTTAGGAATTCCAGACACTGTAGTTTAGGGTAGGCCCTATATGATTTTCCACGTCATTTATTACACTATGGTCGGTAGAGGGTTAAACAGGTGTATGAAGGATGCAAGAGGTGAAGAGGCTTATATACGATAAATTATAAGGTGAATGGGGTGACCCGTCAAAATAGCCCGGTCAAAACAGCCCCGTCAAAACGGCCCCGTCATAATCGCCCACCGACAAAACAGCCCCGTCATAATCGCCCACCGACACAACAGCCCCGAAAAAAGTAGTTCCCGACAAAATAGCCCCGTCAAAACAGCCCGGGTAAACAGTTCCGTGAAAATAGTCCAGTCAAAGACGCCACCGACAACTCAGTTCCAGCACTTCTATTTCAGATGTATAAAAACATTCATCCAGCTTCCATTTCTTAAGCGTTTTATCATTCATTCAGCTTATGTAATATATAAAAAATCTTGATCCCGCTTCGATTTCTCAAGCGTTTTATCATTCATCCAGCTTATATTTTAGACATATAAAATACCTTCATCCAGCTTCCATTTCTTAAGCATTTTATCATTCATCCAGCTTCTTTTTCAGATCTATGAAAACATTAATCTAGCTTCTATTTAAGATCTATAAACCTTCATCCAGCTTCCAATTCTTAAGCATTTTATCATTCATCCAGCTTCTATTTCCGATCTATAAAAACATTAATCCAGCTTCTATTTAAGATCTATAAAACCTTCATCCAGCTTCCATTTCTTAAGCGCTATATCATTCATCCAGCTTCTATTTAAGATATAAAATACCTTGATCTCGCTTCGATTTTTCAAGCGCTTTATCATTCCTACAGATTCTATTTAAGATATAAAATACCTTTATCCCACTTCGATTTCTCAAGCATTCTATCATCCATCCAGCTTGTGATTTTGTCACCGAGCATTTCGAACCAAACAAACTCTAATGCGAAATATAAGTAACAGCCATAATAAGAATCCTTTGAAGTGCAATCAACGTCACAAAGAATAAAACGTGAACCTGGATGAGTGATAAAGCGCTTAAGAAATATAAGCGAGATGAAGGTTTTATAGATCTCAAGTAGAAGCTGGATCAATGCTTTCATAGATCCGAAATAGAGGCTGGATGAGTGATAAAACGCTCTCGTGAGAAACCGAAGCGGGATCAAGGTATCTTATATCCTAAATAGAAGCTGGATGAATGGATCAAGGTATTTTACATCTTAACCCTCAAGTGACCAACTGGGGTTCCAGAGGACCCCAGCACCGTTTCGACTCGTGTTACTTTTTTGCTATCCAATATTTTTTAACGACGTTTTATGAATTTGTCACATGGACATTGCTCACTATTTACGTATAATTAAATCCGGTTTAACTTTCACGGTTATTTTTTAGATATGAAATATCTAGTGGGGTCCCGCAGGACACCAGCTTTATGATGATTTTTCTTATGGAACCGAACGCCACTTTATGCAAAGATATCATAACAGCGAGAATTGGTCCAGTACAATTTAGTGCAAAAGAAGCAATACAGAAAATTCTGGACTACAGGGACGTTGGAAAATATGATAGCACGAATAATGACCATGTCCAGGACACAATTTCGTGCATCATGAAGTACCGGTACATGAGATTTTACAACAAGGCAATTGAGCAGAAAACAATTTTCATATAATCACGGAAAGACTGAACAACGACGAAGTTACTGCTTTCCGTGACATCAGAAAAGTTTTTTCTGTTCAATTTTTTCTGTGAGTGGATGAGGTTACCGTGACAGGTGTAACTTCAGGCAGTACATAAAGTCCAAACCTGCAAACTTTGATATCAAGGAGATCCGGACAATACCCCGCCCATTACTTCCTGCCATTACCCCAGGCATTACCTCTGTTTGTTTACATTTAGGTCCAGTGTATAAATGTATATATGTATGTATGTATGTATGTATGTATGCATGTATGTATGTATGTTTGTATGCATGTATGTGCGTAAGTGTGTAGGTATGTATGTATTGTATGCATCTATAGATACATGCATTCATAAATACATGCATACTTGAGTGTATGATTGTGTGTGCTTATGAATGTATGAATGCATGTATGTATATACGCATGTGTGTACGTAAGTTAGGGTGTCCCAACAAATATTTTTCTAGAAACTTGAAATGCAGTCCCCCTAAAAAGTTTCCATATGGTCCCATAATAACACCTGTAAAGTTTTATGACACTAAAAAAATATTTAGGGGTGGCTCAAGCCGCCCAAATTTAACCCATATTGGCATAATTTGCGCCTGATGTGTCCAACTTCTAAATGCCTTTATATCCCAATCGTTGATCCTATTATAACAAATTTACTACCCTTGGAAAGCTCGTGAATGGTAGAATTAACAGGTATTTAACTTTATTGGATACAATGGATATTTTGGGCATAGTCTTATGCTCAAAAAATGCAAAATCGAGAAAAATTTGAGATTTTTGAACTTTGGACACAATATCAGTGCACACACAACTAATCATTGGGAGTAGTCATTACAAACTCTTGATAATGTAACAAGTCGTGGTTTTAGCTCCTCCATACCTTCATCTGCTTCATAGTAAGAAATTCTGAGGGGGCTGTGAGGTTCAACCCCTATTTGTCCTAGGACCACACAGTAAAGTTTTAATTGCACACCCCATGCAGCTACACAACAAATCAACGTCTGGACCGTTATTTTTTTACTATTCTCATACTGATCTGCTGATTCTACATCACTGCACTCAAATTGTTCTTCAGTTCTACGTTCTACATTTACACATGTCAACAAGATTGTCACAATTGTGGTTAGAAAACATGTGCCTGTGTTTTTCGACAACCTGTACGAGAAATTGTCTCCGATCTACGTTCTTCGTTATCGTTGAGCTGAAATTCTGTATCAAAGCTGCGTCATGTTTGTTCAGCACAGTCATTTACACAGACCAACGTTATGAAAAATCACACGTGGTCTTATACGATTGGCTATCTCGCCACTCTTTCACCGAAAGATCGAGAAAACTATATTTGAACGCAGCATGGTTTGGGAAAAACTTTTAGGAAGAGATAACCCCGTTATTCCACATTAATGAGAACTCACTGAAAGAACAGAGAGAATTGCTATCTCTTATATCTTAGGTGCTGGTATACCAAGAATGATGTTGCATCATTTTCAGACTTGTCATCTAGAGCAGCATTGCCAGAATTATAAAGCTATGGATTAATTCAAAGAGAGCAGTGACTCTACATGAGAACACCGCCTGACTGTAGATGTCAATCACAAATCTGAGACTTGTTTGGGTTGGATGCCCTGTAATTCACGGTCGTCAACTGTATATGTGATTCGTTTCCATCATAAAGCAATTAGATCTATATTGCCTTACCCATCCAACTTGCTCTGTGATGGCAACAGGCTTGCGAAATGCTACCGAATTGTTCAATCCAACCATGAATACCAAGAGTTTTGAAAATTCTTGATAGTCATATTTCGAGTATGGCCACGCTAAAGCTGTTCAGTAATGAATTCTTATGATTTGTTAGATGCAGACTGCAGTAGCATTGGTCGAGGGTTTGGTTGATGGTGAACCAGATTGGAGCATTCATCTTTAAATGGCTTGCAGAGCTTAATTACAGACCATTGATGGACAAATTTTTACCAAGGACACAAAGAATGCACCAGGCAACTGGACTTAAAAGATTTCTGTGATGTTAACAAGATGTTACGACTGATGGCTGATGTAGAAGGGTGCAAGGCATTGCAAACTCTATTTAATATGCAGTTATTGAAAGCCGTTGTCTCAAAGCATTTGCCAATAATTAGGCCTAATGCATCACACTTTCACGACTTCAAAAGGTTCAAACTGCAACCGTTGATTCCTGTCCTGGTCCAGAGGTCAACTTTAGCACACCAACATGTTTGTAGGCTACTTCCACCAACTAGAGAAAAATCAGACTGACAATCTGTTAACCTTATTCATTTCTACTCCACTGATGATTGCCATGTGGAGGTAGCGACCTGCAATCCTAGTGCACGACATTTACATCATTCGTTTGCTCGAGAGCTTAACTGTCGTCCTTATGCTTGAAAAACCTCATTCGCAAATACAATAAGGTTGCATATTTGTAGATTTTAGTATTTCAGAGCAATATAAGGTTATTAAGCAATACATAAGCACGCTAGTGGGATCAAAGTGTGGACCTCCGAAAATTTCAAACTCATAGGCCTATATGTCGCACGTATAATTTGTGACAACTTACACATATTATATGTGAGCTTTGAGCGGCCTCTAAATATTTTCAAAATGTCCAGAAATTTGGCAGGTACTATCATAGGACCATAAGGAAACTTTTTGGAGGGACTGCATTTCAAGTTTCAAGAAAAATATTTTTCCTGTGCAATCGTGGGACACCCTAACGTAAGTGTGTATATATGTATGTATGTATGTATGTATGTATGTATGTATGTATGTATGTATGTATGTATGTATGTATGCATGTATGTATGTATGTATGTATGTATGTATGTATGTATGTATGTATGTATGTATGTATGTATGTATGTATGTATGTATGCATATATATATACATACATTCATACATACATGCATACCTGTGTGTATGTGTGTGTTTATGCATGTATGTATGTTCGTATGTATGCATGTATTTATGTACATATCTACATACATGCACTGGAACTACATGCAAACAGACGGGGGTTATGGCGGGGATAATGTCCTACGGGGTAATGGTGGGGGGTAATGACAGAGGTCATGGACCGGAGGGGTAATGTCCTATACCCCTTTTAAATCCATGCCAAAAAACATAGTCCTACTTCCTCGCTATGGCTTATCCCGCATGTTAGCTGGTTTGTAAGGCGTCCTGTGTTACTGCGCTATATAAATTGTCCTGATTATTGTTATTATTATTATTATTATTATTATTATTATTATTATTATTATTATTATTATTATTATTATTACTACTACTACTACTACTACTACTAACTCATAGAAACTACTGACATTGCTTATTTAAGCAATTTACATATGTTACCTTTGACGATATTGACGCATCAAGCAATGAACACGTTATTAATTATTGGGGTCCCACGGGACCCCAGTTGGTCATATTAAGGAGCAAAATATGTTGGTCGCATGAGGGTTAAATAGAAGCTGGATGAGTGATAAACGCTTAAGAAATGGAAGCTGGATGAAAGTTGTATATTTCTGAAATAGAAACTGGATGAGTGATAAATCGCTTCAGAAATGAAAGTGGGATCAAGGTTTATATATATATATATATGAAATAGAAACTTGATGAATCATATAACGCTTAAGAAATGGAAGCGGGATAAAGGTATTTACGTCTTAAATAGAAGCTGGATAGATGATAAAACGCTTGAGAAATCGAGGCTGGATGAAGGTTTTGTAGATCTTAAATAGAGGCTGGATTCACGAAAAGGCTTAAATCCGACTTCTATTAATAGTTATATTTACCAACGCGATCATTTCCGGAAGCCATCTTAAACTTTACAAGCATTATTTTCAACGCTTAAAAAGACGTTAATTTCGTCGGTCTTTTTTTAAACAAAAATCGTGTTCTTCCGCGACTTTGCCGATCCCCGACAAAATAGCCCCGGGCTGTTCTGACGGGGCTATTTTGACGGGGCTATTGTGTCGCTGGGCGATTTTGACGGGGCTATTTTGTCATTGGGCGATTATGACGGGGCAGTTTTGACGGGGTTATTTTGACCGGGCTATTATGACGGGGTGCCGGTGAATGGTGTAGGCTACGTGCTGCAGATAAATCAGCATTACCAAAAATTGTTAGCTTGTTTCATTTAGCGTAACTAGCGGCTCTCTATCTTACCTTCTTCTAACATCTGCAATTTTCTTAGCACTTGGAAGAAGCGCTTGCAATAAAAGTGACTGGAAAATTACGATGATGCCATGCGTGATTGATCGATTGCATTGCAAGTAATCCACAGAAAATGATCACTGTCAGAACATTATTGTAAGAAAGTCCTAGATGATCCACGTTCCGATGGGACATGTCTTTCTAAAAGGAAAGTGTTTTCTATTAAGGTGTCTGAAAACACCTGCAAGCAACGTTTGGCACTTGAAGTGTAGAAAGTTTTGAAATAATGTTTTAATGTTGTCAATTTCTAACCCTACAGGCCAGAGGATTCTGATGCAATGGTCTAATGCAATTCAAATGCTCCACATTCCGAATCTCTGTTTCTCTTTTGGGGCACTTGGATTTTTATGCTATAGGAAGAAATTTTTTAACAATGCACATTGCATAATTTCACATGACAACAGATCATGTGAAAATGATCTATGTACGATGAGAAATTTCATTACACGTGCATCGACAATTTTGTTCAGATCTGAAGCCAGCAGATGCAAGCTCAATAACAGGAGCGAGAGATGGAGATCGAGTGTATCTGGGAACAACTGTTAGATGTAATGTTGATGCCAACCCAACAGCCAGTTACAATTGGACGGATGTTACGTATGGAAATACAACAAACTCTCCAAGTATCCAGATTTGGCACGATGGAGAATTTCGATGCACTGCATGGAATAAAGCTGCCATCACTTCGGTTTCAATAAATGTCACGACCTATAGTACGTAAATGAAAAACTTGTTGAATCTTGGCAAATTTACTTGTCAAATCTGAACGTAAGTCAGTTCGTCTGCAAAGAGGATTATAATTATAATTCGTACGGCAAAGTTCGGACGGCCAAGACTTTGTTTGCATAGTGATCCCTAGGTCTATACATCTTTTGCTTCTACTGTACTGTGAATGAATGGTATTGGGTTGTATCATCATCGCAATTCAGTAAATATAAAATGTTAAACTCAAACAAACTTATTCTTGAGTCGCATAGGAAAAAACCCACAATAAGCTTTCGCTGAGGCATGCAAAAGCACGTCAAGTATATCGAAACATTTATGCCCAGCAGAGTAGGTGGAACTGGCAAAGGAAAGAAAGAGAACAGAGTAGGCATACAATCTTCTGTGCACGCATTGTGTACGATGCATATTCCCCTGTTGGAGCTTCCATAATCTGGTAGATTCATTGCAAAATCAATCGGAATGGCTGCAAGACTGATTTTTGGCTAAATTTTAATAAACACTGCTTCACCTGAAGGGCACTCAAGTAGAACTCACGCATTATATTATTAGCGTCGTCATTGTTTTTATTGTATGGGCGCCGTAGTAGCTTAGGACTACTGCATAAACTCGTTCTGTTTAAAACTAATAAGATTTTGTTATGATTCTTTACATCAATTTCTTTCAGTTACGACGACAGCTTCAACCACAACTGCTTCTACGAAATCAGGTACGTCACGGTTTAATATCCAGTTAAAGCATTTTAAAATACAGAAGGACAGTGTGAGTGTAGTGGAATTTTAGAATGATGATGATGATGATGATGATGATGATGATGATGACGATGACGATGACGATGACGATGACGATGATGATGATGATGATGATCCTGGTTATGATAATGACTATTATTGTTTGTGTGTGTGTGTTGTATCACTTTGATGTTCATGGAACCAAATAACTGAAACGATTGCAGTGGTTCTGCTTTCATCTGCGATTGATGAGTTTCTATGTCTGTTTATCTATGTCTTTTCTGAGTTTCTATATCTTTGCTGAGTGCATCATACACGAGGCATTGCTGAGTTCTGTCGTTGCTATCTATCTGTCTCTGTCTGTTTGTCTGACTACTTAGGTGCATCATCTTTGTTTATCAACATGTAGGCCTACAGCATATTATATTATAAATTATGTGTCTTCAGCTGCGACAACTAGGCCTTCTTCCACTACTACCATCATCCCAAGTAGATCCAATGCAAGTGATTCCAATACAGAAGGTCAGAGAGTTCAGTGTTCATGCAGAAATAGTCTTTATTGAAATGGAAGCAGGAAGTTCTTTTTCAAGTAATTTTTTGTTTTCTTCTTAGCAAACACTGGTAGCTATGGTATTTCAATGGTTGCCACTCTTTGACCTGGCTTTCGCTTTTCTTAATTCGGTGTTTTCTGAGTTATCTGTATATTTATGTCTTCTTATTGCTGCATGACGGTAGACCTAGTATTACCTACTAATACATAAAAACGGTGCAATGACAGTCGTTGTCTCTATATCTTTATCAATCGTTTCGGCACTACCTGACCGCCATTGGTTTTAAACTGAAATTACTCTTAACTAACAACTGCTTGCTAGCACAGCATAGATCTAGGCCTACTTATCATGCAAATCAATGCGCAATAGGGCCTACGTATTTTGGCATCACGCATGTGCCGCTGAGGAATTTACACTAGCTCAATTATTCATGACAGCTCAAGTGAGTGATTATTGCTGGCAATGGCATTAGCTTCATCGGAGTGAAGAACTTGCAGAAGGATCCAAAAGGTATGACCAAGTTTGGAAGGTTGTTCTGTGCTTAAAATTAAATGTTTCTGTGAGTATGCCTATTAGGGTGCAGTGAAAAAAACGAAAATCAGATAATCGAAAAGTAATAGCAACCAAACGTTGCCCAATGACATGCGGTCACGAAATGTCTAAAAGGTTTTGAAAAATATTGATGTCTTCGGCCCCCACCAGAGGGCCAAAATTACGAATATTTGCATTTTTGAGAGAAAATTGCAGGTTTTCTGATGCAATATTCTTAATGCAAATGAATTAGCTGCCATTCAATATATTGTTGGAAAGAGCTCTTAAAACTGAAGAAATTGATGTATTATTTTTCAGAATAGTTCCATATTTGTAGAAGATATTAACCAATATAAGATGGATCATAAAGAGACAGAGAGAGTACGGGCAGGAGGTACATCTGTGTTTTATAGACTACAGCAAGGCGTTCGACTGCATAGGCCATACACTACTGTGGAAGACATTGATTGAAATGGGAGTTTCAAAACATCTGGTAAAGCTGCTAAAAAGCCTTTATGACGATCAAGAGGCAGTGATAAGAACTGAATTCGGAGACACGGGAAAGTTTAAAATAAAGAAAGGAGTGAGACAGGGGTGCATTTTGTCTCCTTTCCTATTTAATCTGTATGCTGAGAGAATTATGAGAATGGCTGGATTGGAAGAGGCAACGGGGGGTTAGGATAGCGGGGAAAATACTGAATAATCTGAGATACGCCGATGATACGACACTATTAGCCGGGAGGAAGAACGACTTGGCTGAATTAATAAGAAGAGTCAGGAAAGAAAGCGAAAAGGCGGGACTATACTTCAACGTAAAGAAAACAAAGGTTATGACAACTGCAACATGGGAGGATTTTGAGGTGGATGGGGAAACGATAGAGGTAGTACCAAGCTTCACATTCCTGGGATCTACGATAGAGAAGGAGGGAAGAAGTGATATGGAAATAAGGAGGAGAGTAACACTGGGGAAAACGGCAATGAACGGTCTGGAAAGGATATGGAAGGATAAACATGTGAGTAGGGAAACAAAGAAAAGACTGGTAAGGGCACTGATCTTTCCAGTGGTCCTTTATGGATGCGAGACTTGGACAAAGACACAGGATATGGAAAGGAAAATCAACGCGAGCGAGATGTGGATTTGGAGAAAGATGCTAAGGATTTCATGGACGGAAAAGAGACTAACGAGTCGGTGCGTGAGGAGCTCGAGATAGAGAGGGATGAGACACTGCAGCAAACTGCCACTAGGAGGAAATTAAGCTACTTCGGCCACGTGATGAGATCGAACGGATTGGAAAAGAGCTGATGACGGCATGCGGAGAGGGAGGGAGAAGACGCGGAAGACCAAGAAAGAAATGGATGGATGAAATACTTGAAAAGTCTGGAATGGGCCTGGAGGAGTTAAGAGAGGCGACAAGAGAGAGGAGACACTGGAGAGGATACATCATGTCTGTCGCCAGAGCTCCAGGAGTTGACGGCACCAGGTGACCAGGTGATTAACCCTTTACCATAACTCCTCTTCGCGACATGTGGCAAAGCCTAAAAACAGTAAAACACCAATAATTTTTTATCCTTTGATATATTTCATCGTATAATAAGTCATTCGCTTCAGTTTCGGACCGCCTTTCTAATGGTACATTGTAAGACGACATTGTGTATTGCTTGTCTGATATTTTTGGGATGGTATCCTTTTCATCTGCAGGTTTTCATATTTACGGGTACTCGTTTTATAATATCTGCTAGAATTTGGAGAAGACTTCGACTGTTAACTGAGAGCACCCACCACTTACTCTCTTACAACCATTGAACAAGTTTGTCATGCTAAAAATAATTACATTTTGATCATGTTTACAGGTGGATTATCGGACGGCGCTAAAGTCGGAATCGGTGTTGGCATTGGCGTCGGTGGAACATTGGTTTTAGTCGGGATTATCTTTGCTGTTCTAAACAAGAGATATGGATGTATGAAAAGAACAAAGACAGGTATTTATGAAAAGCGCCATACGACTAATTTGCTCTCCGTTAGGTTTGATTCTTATAATTAATTTGCAATAATATAACTGTATCGTAATCTCATTGTTTAAATGAACCGTGCCACCGCATCTCTTCCATATTTATGTTTATTATTCATTCGTTTGTGTATCCGTGCAGCACGCAACTGATTTCAGTTACTGCAGGTCTACTTTGTCAGCTTCTGTTACAGCAATGCTAATGACATTGAGTCAATGAGTCCAACGGTCAGCACATAAATTTTTGTTTATATTTTTATGTTGTGTTGAAAGGCCTAATGCTTGTAGATTAAAACTCGAGTGTCTCAGTCAATGCGATTTTAATGCATACCGTCATACGTAATTTAGCTGTGACTTGTTTGGCAGATGGAAAACTTGAAAAGCGACCAGAAGGTTCTGATTCAAGCAGAACCCATGGAGACAATTCAAATGCTCCACACTATGAACCTCTGAAAGTACTTTCGGGGCAAAATTCGTCTGCTGGTCCAACCTATGAACAGCTGACAACATCCAATAACGTTGATGTTGCTGAACACAATCTTCACAACAGACCAACTTATGAGAACATTGAACACGCGTCAAATGCAAACGGATCTTCAGCAGCAGCTTATCAGAGTCTTCAACACAGAGAGCTTTCGCCATCAGATGCATATGAAGCTATAAAGACTAATCAATAATGTGACAATAAGATAGACATAGCCTATAATAGGTGGCATTTATAATGAGGTATTTTATACCGACCGAACAATTCAACGTCAGACAATAATTACGAGCAGATCATTTTTTGTGTGTTAAATGTAAGCCTAATATGGCGTACTGGATCCTCATTGTCAGAACGCAGATAAATTACATTCCATGCATGGAACGAAGAAAGCTTAAAAACCTCTGCCCCAATGCCCCATGCATTGGCTGACCATTCATGTCCTAAATACTGATGATAGTTATAATGCAAACGATTATTAGCAGACTTAAACATTGTATGCAAGCCCAGATGTAGACGCTTTTCCAAAAGCATGCAAAGCTCTTACATCAGCTTGATGTTATGAGGACTTAGTCTATTCTAAGAATTGTTACGCAAGTAGGCTTATTAACCCATGCCCATTCTGACTTTGGAAAGTGCCAGTAGCGATCCATTTAGCTTAGACTGAGATGGACATAGCACTTTTGTATTCAGAACGATTACGAATACGAATTTCAATTATCCGCCGAAGTGTCAAGTGTTATAATAGTATAGACACTATTTTGTGCAGACAGCACATAAAAATGTAACGGTGTTGAATCTTATTTGGTGCAATGCCATTGCACAACTTAGACTAACACAATCACTCTTGCACTGCTGTTTCTGCAATCCAAATGTGATTGGAACAACCAAACGGCAATTTCTGCCATACAGAACTTTCAAAAGCATTTTCCGCAGGACTAGCCAAAAAAAGGCGCGCCTGTACAAGAGCTGACTTTATAATCGGAGTTGTGTGAATCAGAAATTCTGAAGACCAGGCTTGGTATATTATAATTGAGCACTGAGAAGTCTTCGCAGTAAGCTGAGACTAGACTAATTATTGTAGTGACGATGACAAGTTACTCTTGTTCTCTTTCAACAAGATCGTTACCGCAGCAATTTAATTTGGACGATGAAGAATGTGCGCTATATGATTTACAAACGCTAACATAGAACTAGACACCAAGAGTGACAAGCGTATACACACGCTCAAATGAAAGAATTAAACGGTGCGAGGACCGAAGTTGAAAAACTATTCAACTGGCTGTAGGCCTGTAAGTTTACCGCATAGAAACATCTAATTACGTTAGTATTCTAAATGGAACAAGGGTATGGAAGTGACTGTCATCGTGGTAGCAGGAAAGTCAGTGGTAATGGTTATGTTAGTGGTAGTAGCAGTAGCAGCTCCTTCAGCCGTAGTAGTGGTAGCATCAGTACTTAGCAGTAGACCTAGTAATAGTAGCAGCCGTAGTAGGACTAGCAACAGTAGTTCTTGTGAGTTTTGGAGAAATTGACAACGTGGATAACAAATGGAATCGGAGTTTCACAGATTAAATCAAGCATTTGAAAGTTCACTAGATCTATTAAGATTAAAACTATAATTATATTATGAGTGTTAAACATGGATTCAACATTGATAGAATATAATTTTTTATTGTGAAGTTTGTAATCAGCTGCTGCAGATGCGTTTTAAGTGGAAGTTTGGTCAGTCAAACGTGAAGAATTATTTTCGCTCAAATAAAATTACCAATTAGGAGGCTACCGTCAATGATGCTGCCACAACATTTACATAATTTATATAGCCTATGCACGAATATTCTTTAAGTTTAATTAAGCAATCCGGTTGGCGGATCGCAACCGGTTACAGTGTAGCCTACATTTATGCAGTATAAACAATAATTATTCACAAGAACGCAAATGACAAAAGACATAAATGTTCACTACAGACAGAACAGGCAGCCTGCAATAGGCCTACACGGCGCTAATTGTCTTGTCTTGTCTTTAACCATCCTCGATTCGAGGGTTGGTCGCTTCATGGACATGCCTTCGCCACTTTTTCCTGTCCTCCGTCTCCTTCAGTATCCTCTCGAATGGTAGTTCCATCCACGCGATGATGTTAGCGATCCATCCCATCTTCGGTCTTCCCCTTGCCCTTGCTCCCGAAATTGTACCCTGTATTATTTCCTTTTCTATGCAGCCCCCCTGTTTCCTCATCAAATGTCCGAAGTAAGTGAGTTTTCTTCTTTTTATCGTGCTCAATAAGGTTCTTTCTGTTCCCGTTTTCTCCAATACCCATTCGTTTGTTCTTTTCTCTGTCCATTGCACTCTCAAGATCTTTCTTAGACATTTCATTTCGAAAACACGGCGCTAATAGCAGCCTGCAAAGCACGTCCGCCCTACGGGGACTCAGTTCACCTCGTTCTCCATGCCAGTATGCTATCTTATGCGCTACCGCATTGCCTTTTATCGCTTAGTTAAAGAAAACGGCACTGCATGCAACTTCATTTTCGCCGAAATCAGCAGATCTAGGCTATAGGCATATGACGACACGCAAAAGCAACGAAGAAACTGCGGTAAAATTGAACTAGCACATCTGGTGAATGGAATTTTGAAAGTGAATGACTAGGCTATTCCGTGCACCCATGCAGCAAAATACATACAACATCGTCAGCACACACTCACTAGTTTTACTTGGTGATTTTGTGGAGACTTGGACTAATGCATTGCGTGGACGCACTGTGTGTTGACAGCCTTAGGCCGTTTTATTTTTGTCCGCCTGCTTGTCTGCCTCCGTCCGCCTGTGCGCTGCATCCGCCTATCTGCTGCATGCACTGACTCGCCGCTTGCGACTGCAGCCGACCGGTCTGGCTGGCACTCATCGCGCTCTGTCTGCTATAAAAAGGCAGGATTTCGCTGTTCGCCACCGACTCTCTGGTTGGCCACGAAGCGGACTAGAGGGGCCTGGCACTTGATACACGGTAAAACGTGAGTTCGAGTGGTGACCGACTTGCTTTCGGACGGCCTCGAAGCTGACCGATCGCGCTGCCGCTCGACACACGGTAAAACGTGAGTCCGAGTGGTAACTGACTGACAAGCGACTTCAGACGGCCTCGAAGCCGACTGGTCGACTGGCACCCAACTCGCGGTAGAACGTGAGCCCGGGTGTGGACTGACTACCAACTCCTGGTAAGGCCACGAAGCTAACCAGAGAGGCTGGCACTTGATGCACGGTAAAACGTGGGTCGAGTGGTGACTGATTATGAGAGTGGGTGTCGCGGCTCCTATTGACCCTGGGCGCTTAAGCTCGGTCTAGGGGTTCCCTACTCTCATTAGAGGGGTTCGAACCCTCCGACGGCTGACTACAGACTGACGATTGACCCCGACTGCGGGAAGGATTCTTGGGATCGCTGCGGTCTATCTTTGGTCCCATTTCCAGTATTGCTTCTGTTTCGTTTGTACCTTAATCGCCTTGTGTTTGGAAACCAATAAATCTGTTTGAAACCTTAACCTGGTTAGTCTTTAGTCAACCGCTAAAGCCGGACCCGGATATATTTTACGGGCTAGGGGTGGTGTTTGGTCTCCTGGTGTAATTTGCCCAACCTAGTTCCGCTACAAACTGGTACCAGAAGTGAAGTCATTCTTCGTTTCCCTTGGTGGTTTTGGCCTTCGACAAAACTGGAACTTGGGGTGGTAGACTTTGACTCGGACGGACTGACAATGATGTGGAACGGTCAGACGGAAGAAATTGTTCCTGGTTACCCGGTTACTTCGTCGCCAGACGCCGGACGACGAAAGGACCTCCTGGTGGACTACGAGGTCGAATCCAGCCGTTTCCTGACGAAGATTGATTTCGCCGATTCACCAAAGAAGGACCGCAAAAGTATACTGATCCCGGAGAAAGACGTCAGCGTCCTGGAGACAAGGGTCATGGAGAAAGTCGGTCGCATGATCGGAGACCGAAAGAGTCCGATGAAACCAGGAAAGTTCGATGGAACCGGATCTCTCGAATCATTCCTGGCGCAATTCGACGTGTGTGCGAGACACAACCGATGGACTGCAGATGATAAGGTCGATTTCCTCCGCTGCTCGTTAGAGAAGGCGGCAACACAGTTGCTCTGGGATTTCGGAGCCAGGACAGAAATCACATACGAACAGCTCGTCGAAAGATTACGGCAACGTTACGGCGCAGAGGGTCAAGCTGAAACCTTCCGGGCCCAATTGTATTATCGCCGACAGAGAGCAGACGAGACGCTTGGGGATCTGCTGCACGACATTAGAAGACTTGTCGTCCTCGCTTATCCGGTGCCGTCCAATGAGACAACAGAGATCGTCGCGAAGGACGCTTTCCTCGAAGCGATCCGGGACCGGGAATTGTCTCTCAAGGTGAGGGAACGTGAGCCAAAAACGATTGACGAAGCCTACAGAACCGCGTTACGTCTCGCCGCCTATCAGCAGACGTCGGAATTGGAAGACCGACGGAAACCAGCCAATCGGGTGAGAGTGACACAGGAAGGAGATGCCGGGGGACAACTTCAGTCCCAACTGGATCATTTCTTCGCAGCGCAACGCAAGTGGCAACAGGATCTAGAAGGGAAGATTTGCCGTCAGATGGAGGAACTCCGAGGCTCGCATCGGACGGGTCTTGACGCCGAGCCGACAGTTTCTCCGCCAGTTCCGTCTCCGGGAAGGTCTCCCGGGAATTTTGGTCGACCCGTGGCCTGCTTCAACTGCGGACGCGTGGGTCACGCGGCTCGTCAGTGCCGCCAACGCAGACGGAATCCTAACCGTCAAGAAGACGCACACGATTCGGGTCCAACGACGTACGAGAACGATGGACCGATCGTCACGAACCACACTACGAGGGAGCGAATGACCGGTACAACGAGTAACGCGATCTACATCCGTGGAGAAATCAACGGACAGCAAAGAACTTGCCTAGTGGACACTGGGTCGGAGGTAAGCTTGGTTCCTTCCTCTGATGTTGATGGTTTGATGCTCCGCCCTTGTAACCGAGTTCTTTTGGCCGCAA
Source organism: Lumbricus terrestris (assembly GCA_949752735.1). Lineage (NCBI taxonomy): Eukaryota > Metazoa > Annelida > Clitellata > Crassiclitellata > Lumbricidae > Lumbricus > Lumbricus terrestris. The sequence continues at coordinate 2,058,926 of OX457037.1, forward strand.
ATGGTTCTCCAATTAGAGTTCTGGGACAGCTGGATGTGCAGATTAAAATCTCCAGAGGGTTTTCCATCGATACTTGCTTTCTCGTTTCCGATCAGATAGGCGAACCTATGCTTGGGATGGACTGGCTAAGGAAGCATCGATGTAGGCTTGGTTTCGGGCAAGGCGCGCTATTCGTTGGTCGTCGCCGTATTCCACTAGTCCGAGGGAATGGTTCTTTCTGGTGCCGCAGAGTAATGGTTGAGGAAGATACCACTGTACTTCCTCGATCTCAGTGTGACATACCGTGCAGGACGCAATATAGAAATTTGTCGACCGCTGCACAGGCGTGGATGACTGAGTCCAAGGAGATCCAGCCGGGTTTGCATGTGGCTAGGGTGGTATTGGATGATGTGGCTGATAGGGCTTGTATCCGCGTAGTAAATCTAAATGAGCAGTCCGCCCTGTTGACGGTTAACCGAATGTTGAGTGACTTGCACCCAGTAGAGGTTGAGAGAAGGGAGGAAAATGAAGGACACCTAGGTCCCGAAGACCACTTGGTTGAGAAGTTGATGAGGGATATCCCGGAGGATGTTCCGATGGACGTGAAAGAAGGGCTGAAAGGTCTATTGTTGAAGTATGAAGATATTTTTTCGACAACCGACCAGGATTTGGGACGGACCATGATTTCCCAGCATCGAATCGACACTGGAGACTCGCGTCCCGTGAGACAACCATTACGGAGACAGCCGCTCCCGTATCAGACTGCTATCGACGAGCAATTGGGTCAGATGTTGTTGACTGGAATGGTTGAACCTGCTGTGAGTGAATGGGCTGCGAATGTTGTTCTTGCTAAGAAGAAAGACGGGTCCCTGAGGTTTTGTATTGATTATCGGAAACTGAATAACCAGACCCGGAAGGATTCTTATCCTCTTCCTAGAATAGACGCCTGTTTGGATGCTTTGTCGGGAGCTGGATGGTTTAGCACCTTGGATTTGCGAAGCGGATATCATCAGGTCGCGATGGACCCGGGTGATGCGGACAAGACTGCTTTTATCACCAGACGAGGAACTTTTCGTTGGAAAGTTATGCCTTTTGGGTTGTGCAATGCGCCCGCCACTTTTCAGCGACTTATGGACATTGTGCTATCTGGACTGAATTTCGAATTTTGCTTGGTGTACCTAGACGATGTGATAATCTTCAGCACTACTGCAGAACAGCATTTGGTTCGTCTAAGTAGCGTCTTTCAGAGACTTAGAGAAGCTAATTTGAAGCTGAAGCCTAGTAAATGTCATTTACTTAGGCGTACCGTATCCTTTCTTGGGCATATAATCACAGCTGAGGGTATATCAGTGGACCCATCGAAGGTACAGGCTGTAGCTGAGTGGCCTACGCCAGGGCATCTGCGGGAGGTTCGCGCATTTCTAGGACTCTGCTCTTATTACCGTAAGTTTATTCGGGGATTTTCTACGGTTGCAGCACCATTGTTTGCACTGACCAGGAAGGATCAACCGTTCTTGTGGGGAAATGAATGTCAGGAAGCTTTTGATCGTCTGAAGGTTGCTTTAACCATCGCTCCAGTACTCAGTTTGCCTGTAGACGACGCTACTTACACATTGGACTGCGATGCTTCGGATCTAGGTGTTGGTGGGGTGCTGTCTCAAACCATTGATGGCGAGGAACGAGTGATTGCCTATGGCAGCCGCTTATTTTCAACGGCCGAACGCAACTATTGCGTGACAAGGAGGGAACTGTTGGCCATAGTGCATTTCACTCAGGTCTATAGACAGTATCTGCTGGGTAGACATTTTACACTTCGGACGGATCATGCAGCGCTGAGATGGCTTCAGCGTACTCCGGATCCTATTGGTCAACAGGCCCGATGGTTAGAAAAGTTGGCAGAATTCGACTTCGAAATACTGCACCGGCCTGGACGCAAGCATGGAAATGCGGACGCTCTATCGCGGAAACCTTGTCGACAGTGCCACTGGGAGGAGACCGACTCCGTGGACAACTTTGTCCGGGAAGTGATTGAGGTTTCGGACGAGTCGCCTGCAAAGACGAACGAAGGATCATGCGTCAAAACAACGGACAGCGCTACGGCTTCTTCCAGCCGTCAGCCGCGTCACCGCTGGAAAGAAACACTTACGAAGGAAGCCTCTTGGGACGACGACGTACCGACGTCAGCGATGGTGCGACGGCTTCTGCCGTCGACCGGCAAAGTACCAGGTCCTTTGCATCGCGAGGAGAAGCAACGGAAGCAACAGAAGCAGGAGAAGCAACCGAAGCAACGGAAGCATATTCGGACGGAGCAACGACGGTCTCCAACAGACCTCGTCGGGCCGTTCGTCGGCCTGTCCGGTTCCAGTAAAGTGTGCGGGGATGACGGCGCACGTTTCCTCTACGTCCGCGACGTCTACTCCTCTTCGTGCGCGCATGAACGTGCGCGTGGCTTCACCGTCGGCGCGCTTGTGTGCGCGCGTGTTTCCCCGACGCCTACTCCTCGTCGTCTACTCATCTTCGTGCACGCATGGGTGTGCGCGCGTCTCCTCGTCGTCTACTCCTCCTCGTGCGCGCATGGGTGTGCGCGCGTCTCCTCGTCGTCTACTCCTCCTCGGCGCGCTTGTCTGCGCGCGTTTCCTCTTCGTGCACGCATGGGTGTGCGTGCGAGCTTTTCGTCGGCGCACGTCTTTACGTGCGAGCGCGCCTGGATGCGCCGATGTCATCTTCCCGCCTACGGCTGCCTAGCAGCATCGATCTGCCTGGGTCGCGCGCGTGCGTGTCCCGTTCGCCTATAAAAGAACCTCTCTGGCCGCTGATCTGCGTCAGTTGGAGAAGATGGCAACCAAAGAGATTCGTCGCTGTTCCGGCTGTGGTCAAGTTTTTGCGGGGACACAAGCATCTCAAAGGATCTTGCAACATGAAGCAAAGTGCCGCGTTCTTCGGATTAGCTCCGCCAGACTCGTCTCGACGGCGCCTGCTGCCCTGGCAGCCGAACCGGTCGCTGGTACGCATGAACCGGGTGAACAGCCTGACGTCTCGCTCGGATTCGATACCGACTTTCCTCTAAGCGTGCCCGATCCGGTTTTGGACTCTGTTCCAGATTCGGTTTCCCCTCCTATGACCAGGGAGGAGACTGTTCGCATTGTGAGACTGGGTCGCGCGATGGCTTCAACTATGACCATCGAGCAATTTGTGCAGAGGATGTTGGACCTTTATCCTCATTGGTCCATCGACCTTCTTCGCGGAGTTTTCGACGGTTGCCTACCCTCGTCTCCTATTCCCAATCCGTCGGCGACCCCGTCGAACGAGGACGTGATCTGGATCGACGACGACTAAAGAATGACTACGGAAAAAGAAAAGAAAGAGAAGAATCGACCGTTTGTGCTTTGAACTTGGTGCGACCCTTGTGCGAACACTATGGACTTTTAATTAATAGTCGTAAGTACGGCTTTGCGATTTCTTTGTACTAAACTGAACTCTAATAAGTGCTGCTAATCGATTTCGTGCGATGGACACTGAATTGCTTTATTTCTTCTACATTGAGAACAGTTTGCTGTTTGGACTTTTGTCTCGTAAACTACGTTTTTTTAATGCGAATTTTTGTGATTGTGTTCGAACTTGTGAACTGTATTGAGTCGTATAGTTAAGTAGTTGGGACATTGTGTTCGTTCCCTCGTGTTTATTGTGCAATGCCGTGTTTAGTTTGCTCCAAAATGGGACTTTTGGATTGCTTTTGGGGGAGGCATGTGGAGACTTGGACTAATGCATTGCGTGGACGCACTGTGTGTTGACAGCCTTAGGCCGTTTTATTTTTGTCCGCCTGCTTGTCTGCCTCCGTCCGCCTGTGCGCTGCATCCGCCTATCTGCTGCATGCACTGACTCGCCGCTTGCGACTGCAGCCGACCGGTCTGGCTGGCACTCATCGCGCTCTGTCTGCTATAAAAAGGCAGGATTTCGCTGTTCGCCACCGACTCTCTGGTTGGCCACGAAGCGGACTAGAGGGGCCTGGCACTTGATACACGGTAAAACGTGAGTTCGAGTGGTGACCGACTTGCTTTCGGACGGCCTCGAAGCTGACCGATCGCGCTGCCGCTCGACACACGGTAAAACGTGAGTCCGAGTGGTAACTGACTGACAAGCGACTTCAGACGGCCTCGAAGCCGACTGGTCGACTGGCACCCAACTCGCGGTAGAACGTGAGCCCGGGTGTGGACTGACTACCAACTCCTGGTAAGGCCACGAAGCTAACCAGAGAGGCTGGCACTTGATGCACGGTAAAACGTGGGTCGAGTGGTGACTGATTATGAGAGTGGGTGTCGCGGCTCCTATTGACCCTGGGCGCTTAAGCTCGGTCTAGGGGTTCCCTACTCTCATTAGAGGGGTTCGAACCCTCCGACGGCTGACTACAGACTGACGATTGACCCCGACTGCGGGAAGGATTCTTGGGATCGCTGCGGTCTATCTTTGGTCCCATTTCCAGTATTGCTTCTGTTTCGTTTGTACCTTAATCGCCTTGTGTTTGGAAACCAATAAATCTGTTTGAAACCTTAACCTGGTTAGTCTTTAGTCAACCGCTAAAGCCGGACCCGGATATATTTTACGGGCTAGGGGTGGTGTTTGGTCTCCTGGTGTAATTTGCCCAACCTAGTTCCGCTACAATTTTACCGAGTTGACTCTGCATGATTATAATAGTCCAGGCAATCTATATTTTTTTTAAATACAGTCAACCTGGGCAAAATGGGCACCCAAGCTTTTTCAACGGTTCCCTGCTCAGAATTTGTTCCTGAATAACATTTCCAAAATCCGACAAAATCCGACCATGGGGTCACCCCCCCAAAATGGGGTTCAAAATATAACGGTTTCTCGTGTTTTTTAACATTTAATATCGGGCTGCGAGTACAGAATCCTGGTTAAAAATTGTTCACTTTGTGATACAAGCATGAAATTTGGTAGCCTACATTCTACGAACATGTCATAAGAAAGAGATTTGGCTATGGGACCTTCGCATATTTGACCCTAGCCCCAATGGCAGCTATTTTTCAAAATGGTCCCCGGTTTACAGATTTTAAATTATCTGAGGTGAAACTGTAATTTGCCTGGACTATAATTTAATAATAGAATCATTAAAACGTCAACATGGTAGGCCTACAACGACCGGAATAGACCTCTTACGAGTGAACTTACACCAATAGAAACTGGACTAAGGAGAGTAGCCTGTTACATGGGCGCCCGCACATAGGGGCAAGGGGGCACTTGCCCCCCTGGAAAATTGACAACTGTGTTTTTAACTACTACTTTTGGGTTTTTAACAAATGTCTTTGCTTTAATGCACCAATGATACCAATGATACGAACAGTGAAAGTCAGAAATCTACGTTTAGAGAGCTCTATAGAAATAAACATGCTCTTATAACTTTCTGCCTTGCATGTTCAAGCTCTTTCTAAAACTTTAACAATGATCATTGGCTTTCAACCCTCCTGTGGGCGCCCATACAAACAGCAGGCCTATCGATTATGGCCTACTTGAGTGTAACCCAGCTGTAGGGCAAATAATCTCAACTGTAAAAAATTAAAGACTAATGCAAAACTTCGAAAAATTTTCAAAGTAGCCTACACTGAAATTACATCAGGAAGATCTGCTTATCCACCAGCATTGCAATTATATAAACCAAGTCTGCTATAAGACAGGCTCCATTTTTTCCATTTTGCAAGCTGCCAGTACAGAACCCAGGGAGGTCAAACTGTAGATAAACACGCATCGGGATTTAGACCCAAAACTGACAAAGAGATCGGTTCAAAAGAATTGATACACACACTCATCTGATCCTCGGATCCTTCACCTTCCTAAACAACACCCGCATTAACAGCTACTCTGGCCCTCTGGCTACCAGACTCGGACCCCATTCTGGCTACCGTACTCTTTGGAATAGACTTCTGACTTGATGCAGCACACGTAAAAAAGCTGGTTCCCTGCGATTGACTTTCGAGTGGCGCTTTAGATGCAGCTATAGGAGCACTTGCCCCGTGAAAACTGACACCTATTTTTCGTTCATTTATTCATTCGTTCATTCTATGGACTTATATAGCGCACCTTTAGGAACTACCTTCTAACATATACCCTATTTTTTGATTTTCAACAAATTTTTAAGGAAACTATCCGCATTAAAAATTATACACAAAATCAAACTGAGAAATTTGCATAAGAAACCTCTTTGAAAAATACCCTTATTCTTAATATCTAGCTTTGCATTTTCCAAGCTCTTGCTACTAAAAAATTTAACCGTGACTATCGTACAATGTTTGCCCCCCCTGCAAAAATTTCTGCGGGCGCCCATGGCCTGATAATACATGTAGGCCTACTCCTGCTGTGCAGACGGTTATTCGTGCTCTTTGTTAGTGATCTATTCTGAACATTAGTACGAGACAAGGAAGTAGAATGAAGAATTATTGCTCTTGGTGCTGAAGAACGTTTCTTTGGATATAGCTGCAGAGATTCATAAAATACACAGTTAATGGAAATGCGACTACTTTTAGGACTTTGCTGTTTTCTTGCATTAGCACCAGGTAAGACTGATGCACTATATACATATAAAGGCATAACCAATAATTTATTATTGTTGACAAAAGGTTACTTCCGGCAACTATATTTAGAACGCACGTTAGGACTTTCCTGCTGAGCGCTGCCTCTGTGGAAAGTCCTCTGCTTTGCATGAAATGGCTCCACATTAGCTAGCTTCACAGAGCGTACACAGGGCCAGTGTCAGCGTAGGCTACACAGAAAATTCAAAAATGCACCTCTATGAGTAGACCTAAATGTAGGCATATGCTAATCAGTGCTTATTCAGAGTCTAATAGAGACATTGAGACCTTTGGTGCTTTCGTGTAGGCTATGCTTATTATTATTAGGTACATTCAACGCATTTACAACCACGACGAACAGAACATGGGCGCCTGCAGAAATCTTTGCACAATGGGTGGCAAAACACGATGGTCATGGTTGAATTTTGTTGTAGTAAGAGGTTGAAAAAGCAAAGCAGGAAATTTGGAACTTGCATGCATGGTTATTTTTCATAGAGGTTTGTTAGTGTAAATTTCTCGGTTTCACTTACTTATTTTTAATACGAACAGTCTCTTTAATGCAAAAAAATTGTTTCAAAAATCAAAAAAGCAGCAAGCTTAGTTGAAAAGTGTAACGGGGCGCAATAAGTCCACAGAACCAACCAATGAACAAATGAATGAAAAATAGGTTCACATGTAAGTTTTTCAGGGGCAAGTGTTCCCTATAATTCTTACGTATAGGCCTATATTTTTTTATCGTAATTTAACTTCTAAGGCACCACTCGAAAGTCAATCAGATGGGGGGGAAGTGGCTGTTAAGGTGGGTGTCACTTAAGATTCGAAGGTGCACTGGGGATCCAAGGATCAGATGAGTAGAAGTATGAATCTTTTGAACAGACGTCAGTTTTTGGGTGAAAATCACGATGGGTGATAAAAATAAAATCACTTATTACAGTCCTCCGCAAATTCTGTACTGGCAGTAAAATGGACAAAGAGCCTGGCTATTGCTGACTTAATTTTACGTAGCCTATAGGATAATAGGCCTACATATCGCCGGCGAATAAACAGGTTTCCCTGACGCAATTTTCGTTTGTTGTAGAGAAATTTAAATTTTTACATTAGTGTAATTTATTGATAATTTGTACAGTTAAGAAAGATTGCAATACAGCGAGAGTTCAATCAAGTATAAGCTATAATCAATACACTTTGCATGGGCGCCAGCGATAGTTGTAAAACCCAATGGTCATTGGTCAATGGTACTGGTTACAATTTTAATGCAAGGCAGAACATTAAAAGCATGTTTATTTTGCTTTAGGCTATAGGCCTATAGCATTTTAAACGCAGATTTCCTAGTTTCACTCTGTGCATTATTAGAAATATTAATTCTCTAATGCGAAGACATTTCTTAAAAACCCAAAAGTAGTGGACCATACTTTAAAAAAATGAGCGTCGATTTTCCAGGGGCAAGTGCCCCCTCTTGCTCCTTTGTGCGGGCGCCCATGGGACAGAGCATTTTCTGAGTTTAGGCTTCGTTTCGCCTCTTCTCAAACTCCTAGGTGATCTGATTCTTGCTAGCTCTCTCCGACCGTCTCCAAACCTCCTCGGCAAACTGCTGTTTTCCAACTGTCCTCTGCTCTTTTCTCTCTTCCTCATTCCTTCGACCTCCACAGTCCTGTCAATGAACCTTCTCGACCCCAGCCACGCTACTCTCTTCAGCCCCATTGCCATGTCCTGGTTCCTCCCCTCTCAATCTTTCTGATATACGTGATCACTCAGCTTCCTTGCTTCATTCTCTTACACATGTTTCCGGTCAATCAAGTTAATTAATTAATTATAATAGATAATAGCCACACGCACAAAAATATATGAACAAAATGGAATAACATCATGGTTTAAAATATCGTCGGGCCGTTTTTCACTGCAGTGGCGAATGCGACTAATATCACTACCATAATTATGGCTTTGAATATCTGTGAACGTGTATCCTTCAGGCCTCAACTTCGGCCCTTAAATGAGTCAGTTTCGAATTGGGCTAAAGCGTTTTCTTGTAATCTAATCATATTTAGCTGATGGCGATTAAATGGATCGTGTAGATGTGCTATCTATTGAGGAATCTAATGTGTTTACCTTACGTTATGCACTAACGATGCAGTGGCAATTTGAAATAGGCCTACATGTAGACCCAATAAATAGTCTTACTTTGAAAACGCTTGTAATTGTTCTGTGTTTGTCAGTTTTAAAACCAAACGAAATATTATTGACAATGTCAGCGAATTCGATATTCTAATAAACAATTAACTGAATATTAGCTTTATACTGATGGTTTAAATCGTATGTCGCTTCCAATTGTCTGTAGGTTCAGATGGTGCTATAACGATATCTCCAAGCAACAGAGCTGTTCTTAATGGAACATCTAACGTCAGTATGTCGTGTGCATCCAGCGTTAGATTTCAGGCAATAGGCTGGAACTATTTACCCGTTGGAGGATCATCTGAGGTGTATATTGCAACTGGTTCAAGTGTTGATGATTCACAAAATCAGTTTTATGCAACTGAACAATCGGGATCTCAGCAAAGTAACTTAATCATCATCAGTGCCACGATGGCAAGAGCCGGAAGATATTTATGTGTTGATAACGCTCAACCAGCATATGCTCAGTTGATCATTATCAGTAAGTTATCAGTTCATGCACTACAAACCAATATCCGTGTATTGTATTTCTAATTTCTAGGTGTTCAGTTATGAAAATATAAATGTGGGAATTACGAGGGAGGCGGACAACCAAACGAGCAGCTGCACATGGGCAGATACAGGGGTCAATCCGGCCGTGCTTTCCCATATTAATTAAAAATTGCATGGAACGTGGCCCCCATTTGGTTTCAACAAGTCATTAAGCCATTAATCAATGCAGCGGGAGAGAAAAGTAGGATACTAGAGAGGCCATAGTATAGTATTGCTTGCAGGCATTACTTCGACCAGGAAGACTGATGACTGGGAAAAGGTCATCAGTTATTTTGGCAGGGAAAGTGGTATATTTTCTAGACATTTCGACCAAACGACTAAAAAAAAGATAATCAGATCTTTTCTGGCAAAGATCACCGAAATGTTGTGGCTCCCTTCGAAAATGGCTGTATCCGCCCCTGCAGCTGCTATTAAGTTGTATTGAACTCTGGATTTTATTTCTCTTTGTGTTCTTCTTTTGCCGCATAGGCATGTATAAACAGTTTCTCATTATTAAGATTCTTGTTATTATAACAATCTCTCTTTGTTTGGGGCTGAATCGCGATAAAACCAAGTGGTGATTTTCAGTCACTTCAGTTAATTAAGCAAAACTAAAACTAAATCTGATTTTGTACTATGGTTATTTTTTTCTATCTACAGAGATTGCTACTTTCATATACTTTCAATGGCGTTATTATAAGGAAAATTCCACTTTGTAAATGCTTATAAATTTTCTCTCAGAACTAATCTCTTGGCATAGGCCTACTCAGTTGTATTTCTGCTCCACTTGCCCAGTATTCGTTTATCTCGCACTCAGCTTCTCAAATTGCATTATTTGTTTAAAATTGCAATTATGTAGATTCGGATCCAGTGTGCATTATGACACCTAATGTGACAGAACTCCTATACAATCAAACAGTACAGATGTCTTGCAGCATCAGTTACACTGCGAATACTTCCTATGTGACGGTGGATATGAATTGGTCAAAGGACGGTTCAACCTCCGTCGTCACCAGCTCTATTCAGACGAGCACCTCTGCTACTCTGACTACAACCATATCCACAATCATTCCTGTAGCACCTGGAAACTTTACACCTTTCCCAATATACAGATGTAATACGACATTCAGAGTTACTGGTAATCTACCGGCTGGTTCAGCAAACAATGCACCTGGCTATTCCAAGTCAACACAGTTGTTCAGTTCACCTATCAACGTCATCTGTAAGTAACTCAATATTTTTTACGTGTTCACCCATAATTTTCAGGTGTAAAAAGACGCTCAAAAGTAATGACTATCTACAGGCGAATGATCATTGATCATGCAATGCCTGTTACAGTAGTCCTACACATAGGCCTACTTCTCATAATATGTTGGAATCTCGTAGCCTACAGCTCACGTATTCTTGCGCATGTAAAGTTTGAATTATGATTTTGGTTTTCAGAAATTCCATAACCTCATAAACAGGTGCTGAAAACAATCAAGTTATGAAGGAAATCAATTTCCTTAGCACTTGGAAGAAACTCGTATAATAAAAGTGACTAAATAATTAAGACGTTACTTGTGATAGGTCGATTCGTCGCAAAGAATCAACAGCAAATTAATGCCAAATGTCGAAGCATTCAATGGAGATAAAGATGAACCACGCTCTGATTGGACACTTTTTCTAAGAGGCCTCGCTGAAGACATTGAAGGGGATGTCTGGATCTTAAAGGGTAGAAAGTTGTAGGCCTAAAATTTTAATTATGTTTAGACTGTCTTTTTGTGACCCTATAGGCGAGAGGATTCTGCAGCATTTAGGTGCCTAAGCTTGGAAGAAAAATTGCTTTAATATTGCACATTGCATGAATTCACTTGACAACATGTTATGTGAAAATACTTTATGCAAGATGAAAAATTGCGTTGCACGTATGTCCACAATTTTTCCAGATTTGAAGCCAGCGAATGCAAGTTCAATAATAGGAGCGAGAGATGGAGACCGAGTGTATCGTAATCGTAATCGTAATCGTAATCTCGAAACTTCTACAGCGCCCACAAAAGCCAAGTCGCGGGAACCAGCTTATTCACAGGCGCTCAATCAAAACAAAATCGATAGGCAGCGGGTCAAGTCCGGAGAGTCAGGCAGGCAGATAGATGGACGGCTAAGGTGGGTGATGTTTAGAGTTGAAGTGGCGGGGGATGTAAGGAGAAGAAGAATCAGGATAGGATTTTTGAAAGAGCAATGTTTTCAGTTTTGAGTGAAAGACCTGTGGGGAGATAGCGAGAGGTGGAGTTTTGGTGAGTTCGTATGATGGGTCGGAAGTTTGCCGAAGTGCTGGCGGAAGTTTGTTCCAGAGAGGTGGAACGGCAATGGCTATGGAGCGGTTTGCGAATTTCAGTGATGAAGTGATGGGAGGGCGAAGCAGTGTAATGGAGGATGAGGAGCGTGTTGAACGAGGTGGCTGGATGGTGAACAACTGACGAAGGTAGAACGGATGGGATGATTGAAGTGTATTGTAAGTGAGTGAGAGAACTTTGTATTCGATGCGTTCAGGTATTTTGAGCCAGTGAAGTGATCAAGGAACAACTGTTACATGTAATGTTGATGCCAACCCAACAGCCAGTTACAATTGGGCGGATGTTACGTATGGAAATACAACAAATTCGCCAAGCATTCAGATTTGGCACGATGGTGAATTTCGGTGCACTGCCTGGAACAAAGTTGCCAGTACTTCGGTTTCAGCGGGCTTAACAGTCTACAGTAAATAAACGCCATACATGTTCAAATTTTGGTTAATTTATCTTCTGCGCTAAATCCAGCATCTCGGCTGAGCGTAAATTTTTATTAATTTTAAGACTTTTTTCCGGCCGGCCAAAACTACCTATTCCATGGCCTACACATCCCCATACCCTCTTACGACGACGATGACGACGACGATGATAAAAAGACAGACATTGGACTTATTAGTAAGATGTCCAATGAATCGAGAATTAATATTAATGAGATTTGTTTGAGAAACACTGTAAATAATATTCTAAATGAGACTTAATGAGTCAACTTTGCATGTGTCTATGATATCCTATTAGGCCTATCTGAGCAATTTAAATAGATCGTTGATAAATTTGTTTAGCCTGGGTGAATACTGTTTAACCGCTGTCATCTTGGTCTGTTGAACAAAATTAATGTGATTTTAATTATGGATTTGTACGTTGATTTATTTCAGTTACAACGTCTGCTTCAACCACATCTACTACAACAGGTAGCCTACGTCACTGTGTAATATCCAGTCAGATTAGTTGAATATACAAAAGGAAAGGAAGCAAAGTGTTGACGCAATGGAATTTTTTAATCACATGATCCTTATTATTATTAACTAAATTTCTTTCGCGCACAGGGTCATGCCGAACTGTAAATCTGAGACGCAAATAGCCAGCAGTCAGAGGAAGATTGAGTTACATGACTTGTAGTTTAGTCCGAGTGCTTAAAATCCAAAAGGAATGAATTTTGACTAAGATGCGAGAGCGGAATTTGATTCCATTCTATTAGAGCAGAGGCATGGAATGCACGCGAGCCCATAACTGTTATGCATCATGACTCAGCAAAAAGACCAATACTATAGATGATCGCAGGCATGGATGATGAATGTAATTAGTTAGAAGTGACTGAAGGTATGGGGGGAGGGGTTCTGATGGTGAAGAATTTGGAGGATAAGCAGGCAGACTCGAGAGGAAGCCAATGTCGCTGATGGTTTAAGATTGAATAACTTGTTCATGGTGGGACATGATCGTGATGATGATCTTGTTGATCATCATGACGAACATTTGCATGTGTGTGTGGGTGTGTCTTGTAACGTTGATGTACATGGAACCGAATAACTGATACGATTTGTATGATCTACTTAATCTGCAGTTGAAGGGTTTCATTGTCGGTGAGAACGTGCGTTCCTAGTGAATCTATCTGTCTGTCTGTGTGTCTCTCTGTCGGTTACTCTGTATACTTTTATGCATCAGCTTTATTTTTCTTTATTTACACATATTTTGTATTTTCTGTTGCGACAGCAACTTCCAGATCTACCATCACACCCGATAAATCCACTCAAAGTGGTTCGGACACAGGAAGTTAGAGAGCACATTGTGTTTATGTAGAATTAGTGTTGCTTGCAATATGAAGCATTTCTTTCTCTAGCATTTTCAATTTCTTCTTAGCAAACACTGGTAGCTGTGGTATTTTGATGGTTGTCACTCTTTGACCTGGCTTTCGTTTTCCTTAACACGGCATTTTGCCATTTTCTGATATTTGCTGTAGGCCTACATTTATTTTTTTACTGCGTGAAGGTAGGCTTGGTCTACCAATAATTATATAAAACGGCGCAATGCAATTCATTCTCTCTATTTCAACATCAATCTCGTTGCCAGTGGCGTAGGCAAGGGGGGGGGGTTTCGGGGGTCAAAACCCCCCCATTGGCTCCGAAAAAAAAGATTTTTTAAGGTTATTTTTCCATTTAAGTAAGAAAAAATAGGAAAAAACAGGGTTTCCGGCCATAAAACCCCCCCATGAAAAATTCCTGGCTACGCTACTGCTCGTTGCTATTGCTTAGCCGCCATTTTCTTCAAGCTGAGATCAGTCTATTCCTAACTAACAACAGACTGCCTGCTAACATAATAGTATTATGGAAACGTGATTCGCCATAATTATTTTGACATCACGCATGTGTAATTGAAGAATTTATACTAGCTAAATTATGCATATCCAATTATCCATGATATGCGTCCGAGTGGATGATTATTGTTGGCAAAGATATTGGAGGGATTTGCAGAAGGATCCAGAAAGTACCGGTATTGATGAATGTTCTTTGCCTAAACATGTCAGCTAGTAATTCTATGTTGGGATTACAATAATTGACAATATTGATACTTGGCCGACCCGCCGACACTTTGGAAATCTGAAAAGACTAGGTCCATGACTTTCCTTCATTTACATTTGTCTCTCAATCCTCATACGTGTGGATGCTCATTGCTCATCTTTGAATCCGTTAGTCAAAACGGACTGAGTAAACCCACCAGCATATTTTCTATTTTGTAAGCTTACACGTTGAATGAGGTTGTCATTTGCGAAGCTAAAATCACTTTTTTTTTACCATGTTGACAGGCGGATTATCGGACGGAGCTAAAGTCGGAATCGGTGTCGGAATCGGTATCGGTGGAACATTGGTTTTAGTCGGAATTATCTTTGCTATTCTAAACCAGAGATATGAATGGATCAAACGGACTAAGACAGGAATTTTTGTGAAAAGCGATACAGGTATTAATAAGCCCATTTTTGTTAGATGACAATGTGTTTTAACAGGTCACTGTGGTTGGTTATTTAGTGTTGATAATTATGCACTAACAGTATAACACTAGGCCTATTAAAATATTGTAATCAAGTTTTAAAATTAAAGTAGGCCTAAGCATTCCATTACATTTATTTAACTAAATAATTTATTTATTTATTTATTTATTTATTGCCAAAGAAACAAAAAGAACATGTGTACAAGCAGTAGATACAGAAACGGTCTCTGAGCAACAGGAAGCCCGGAAAAAGCTAAAAGCTTATATCAACCTGGCCCCTAAATTACATTTACATTTCAGTCAACGTTACATGTCACACAGTTGTAAACAAAAAAGTTCTGTTGAGACCATATGAATGTTAGCACTGACCAATATTATACAACAAAGTAGCAACACAATCAGTACAAAATTATAAAACAAAATTAAATTGAAACACAGGTGCAGTACCTAGCCTAGTAAAAAAAGGATATATGAAAACAAAATTAAGAAAACAAGAACCGAAACTAAAAAGAAAAGGTGCTGAGGTATGCATAACAGCAAGATAATCGGTACAAAGTTAAGCGATGAATTGTTTAGAAAGACCTGTTTAGCATTCAGTATATTTCAGTAAAAAGTCTGATTTCACTCCCCTTTTAAATGCAGGTAAAAAAATTTCTCGTTTAAGGTCATCAGGTAGGGAATTCCATAAACGAGGACCCAGAACCTGGAGGTTATGTGCTCTGGAGGCAGTTCGTGCATAAGGGACAACATAGTTGGACGCGGTCCTGGTATTGTAAGAATGGGTTTGATCAACTGTCATAAAATAATTACAAAATTGATTAGGTAACAAGTTGTGTACAGACTTGAACATGAACACAAGTTTCGATAAATGGGATAATTCATAAATTTTTAATATTTTCAGCTTATAAAACAAGGGATTTGAATGAGAAAGGTAACTGGAACAGGTAATAATTCTTACGGCAGCTTTCTGGAGCCTTAGGATACGGTCTAAATTCCCAGTTTTATGCGGTGACGACCATACAGAGCAGCAGTATGTCAAGTGTGGCTCCAGTAAAGTGTGGTATAGTAGTTTTAATTTATCGGCATCAAGAATATGGCCAACCCTATAGAGTATGCCCACAATTTTCGATACCTTGTTGACTACCATATCTACATGTTTCTTCCATTTAAGGTCATCAGAGAACACCACTCCAAGAAATTTGATTTCATGCACTCGATTCAAAGAAACTCCGTTTATAGTAACATTAACATCAGTATCAGAAAACATTTTTCTAGTAAATACCATAAAGCAAGTTTTTTGCAGGTTCAAAGAAAGTAAGTTAGCTGCGAACCAATGACAAATTTCCTCCAGTTTACTATTTAATGATGCAGCCAAAAGGATAGGACAATGACCAGTTGCAAAAATGTTCGTATCGTCTGCAAACATGATCAAGTTCAAGTCGGTCACAGATTGTATATCATTTACATACAAAAGAAATAGGAGGGGGCCGAGAATTGAGCCCTGCGGGACGCCGCATATTATAGGTAAGAAAGATGAAGAGGTATTATTGAGAGAAACATATTGGTATCTATTAGATAAATAACTAGTGAACCACTTTAGAGGGGTACCCCGTATTCCGTAGTGTTCAAGTTTATGCAAAAGTATTTCATGGTTCACAGTGTCAAAGGCCTTCGAGAGATCCAGAAAGATTCCAATTGTAGTCTGATGATCATCTAAGGATTTACTAATTTGGTTAGTAAGATCAATTAAGGCCAATTCTGTAGATAGATTTTTCCTGAATCCATACTGGGTATCTGCAAGCAGATCATTGTGTTGCACAAAAGTGGTAAGCCTAGTGTAGACAATTTTTTCTAGCAGTTTGGAGAAGGGTGATAAGATAGATATGGGACGATAATTAGAGACCTTTAATTTATCTCCAGACTTAAAGACTGGAATGATTTTTGCTATTTTCAGTGGGTCTGGGAAAATACCTTGCATTAAAGACTGGTTGAAAACATCAGCTAAAACAGAAGAAACTTCAAAGGAGCAATGTTTTAAAATCATGGTTGAGATATCATCATGGCCCCTGCTCTGAGAATTATTCATTAGAGCAATAGTGTCTATAATTTCAGGGGGCGTTACAGGGGTAAAGAAAATAGATTGGGTGGTTCTGGACTTTAGGTAGTCCTGAGGCTTAGTATTAACTGGCGCAATGGTCTTTGCTAAGTTAGGGCCTATATTACTAAAATAGTTGTTGAAGCCCACAGTTATAATTTTAGGATCAGTGACCCTAGTTCCACCATGGTCAATTTCAGATATCTTAGGAGTAAAAGCGCTCTTCCCAATGATTGAATTAATGGTTTGCCAAACTTTATGTAGGTTATTTCTATGGAGTTGAAGTTTATTAGCATAATAGCCTTTCTCGGCCGCCCTCAGCAGTGATAAAAGCTTATTCCGATAGGCTTTGTATTTATTAAACAGAACCCTGTTATTGGAGTTTTCCCCCTTTACACAATCTTTGTACATTTTATTTTTCTTTTTAATAGATTTCTTCA
This sequence comes from Lumbricus terrestris, assembly GCA_949752735.1. Classification (NCBI taxonomy): domain Eukaryota; kingdom Metazoa; phylum Annelida; class Clitellata; order Crassiclitellata; family Lumbricidae; genus Lumbricus; species Lumbricus terrestris. The sequence goes on from OX457037.1 coordinate 2,076,027, forward strand.
GCGCCGAGGTAAGCCATGGGAGATCAGTTTTACGACTTGCATTTGATTTTCCTCCCAGCCGTCTATAAGGAAAGCAAAGATTGTAGCAGTGGGTAAACTTGCCCAAAAAATCATCAAAAGATTTATTAGCATCAGTATTCTCAGTCATATCCCAGTCAATAAGTGTCAACTTTTGTTTAAAATCCTGGAGCGAAGTATCATTAATAATTCTTTTAAAAGGTAAAGAATTTGTTTCCAGAGGTGGCTTATTAAGCGTAACACGGGTCGTACAGCAAACAGGCAAGTGGTCGGAGATATCTGTAATCCAGATTAAGGAGTTCTTAATCACTGCCGGGTGGACATTTGTGAAAATATTATCTATAAGCGTTGCAGAATCAGGAGTAATGCGGGTGGGTTTGTCAATTAATGGGTAGAAGCCATATGTGTAGAGTAGATTAAGGAAGTTCTCAGTTTCTCTGTGTTTATCAGCATTCAAGAGGTTAACATTAAAGTCCCCTAGTAAGTAACAAGGTTTCCTTTCTGAGTGTAGTCTAGCTAAGAGGTTATCAAAGGCTGTATTAAAGGATGAGAGGTCCACATTGGGAGGCTTGTATACCACTCCAACAATAATGGATTTACCAGCACTAGGAATCTGGATAAACAAGGTCTCCATTAGTCGGTCATCAGTAGGATAGCATTTCTCTGAGTAGGAAGTAACAGTTATGTCATTGAGAAATAGGCCAACTCCCCCTCCCATGCCAAAAGAACGGGATTTAAGGAGCATAGTGTATCCTGGTATAAATGTCGTATTCAAGTCACTATCCGTTGTCCAGGTCTCAGACATGGCCACGATAGAAAATTTATATTTCAGTTGGGCAAGCTCAATATTGATAACCTTAGAGTTTTTCCTAATACTTCTAGCATTTATATGAAGAAGTGAAAGATCTACATTTTCAGCAGCAGTTAATATCTCACTTAACTGTGGTGAGTCAAGATACTGAACGTAAAGCTGTGACAACTGGTCATAGTAAAATTCATCTACGTCCGATTCATGGCCCACCCAGTGTGGGAATCTATTGAAAGCAAAAGTAGCATTCTGAACCTTATAGTAGTCAAAATTAGGGAGAAAAGGTAGCCCTTTTATCGCCATATTAAATTCAACATCATCAGTAATATGATTATACGGAAAAATGTCATGTAAACAAACACTACAATAATAGGCCTCCTGATTGACTAACAGACATTTGCAGCCCAGGTAAGATCTCCTTCCACATAACTGGCAAGAGAGACATGCGCTAGAGTGACTCGTTAAGCTTCCCTTGCAGAAGCAAGAGAAAATAGAAGATTTTGATTGTAGCACAGCCATCACTCAGGTAAACACAGCAGCATTAGTTCCAAGAGATCAACAATTTCTATATGCAAATTATCATCGCTCCATGGATTCAAGCAGAGGAAAGTAACAAGGCTCCAACTAAGCTCAAGAATTGTTATACATGCATTTGCCCTTTCAAGCATTATTCGGCAGAACAGGAAAGCAATCAACAGAAAAAACACAAGTTTACACCATGCCGTCTGTTCAGGAGTGTCTTCTGCACAACCATCAAGTGTACGAAATTTAACGGAGATTGACACCACACACTTCATCTCCACCAGTTCAAAATCATTATGTCTAACAGCAACACAAAACCTCCTTCGAGTGAAAAAAGCAATAAGATAACTAATACAAAGAATTATAACAGGACAAAAGGTCCTAACAAAAATAGTGCAAACAAATGGCACTTTACAAAAGCTAAAATACAGCTGTTGCTTCAACCATAGTGTAGGCCTAGACCTAGTGATCCAATCAATCACCATGATGAAATGTCGCTATATTTAGACCAAAAAAGAAAGAAAAAAGTCACAAACTCCAGAATATCATCCTGGGTTGGCTAATATAAGAGTTCACGATTCAAAGATTCAACCTTCATGGATATTAATCTACGAAAATCTCAGTCACACACAGTTAGGTACACGACATTAGTCTTATGCGATCCAATGTAAATATAGTAGGATTAGGTAGATATGAAATTAACTTCAAAGTTACAGGACTTGGTAACCTCACAAAATGACTCAGGATCTCCTGAACACGAGGAGAATCTAGGAGATCTCGTCCTCCAAAGAAAATACATACATACAGTGGCCCAAAAGTCTCCTCGCTGTGTCGGTCACGAGAAAAGTGAGAAGATGGCGTGTTGGTAGTCATTGAGGAAGGTCGCCCAGTGATCTGACCCGAAGAGGTTTGGCATTGGCGTCGAGCGAGAGCCGTACGTAAACGAGACCTCCAATCGTCCAGGCACTGGCTAAATGTTTATCCTTGACACATTTTCTGGCATGGTAGTACAGCAGTGCAGCTGAGCGCGTTAGGTCCTCATTGACATAGACCCGGGTTGCAGAGCTTTTCAGAGACCGTCGGGAGTTGTAGATCGAGTCTCTGACCTTTCTAGATGTGAAACGAACCAGAATCGGAGGTGGCTCCGTGTGACTACCTCCCTTCTTCCGAAGGCGGTAGGCGAGAGACATATCAGACGAGGAGATCTGGATGTTCATTTCATTTTGTAGAAAATTTACGACTGCTTCTTCCGTTTGCTTGTTGTTCTCGGTGGTTGTTTGAGCCTGTTCAGCCGCTTCCGCGTATGAGTGGAACGGCAGACCGGTGATAATGAGGTTTTCGGCTTTCGAGAGACGTTCAAGCTCGTCTATTTTCTCGTTTGCTTTGGAGAGGTCACTCGTTAGTTTCTCATTTTCACTTCGGGCAACCTGGAGAGCCGCCATAACGGGCGCAAGTTTTTCTTCCATTATCGCCCCAATCGCTTCGATTACTGGGCGTTCGCGCAGAGCCTTTGTCAGTTCCGCAACCATTTTTTCCGATTTAGACATTACGTTTAACTTCGCTCGTTTAAATTAGAAATGATAGTCCATGAGGGGTTTTTCTGCCAACCCAGGAAAGAAAACTTTAATCCGCAAAAATAACAACGTGCGACATCGTCACGTGACCATATTAATTCGATCATTCTTCAGGCACTTAATATATTTAGGAACACTGTGTTAGATTCTGTCAATGTATGCCTGTTGATGTTTGGCGCAATGAAAGGCAATGCATCCTACACTCCATGCATACGGGCATTTGTCGTTTAGATTTGCAGACTAAAGTCGCGCCGAATAGCCATTATACTTGCAAATTAAAACTTCAACATCTCATTTAATACAATGTTTTATGCTAATGTAATCAAGCTGTAATTTGTGTGGTAGATGGAAAGCTTGACAGGCTATCTGAACGTTCTACTGATTCAAGCAGAACCCAGGGAGACAATTCAAATGCTTCACCGTACGAACCTCTGAAGATTCTTTCAACGCAAAACTCGACAGCTGGTCCAACCTATGAACAGCTGACAGCATCCACCAACGTTGATGTCACTGAACACAATCTTCCCAACAGACCAACTTATGAGAACATTGAATACGCGTCTAATGCAAACGAATCGTCCTTAGCAGCTTATCAGAGTCTTCAACACAGAGAACTGTCGCCATCAGATGCATATGAGGCCATAAATAAAGGCCCATAATAACTGATAAATAATGCGATTATAACACAGACATTTACTATGCATCAAGGCCTACTGTATATCCCTGTGGCCTTTTATGCTGACAGTGCAATTCGATATAAGACAATTCGGAGTCGATCATGTTACGCAATATTCTATTTAATACATTATACAGTAATACTGCTTAATAAACTTCATTTCTTATTATGAATTTTTTGCATTGGGGCATCCATATTATTGAGATGATAAAAAGGCACACAGTGAATGATACACAAATTTCACCATAAAATTATCTTTTGCAATATATTGCTCTAAATAATTTATTGATATTTTATGCTAAACTAACACTAAATATTTAATGCAGTGGTTGAGTTACTTATTTTGATGATAATATTTTTTAATGTGGCCATCGTGTGTAATTGTGTATAATATGAATTGTCCTTGAGCCTGCAAAATTTGATTTGGAAATTCTTGCTTCTGGCCAGGGTATTGGCAAAAAACATAAGGGTCTTTTTATGGTCCTTCCTGTATATGAGTAGACCTAAGTTAAAACATCCACCGATGATAATATTCTGACATAGGCTACAATTTTAAAAATCCACCATTCTCTTGATAAGATTGGGCCTCATTCGTGTTCAGTGTTCACCGTCAAAGACAATTCTTTGAAATCATCTTCAAAACACATAATGTCTCTACTTTATTCGAAGAAGACGTCTTAATAAAGTCAGTTCTAATTATTAGCACGAATTTATAGGCTTGCACCTGGGCTAATGCAATACTTTTTGAGCGCCCCATCATTAGTAGCCTATAAACAGTGGAAGCGCCAGGATTTCAGTTTTGGGGGGCTAAAGGGGGTAAATCGTCAAAAAAATTTATTTTTACATGGGAAAAAAGGATGGCCTTTTTAAGGGGGCTTAGCCCCCCTAGCCCCCCTAGCGCTGCCACTCCCTATAAACGTATTATGCCAAAGAATAGTAATTTTTAGCTGACAGTAATATTCGCAGAAATACATTTAGAATTTGTAAAGAGTATCAAGGGAGACACCTTGCAGTCGATATTCTATCGTCCCGTCGAATAAAGAACTTCACTACGAGTCGTGAATATTATCATTAAAGCACACAAGGTGAATTAACGGCGATGTTTTGTGTGCGCGGTGTTGACTGTTGAGCGAATACCGATAGAAAGCCGTTGGATAAAAGATCCGCAACTATGAATCGTGATTATTTTTTGTCCACATCTTGAAAGTGCACCAAATAAATTAACTGCGTTTTTGTGCGCACGGTTTTGATAGAATACATAATATAGAGATTCTCTGGAACAAAATTTAATACCCACAACGCTTCGAAAGACATCGGATTCTCTTCTATTCGATGCAGCCTTTTATTGGCAGGGACATTATACATGTAACTTAAATAACGGATTTATTGTGTAAGCCAGTGCTGTCCAACATTATGTCACCATAGGCCGCAGAAGCAATGATTGTTGCAGCGGTGGGCCGCAACAGTAAACTCAAAAGCAACGACAAAATTTATTGACAATAATTACTAGCTTCATTGAAATATAATTTGGAATGGCTGCAGTGTATAATGAATAATGTATAGGGCCTAGTAGTATGTATAGTAGGGTGGAGTGAAAAACACGAATATTAGAAATCGAAAATCCGTTAGCAATAAAAAGTTGTCTTATAGTATGGGGTCAAGAAATATCAAAAAAGTTTTGAAAAATATTAATGTCTTCCTTTGCCCCCAGAGGGCCAAAGTTTCAAAAAATTGGAGTTTTTGAGAAAATTGCAGGTTTTCTTATGAAATATTTTTAGTATAAAATAATTAACCACCAAGCAATACATCGCTGGAAAGAGCTCTTTAAACTGAGTAAAATCATATCTTAATTTCAAGAATATTCGCATATTTGTAGGAGATATTAACTTTTTAAGATACCCCACGTTCGCGACATGTCGCTATGCCTGAAAATGGTAAAACACTAATAACTTGTTTATCCTTTGCGATATTTCAACTTGTAATATGTCATTCTATTCAGTTTATGGCAGTCTATCTGACGGTGCATTTAAACTTATAAGAACCTTCCATTAAGAATTTCAAAGCTCATGAAACCCTACAAAAATGAGGAAAACTAAAGGAAATGTCCTCAGAAATTGCAAAACTTTGAAAAAAGTGTAGATAATTTTTTAAATTGCAGCCTGCAAATGCACCACTGACAATTGCAAATGTACCAAAGCCAGAAAGGTTCCAATAGAGGAACAAGAGTCCTACATGATCAACAGACAATTAGAGTTATGACGATATGCAGTTGAAACAATAATATTTACAGGAACTCAGATTACAGAATACACAAATCTTAACTATACCGACTTAACAGACAGCTTGCAATAATCGGCGCTAATAGCACCTACAAAGCTGTCGTCCCAGCGGAGGCTCGAATTCGTTACCTCTCGCACTCTTGGCCAGGGTGTTATCCATTACTCTATCGGGTATAGGCCTACTTCAAAAAATTAATTAAACTAAGCAACTTACTGAGAAAGAGATTGTCAAAGCTGTCACGACTCTGTGACCGATATGAAACATCGGATAGAGCAGATGCGGTTATTCCAAATGCTGTACTAGAAGACCTTGGTATTCTTTCACACATCGAATCAAAACATGTGATCGATTGCTATGAGCTTCGACGTGTGAAAGAATCACTAGACAGAATGCAATGCAGGAAGTTGAAATAATGGATTCAACTGAAACATTGTACTTTGATGGTCGCAAAGATAGAACACTGAAATTATAAAAAGAGCACTCGTTGGAATACCAAGGTCTTCTAGTACAGCATTTGGAATAACCGCCCCTGCTATATCCGATGTTCCATATTGGTCACAGAGTCGTGACAGCTTCGACAATCTCTTTCTCATTTGCTTAGTTTCATTACGGTAGGTATGCCTATACTATACGTCTTGACTTTTCTGACACATCCATGGTTTCATCTTCTGGCAAGATTTTACACTTTACTGGATTTACCTCACTGTCCGTTTCATTATTTTGAACACTACTGTCTGCTAATGCTTGTTCGTTGACGAAATCCAGACGTTTACGACATATTATAGGCGCATGGTCTCCTTTCTCTTTCTATCATGCCGCTTCTTTAGAGAAGTTGATACGGTATAATCTTATCCTGACGGCTAATCGTCATAACTCTAATTGTCTGTTGATCATGTAGGACTCTTGTTTCTCTCCTGGAACCTTTCTGGCTTTGGTACATTTGCAATTCTCAGTGGTGCATTTGCAGGCTGCAACGTAAAAAATTATCTACACTTTTTTCAAAGTTTTGCAATTTCTGATAACATTTTCTTTAGTTTTCCTCTTTTTTGTGGGATTTCATGAGCTTTGAAATTCTTAATGGAAGGTTCTTATAAGTTTAAATGCACCGTCAGATAGACTGTCATAAACTGAATAGAATGACATATTACAAGTTGAAATATCGCAAAGGATAAAAAAGTTATTAGTGTTTTACCATTTCAGGCATAGCGACATGTCGCGAACGTGGGGTATCTTAAAAAGTTAATATCTCCTACAAAAATGCGAATATTCTTGAAATTAAGATATGATTTTACTCAGTTTAAAGAGCTCTTTCCAGCGATGTATTGCTTGGTGGTTAATTATTTTATACTAAAAATATTTCATAAGAAAACCTGCAATTTTCTCAAAAAACTCCAATTTTCGAAACTTTGGCCCTCTGGGGGCAAAGGAAGACATTAATATTTTTCAAAACTTTTTTGATATTTCTTGACCCCATACCATAAGACAACTTTTTATTGCTAACGGATTTTCGATTTCTAATATTCGTGTTTTTCACTCCACCCTATTGTATAGGCCTTCAAATAAGCCTATCATATTTTCTGGTATGCTTTACAATGGTTCAGCACCAAAATGCACAAGGTGGCGTTTATCCTGCATTGCACTCAATTCAATTTTGATTTCGTAACCCAGTCACAGCTTTATCGACTCAACTTCTTAGTCTTTAGTTCATTTCCCAGATACAATAATTTAGACAACCCAGCCATTAGTTCATCGCTCAGCAATAATTTGGCTCGTCTAGTCTTGTAAGATTGTCATTGATTTGGATAGAACAAGTGCAACAGTTACTGGGCTCGGTCAATATTAATTTTGTTCCGTTGAACCTCAAATTGGCCGATTCGGTTAATTAGACTCTGGGCCTTGTATAATGTCTATTATAAAGAGTCGTCGACTCCAGAGACCTCGGTCCAAAGAGAAGTAAAAGTCGTCGATCGAGAATGAGTCGATGTCACCGTCATTCGTCGGCTCTTTGCAATAATTCCCATCAATCTTTTCCGTTCACCTCAGTACAAAAACAGGACTACCTGGACTAGGTTATCTCTCGAAAGGAACTCTCCCAGACTTATGGAACTCTGTGTATATCGCAGGAACTGACTAACTTGAAGAAAATGGATTGATACTGTTATGCGAAGTCAGTTAAGTTGAGCAGCCCTACTGGAATGAAAGTCGTTCAAGCGGGAAGTCGTAAGTCAGTCTTCTGATAGACTACGGGAAAATTACCCCCGGGAACATGGCCGTTTTTGCCATAGGTGCCCCTGAGTTCTGAGACGCGCTGCATTGCCACTTGCTAAAATGTGCGATGCAAAATTAATGTCGGTCTAACTAGAAACCGGTTTGAGAAAGATAGGCCTAATTTTTTTAAGTTTTAAAAAGTTTTGTCACGATTCGTTCTGCAATTTATTATAGGCTATGCATTGTATGCAACTATGATTTTAATCAGATTGTCTTGTTTTTTTTACTTTTTCGGAAAGCACGATTCATAAACTATTTATCACAACCTTGCCACCGAGCCCCTAAAAGTCGTCGGGCTCCAGGGCATTTGAGCCCCTCTAAAATGAAAATGAAGAGGGCCTGGGTGTCAGTAATAATAGGGGTTTTGAATTGTCAGTTATAGAGCTAGTCGTACCCGTTAGCAGCATTCAAATCATCAGTAGGCCTAAGTCCTATAAACAAACATTCCGGTCTCATAATTTTAGGAAAATTTATTAAAACTCGGAAGCTGCGTTACACCTTCAAAACCGGGTAGGCACACGGGTAATCGATTGGAAACCGTTTTTGTCCGAACAGACTCATCAGTTTGAGTTCTACCAATCTACCGACACAACTCTATAGCTCAACAGGTCGAGCAAACGATGCATAAGTCTCACTTCACACAGCCTCGGCAGTGCTTAATCTTGCCGTCTGGGGGTGGGGTTCCACCAAGAACGACATCCCTTGAAAATTGTGAGTTCACTGCCACGATTTGTATTAAAAGAGACTAAAAAAGGTTGTCACGAAAACCTTCCACTGGGGTCAACGCATCGCACCTCAGAGGTTGTCCGTCCGCAAACAGAAGTTCATCCTCGTCCCAGCCCCCCACACCCACCCAGATCTGGATTCCCCAAGCAAGGGGACTAGATTAAGTACTGCAGCCTCGGGTAATATATTATAGACCACACATTTAAACTCGAAAGGGAGATGATCATTGATCATGGAAGAATAATAAAGATAAAAATGCGATCATTGACATTAATTAAGACCATTTAAGCAATGAGTTAGCACGTGACTGTATTCCTCGAAAAATGCGTGACTTAATTTGCATCTGAGTTAAATTTGCATGGCTGTGTTGTTTACACACAATACACAATAGGCCAAGGTATTTCCCATGCACCATGAGCTGAGTTTATCGGTGCCAGATGAGTTAAGCCCACGAACTCAGGTTCTACTAAGTTTAAACAGGGCGTGCGCAACTTAAGGCAAGTGAAAAACAGAAGGAAAGAAGAAATGACCTAACCCTCAAATCGGATGGTGATGGCTGGCTCGGGAGGGGAAGTCCGCCTGGAGGAGGATAGAGATTGAGCCTGGTCATTTAGGGGTGGGTGAAGTGAGTCTTGTAGCCTATCTATTTAGCCTTCCAGGCTGCCATTCACAATCACATACCACCAGAAATCAAAGACCTCCGTGTTTCAATAAATTTTCTCCTATGAGGTCCTGATTGATGTTTATGGGAATTACTCTTCATTTGAACCTGCACGAACGACAGAGTTGACCGTGCGTCAATAAGCTATTAGCGACGAGGCTGTATGCTTACTTTAAACCACGAAATATTCTTACAGTCTGCTATAATATATTCTGAACCCTATATTATAGGGTTCAGTAATCAGTTTACTAACCTAACAAATAGGCCTATAAATTATTATGATTATTGTACCTATCTACGCCGCCATGCTACTAATTAGGCCCGCCTGATTGGTGGCATACCAAAGTTTGGGCATATATCAAGTTTTATACGGGAAGAACTGCACTGGTTGCCAATGCAAAAACGTATTGAGTTTAAGATTTTAATGTTCATGCGTAATTGCCTAGCAGGCCAAGCTCCGATCTATCTTATGGAACTCTGTGTACCTGTGCTGTCCATCCCAGGCCGTAGATTCCTTCGCTCTGCTACGCATGGTGACCTGGTTGTCCCTAGGGCTCGATCTTCCACAGTGCTACATAGAAGCTTTGCTATGGTTGGTCCGTCTTTCTGGAATAAGTTACCTATTAGTATCCGCAATGAACTTCTTTGTATTTCTTTGCCCCTTTTCCGCAAGCGTTTGAAAACCATTCTCTTTGATTGTGGTTTGGTGTCTGGTCGGAAGCGCCTCTGAGGAGTTCTCTTGAAGTGGCGCTATATAAATGTACGATTACAATTACAATTACAATCACACCCGTCCACGCAGCGTCAATGCAAGCATTTATCTACGACATAATAATTCATTCACTCATTCATTCAACTATTTATATAGCGCCTCTTCAAGGATACTACTCAGATGCGCTCCCGACTCTAGCACGGCCAAATAGAAACGTTTTTAAGTGCTCATAGAATGTGTCAGAGAGTGATCTTTGGAATAGGCGCAGCTCAAGTGGGAGGGCAGTAATATGGGCAGTCTATTACCCCCATCTGTAAAACAAAGACGGTTGCTTGTCTGCCTGTCTCTCGTTCTCCCACCTCATGAAACAAACTTTCGCACTGACTAGCTATAATTTCCCAGTATCAAAGATTGACGTCCAAATTAGAGACTGCGGGTTTCAATGTACCGCGTGTAAGGTACAGCTTGGGTACTGGTCGGGCGGGGTACGGATATGATCATTACGGGTGCGGTTACGCCCGCTTTTACCCGCATCAACGTATTAGACCAGTGTTAGATATAAATTATTTTCTTAATGATGTAGGCCCTATAATAGGCATGATGCACGCCGCACATGGTATTGGCCATAAACGGCCGCTCAACCGACATGAGCTCCTCTCCGACGTTTGCAGAACCTTAAAGACAGAATAGAGTTGGAGTATCCCTAGAAGTAAACATCCCAGTCGATCAGTGACGATATCTTACAATCACAAATTTGCAAAGTTTATACAAACCTTTCGTGTAGACCTACTCGAGCGGGCCATATCATAACACCCTATGGGCCGCATGGAGAGCACTTGTGTAAGATTAGATAGGCTACAGTTATTCAACCGAATGCCTAGAGAACGCAAATAGGTGGCGATAAGCTTGAGGCAAAGTTAAGAAACACTGAAGGACCTTCTTCTCTGTACCATAGACTGACTTAGTAGCAACGACAGTTTTGATTATTTTAATTAGGCCTACAACAAACAAAAGAATGAAATTCTGACGCTCGTAACTTCTTCATTCCAATCGTACGATTATTACTACGATAGCTGTTGTGAAAGATGAAGCGCATGAACGACACCGAAGTATCATGGCTATTATTAGAATGATACGCCTACGGTTCCACGACAATTGGTCTATAGTTGTCTGTAGACCAGTTGTCGTGACACCTATGCCAACATGTCCAACTGCCTCGTCGAGGCCTTTGCAAAATTCGAAAAATACTCCAATAAATCCGAGACTCATCATTTTGAATTGTGCTCACTGACTCGTCCCACTTCCTATACACTGCAGTTAACTTGCCTCCAACGCCACCCACCTACTTCTCACCCATCCACGTTTCCAAGATCGCTTAGATCGAATTCCCCGGCCGTGGTCGTGATGGTCAATTTTTACTTTGCCAGAATGCACTGTATTTTTAAAGCTGCGTTTATTAGATATCTGCACAATATAATATCGCTATGAGCAATTGTGTGGCCTAAATAATAATATATAATAGACATTTTTGGCGTAATAATGAATATGCCTATAATAATAGTGCATGTATGTAATCAATAGTCGTGTGCAGAAATGGTAGGCCAAAAATGTTGATGATACATGTAGAATCCAGTTCTAACCGGATTCAGTGATGTCGTGCATTACCAGTTTCTGTAGAGAAGTGGTCTATAAAAAGGTGAGATTGAGGGAACTTCAGTCAGACCGGTATTTCTTTTTGGTCAACTGTGATACTGATGAGTGTTTCTGGTTAAAGAAGTCAATTCTTCGCTGTTTGAAGTTTGATTTCGAAAGTCGTCTACTTCGTTGTCGCTGTCGACCAACCGAAATCCACAGTCAGGAATCAGTCTCTATCACAGGTTCGAAACTCGTGCCAAATCCACTTCTGTCTGTCAGACGCTTTTCGGTTAATATGTTTAACTAGGTGAATGTGTTTAACCAGATTCTCATATTAGACCATTGCTAGTCTTACTTTGTACATGAAAAATATAACATATGGACTATGGAGAATGCTTTCGTCCTAAAATTTTAAAATGATTAGTTGAAGTGAACATTGGAAAGGTGGGGAGTTTTGGTATCAACATTTGAATTTGTAAAGATCATAATAAGTGTCATGGAGTAGAGCAGTTACTTTTTGATTTTGTCGATGAACGAATTAAGTCATTAATTCAAAATTCTGTGAAAAGATACGAATGGAACGGGAAAGCCGCAGTTGAAGAAAAGAATGCTGGTGACGTGTTTACCGCCAGGTAAAATATGGAAGACGGTTGAGGATAAAGTTGGAAAAGGGATAGTTAAAGATAATTTAGGTAGAAGAACTGCCAGGTGTAAGAAAAGAAAAGTGAGATTCAGATAAGAGAAAAATAAAGTTGGGAGTCGGAAGAGAGGGTAAAAAAGTAGAGACAATAGAACTTAAAACTGAAATAATGCTCATTTCAACGTGTCTACTCAAACTTTCAACTTGATTGTCTATATTGCATTTTCGACAAGGATAGAGCTAAACCTGAGCCAAAGCGAAACAAAAAGATGATCGGAAACAACAGGGAAACGATTTTCCAACTGGTTTTCAGTCTGCTTGTGTTCTCTTTCTTGAAGGACAACTCAATAGAAGGTTTGTAATCTTGCTAAGGTTTTCTTCTCAGTGAAAATTAGAGGTTAGCCTACTTGTTGCAACGTCGTCGTATGTTGCTTTTGAAAAGTAAACTGTAATAAACGCCAGTTCAATCTTGTAAGAAACGATCACGGCTTAGAAGTAGGTATCTTTATTGTTGAATTACGCGGCGAAAATGAGCATTTCTGCACTTCCCAAATTTATATTAGAAAGTTAACCCTTGTAAGATGTCGCACAGCTAGTCACAGTTGGGGCGTTGGGTCCATATGGGCCACAATGTTAAAATCAACTGATTGTTGATAAATTATAGCCTTATATGGAAACAATTTCATATGCAGTTGCGTTAAGCTGTTTTTCTTTTTAACAAAAAGATGACAGCAGCTGCTGTTCTTGTGGTTTTAAAGACTGTTATAACAAAATTGAAGGAGAAAAAGAAAGTAATAGAAAATTAACTAAATCTCAAACTCAATGTATCTTAGTAATATTTTGAATATCTACAAAAGGTGTCAGTCCAGTTCACTACTTATGACTGACTTACATTGTTCTTTTATTCATTCATTCACTCTGTTCAGATCTATAGTCTATAGCTCCTCTTCAAGGCTACCACTCAAGAGCGCTCCCGACTCAACGTCGGCTGAAATATACGGTTATATTGCTGTGATAAAACGAATTGAGTAAACCATAGACATGAGGCGCATAGATCGTGGTAGGCCATTCCATGCCAAAAACGGAGAAAGCAGGGTGCTGTCTAAAAGAAGTTCGTGATCGAGGAATGAGGAATTGACTCTGAGTGGGGAATGTAGAGCACGATGCTCCTGAACAACAAAAGTAGAATGACATAGCTCTTGCAAATATACATAGGCTTACACATGAGCAGTACCGAAGAGGCAATGGTGCACCAAAGCAGTTACCGGTATAATATCCGCTGCACGATATGGAGACAATGCAGGACATCCTGAATATAATTGACGACATGATCAAATTTTGGGATACGACTGAGAAGGCGTGCGGCCGTGCGCAGGATCCGCTCCGAACACATTGACCAGCGACCACCGACCAGCGTTACGGCAGAGAGCGCAACAGTAGCCAAGGCGGGTGACAACATAGGAATGGAGAAGAGTAGGCCTAGTGGTAGCAATAAAGATAAGACAGCGAGAGACAGCCATAAACTGGTACAACAGTTGTAGGGCGCGTTGGTGTAGTGGTGGGTAGGTGCCTTGGAGCCGAAGATAATAGATTTCCAGGTTCGAATCCACCTCAAGCCGCCGCGTAGGGACCTTGAGCAAGTCTTTCACTCACTGTTGCTCATGCTCCTCAGCGTGAAGCTCGGATGCATCGCCCGCGCTGTAGTTTGCAGCGACTCAGAGTAGCAAGCCTGATTGGCCACCATAGCTTCAAAGGCGTGAAATAATTTTTAAAAACCGATTGCAGTCACGACAGAGATGGTGAATGAGCTTCTGGTCTAAGATAATGCCAATGTCGCTAACAGAGATATTGAAAAAACAAACTGCGCGAGCTCAGAGGTAAGGACTGTTATATGTAGGTCAGTCTTATCTGGTCAGCCACATGATTTGAGTTTTGGCAAGCGGTTCAACGGCTTTGAAACCTGAGCGTATGCAACGCTTGGCTCATGATCAAGGTCAGCTGTGTAAATGATAATGGAGACGGGTTAAGGACAGATCCCCGTGGTAAACCAAAAGGGACAAGGACACATGGAGATCTTGTTGGACCGAAGACGACACTGCAACGTAAAATATAGCGGATTAAATTGCAATAATTATTTTAGACGTCTTGCTCAGTCTTCACTTGCATTTTAACCATTGAATACCATTTGTAGCCTACCTCAAACTTCAAGTGTATTATAATTGTCTCATATCAGGCCACACAAGGGGTGTGCAAAATTGCAAATTAATTATTTACAGGAATTATTACTTGCATTATCTTATATTATATTATATTTCAGTAAGTCTGTGTGTTTGTTTGTTAGCTGTGCGCGGCCACAGTTCTGGAGCAACTGACCCCAATTCTTCGCAGGGTGGTCGGACTCCACCCGACACAGGTAAACGGGGGATAGGCGAATCTCTGCCACCATCTGGGCTAGGGTGGGGGCTATGACAACAGTTGCCGTTTTCCTAGCAGATTGGCGTATCACAGCACTTTTCTTTCGGGGTCCCATACGCATAAAAGCAGCGGTTTACACCGTTTTAGAGGTGTTTAAGGTCAGCGATTTTGCCAGTCCGACTTCAATATAACTTAATACGTTATGTGGAAGAAAACTTTTCCCGAAAACCAAAACTTCACGGGTGGCGTACGGGTGGAGGTCGAGTGTGGTGGGGTGTAGTGGGGGGTGCGGGGGTGGAGGGCGGGGGTGGGGAAGACATTTTTTCCGAAAACAAAAATTTCACGGCTGGCGTGCCTGTGGAGGTCGGAGTGTGGTGGTGTATCGTTGGTGTGGTGGGGTGAGGGAGAGAGTGAGGGAGGGATGGAGGAAGGGAGGGAGGGTAGGCGAGCGAGGGTGGTAGGATGGGAGGGTGGGTGGGATGGAGGGTGGGAGGGTGGGAAGGGTGGGCGAGGGTTGGAGGATGGTAGGGCAATTATATTATGTTATATATAATTCCCGGGCAACGCGAGTACCCCAGCAATATTATAATAAAAAGGCTAAAAATTTCAGTTTCTTAAGTGCATGGGATTCCCGTATTTTATTTAACTGGAAACACGCATCGGCCAATATGGATAGATGCAGACCTGGGAGTCGACCCCAATAAGTCGACCCCAGTCGACTTGGTCATCCCAAGTCGGGTCGGGTCGTTTCTGCTCACCGCAACTGACCCCAAGTCGAATTTTGTAGATAGAAGTCACTTGAAATTGTTTTTACCTCAAGTCGACTTAAACCGACTTGAGACACAAACATAGTTAAATTTATCACTTCAAACCAATGATTGTGACAACATTTGAACAGCTTTTGTTGCCTAGTGTACATGTATATATTACAAGAATGAGTGAGACCTTTGCTAAACAGAGACTTAGGCTAGGCTACTGATTATTTTGCCGGTAGGCTATCGTGCAGACTGCCGTCTGCCATCTATTCATATAATTTGTAATTTTATGCTGCAGTGGCGCAACCAGGAGGGTGTTGGGGGGGGTACTTGAGCACCCCCCCCAGGGCTAAAAAGGTGACCCACGCAATTTTTCCAAATCCGATGAGTTTTTTGTGTGGGGTGGGGGTGGGGGTAGAGGTCTTTCGGTCTTTCAGTCTTTCAGATTACACAATCAAGCAAGTTCCTTCATTCTTCTGTATTATAATTTTAGTCAAATTCATGGCCAAAAAGCACTTGATTTTAGTGTTTAGCTGGTCTACCTGAGTTTGTCTGGGTCTCGAGAATGTGCCTATCCTGTGCCTTTACATTACAGTATCTCACCGATTTTTGATTATATGTTACAACTTATTTGATAGCACCGTGTGTGCAATTGTTGTGCAAAATTTGACAAAATGATAGTAGTTTTTAGTTGCTGCATGTTTATTGTAATTATTGTCTTACATAAACTGCCATATTATACCATGAACTTATTTCCTACTATACAATTATAATTTTATTATTTATTGTTATAATATAATTATGATACTATCATATGATATTATAATGTGCATAACTTACGGTACTGTTATTGGCGGATATTTATGGCGATAGGGGAGACGTAAGTAATTGTTAGGCAACAGTCTGAAGTCTTAAACCCCCAAAGTTTGTGGTAAGGGGACGGGGATGCTTATATCCCCCAATATGTCATAAATATTCATAAATATTATTAAAAATTTCTGCAATGTAGGCCTAATCCACTGTTTATCCATAATGAAAAATGTGGTTAAGACGCCAGCCTAAAACGCTGTAAAAATTATTACACTGTGTGTAAATTAAAAAAACAATTCTTACACGATTAGAATTAATTGGAATCTTATATCACATCTCGGAGAACTAAAATCAGGAGTTATTTTGTAAAAATGACAGCTTTAAAAGTCACGGTGCTCTGTGCAAATTCCAAATTTTTTAAGTGATTGTGAGGCAACACTCTGAAATTTTGAAAATGAGCAATTTTATTGACATGACAGCTTAAAAGCCTACCGTTACAGAATGGAAATTAAAAAATAAAACAATGGGGACGGTATTGAAATCTTACACCATGTCTTTCAGCAATGAAATCATGATAAATGTCGCAAAAATGACATCCTAAAATGATACCATTGAAGTGTGGACATGGCGGTGTTTATCAGGGGCTAGGGGGCTAAGCCCCCACCCCCAAGAAGACCCCATTCATTTTTTACCGTGTAAATGGTATCTTTTCCCGGGTTTATCCCCCCCAAGAAGGCTTTAGCCTCTCCAAGAACGGAAACCAAACTCCGCCCATGAATGTGGAAATAAAAAATTCTATGATGGGGGAGGAGGCACATCTCCCTGTCCAAACCCATTCACCTGTTAGGCCTTTGTTGAAGTCTGAAATCACCTTTTTGTCAGCACGGAAGTAATAGAGTTAGTTTGCTAAGTTGACATCTTAGAATGGTACCATAATAAAGTGGAAAATCAGAATATTTTTATCATTGTGAGTATATTCATTGAAGTTTAGACCACTCTTGTCAGCAATGAAAATAGTATAGCAATTTTGCTTTATATGACAACTTAAAATGCTGCCATTGCAATATGGAAATAAGAAAATTTCTGATGTGGAGGGCTCATCCCCTCCCAAAGTCCCTACCCTCTCGACGCCACGTGCTTCGGAGATTTTCCGTCGGATGCTCGCCTTCCCCAAAAACCTTTATTCCGAGAGAAGCTCCGAGAAGGGACTAGAAAAAACACA
Source organism: Lumbricus terrestris (assembly GCA_949752735.1). Taxonomy (NCBI): domain Eukaryota; kingdom Metazoa; phylum Annelida; class Clitellata; order Crassiclitellata; family Lumbricidae; genus Lumbricus; species Lumbricus terrestris. Next base: position 2,093,749 of record OX457037.1, read on the forward strand.
GGTTAGCCAATTGGGGAAGGGCTAGATTAAACACTGGTTATTAGTTCTGCCACTAGCGGGCAGAGAAGGACTAAGATTCTTTGTTTTATCTAAACAAATGGGAAAGGACATTATTTTTTTAAGTCATAAACCGTGTTTTTCAGACGTTTTCATGACTTTATCGCTCATAGATACAGCTGGCAACCAAGAGCTGACACGTGCTCTAACTGATGCCAAAAGTAAAAAAATGCGTTGGTTTCTGGGGCTCCGCCCCAGACCCCGCTCGGGGACCTTACGACGCTCCCTCAGACCCCCTAGTCGGCATTGGCTTCGTGCCTTCGGCACTCGCTGCTTCGCACCTTCGGCGCTTACAATAATAATTCTGAGCACCCCCGAGGAAAATTTTCTGGTTGCGCCCCTGTTTATGCTTAAACGTCACGCTTAGGCATGCGCTTATTAATTAAAATGGCGAAACAAAATGTTACTAGAATAATTATTAGCACGTGTGCTTATCAAGCAATCAGTGAACTTCTAGTGGTCAGTGAATTCGGAGCAAAGAAAGCTGGATCTACAAGGCCTATAATAAATCGATAGTTTGGCAATATACTGTACTTTGGAGCGCTGCATCAGTCTGGAGTTGTCTGCAGACGAGAAAACTATTGTAGGACCAATTGGACAATGAAAGACTTTACTGTCAGTGAGTAGGCCTAATAGCTGTAGTTGCCTACTGTAGGATGATGCGCTTGCAATGCTATATGCTAAGTTGCGAAATGATGTTAGTGGCCAAATAAATTATTATGAAAACAGAATTACGAGTTAGGTTTATCATAACACGCCATTCAGTGCAACCATGCAGTCCACGGTCCGCTATTTTATCTTAGACCTTGCGCTTTTTACAAATTTATTTAATATTAATATTAAAAAATAATAATAATGAGCATAATCTGAATAATCACAGACAATGGACAAGCTGAAATTCATAGGCCTAATAATTTGCTTTCGCATTGTCTACTCTAGGTTACTATAGATGGCCCAAAGCATCACAAAACTATTCAAACTGAAACACAAACAGCTTGAAATGAGCTTAATAACATTTTAACTAATTCATGCATCAAGTAAGTGTTGAGGTCTCATTATTCATTTGTAGGCCTAAATGAAATAAATGCTTGCAGGAAAACTGGCTTGACTTCTTGCATTAGCAGCCGTACATAGACCTAGGCTACTGGCTAGTACCATGTCAGAAGTCGACTTCAAGTCGGAAGTCGGTTGTTTTTCTGCCAAGTCGGGTCAAGTCGTTTTGACGCCGAGAAGTCGACTTCAAGTCGACCTCAAGTCACTTTAGGGTCAAGTGGGGTCAGATTAGCTGACCAAAGTCACTCCCAGGTCTAGATAGATGGACCGCAATATATTACGAGAGTTAAGAAAGTCCTCTTTCTTTCTATTAACCGTTTAAATCATAAACGGACGGTTTCAAAATCTCTGCAAAAACATTTTAATAGTCATACAATCTGTAGCATTTATTTTTTTCTGTAAGGCGCCGAATGCTTATCGAACCTAACGAACATCGCAGTCTACGATGGAGACCAGAACACAGTAATGAACCTCAGAGCGGACCCCAACAACGTTCAGTGGTCGTTAATTCCAACATCTGATGAGTTCGGTTATTACCAGATCACCGATTATGGCGGATACAAGGATGATTCATTGACTGGACTCTTCTATCCTAACAAAAGCGGTCTTGTTATACTCAACGCCACGACGACTGCATACGGAGGACCCGTTTCAACCGCTGGTCTGTACATTGCACAGTGTGTCAACAGTACCAACAAGACAGCAGCCAAACTCGTTGTCGTCCGTGAGTATTTTAGCTCTTTCACTACAGGAGGTGAGGAAATTCCTCTGATGCAACATCGATTCAAGCTATATGATAGTTGTGATACCCATGATAACCAAGCATGCTTTAGTTACACTGTGGGGAATAATAGAACGCGGTATTGAAATATATTTAATTAAGGGACCACGATACCGCTTCGGGATTTGACTCACACGAATTGTTTTTGTGTATCACGCTAATTAATTAATATCGTGCGTTTTCATCACCTCGCATAGAACAACGGTCAGAAGAAGCATATTTTATGGCACCTGGCAAACGACTGCTGAAATTCATTTTGTCAGATAGCCTAAGCTTAGGCCTATGTGCTATTCCGCAGAGCCTGTTGAAGACTTGTTCAAAAATGACGATCTGGCATAATATTATTATCAGAATAACAATGACAATTTGTATGGCGCCTCGTAAAAACTAACAGCAGGAAGGCCCTGCAAAAGTAGACTTTACTTTCAGTCATGATGCTGACTCAACCGAGTCAGCCCCTCGCAGGGCCGGAATGAGACTGCTCCAGAGACTTGAAAACAAACCGATTTTAAATTCAACCCGATGTGGAACAGGCTGCCACTACATAGGACATCACGGAGTAGCAGTGTGACGTGGTCAAACTTCATTCGATTGCACAGCTGGCCTACAGCGACGTTAAGGTCGGACTGCAGTCAATCCATCAAGTACTTGGAAGCACCGACCAGCAAGCTGGCACACCGGTCAACATGAGAGGTGACAAAAGCAGCAAAACCGTTTTGCTGCCTCAAAAGACAAAGATCTGATGTAGCTTCTCAGGAGGCGGAGGTGAAAAAAAGCAGCATTCGACGACTCGCGACACTTCACAAAAAAGTCGCTTGTTGGCAACTCAAGGGTGATTCCCGAATGGCCATTTCACACACAGTATGTTGAGAGACACGACAAAATGACCATGTATGCAGTCTTGACATACTCATGACACTGCATCACAGGTCAAAATGATCAGAAGAGATTCATGGGTTGAAATAGAAACAAACAGGATGATGCATAATTATAATTTTGCACTTTTCTGAAGCCATGCTTACATTTTGATTTGGCATACATAATTATTGCGCAATAATTCACCACTAGTAATTTGTAAAGTTTAAAATAATATGACACAACCACTCAAATTGGCACACCCTACTGTAGGTTACTTGAAGGGGCGCTATATAAGTCCATAATATTTTTTATATCATTCAGTCGTAAATGCATGACACAAGCATCTCGTCGCATGATAATTATCTTCGCGTATGTCCACTTTTGTGAATTCCGAGATAAACGAGGTAGAAGATTCGCAATTTTGGACGCCAAAAAAGATATTCAGTGCAATAAAACTTCGGGCAAAGACGTCATATCAAAGTATCGACATTAATTAAAGGATGTTGCATTAAAATTAAATTAAAATTAAACTGAAATTTAGAACGGTTCTGTGAAATTTTGGAAAATGTTGTTTAAAATGGATTTAAATCAATTGCAAGTCATCCTGACGAGAACAAAATTTGAAAAAATTCAAATAATAAAAGTAAGCAATACACAACCATTTGCGACTTTGTTCGTTTCAATTTTCGCAAGTTTAATACCCTTTTTTAATAAAATAACGTTTTTATTCCCTGGACATACGACACTATTATACAACAAAGTGGGCAGTGTATAATTGATGTCGTATCTCCTTATCGTCCAATCAACGACGAGCTTTCTCTGGAGATACGACAAAAACAACACTGATATTGGGACATACGACAAGTAGTTTTCGTTGAATATCTTTAAAACGACTTGTCGTATCTCCTAACGGTTAACAGTGAAGAAAGATAAACAATTTTTTGCTACAAATCAAGTCTAAACCCGATTTTGAAAAAAATGGACATACGACAAGATAATTCTCAGGCGACGAATTCTGTAACTGTTTTAGTTTATTTTAAAGATACCTGCGAATATTTGTAGAGCGCAATGCAGCTGCGCTTGTCGGATGCAAAAAGGTTCTTACTAACTTGCGTAGGCCTACTCACCTAATTACTTACCTATACACTCACCTAATTAGTTACACATACACGCACCTAATTACTTACCTATACATTCTCCTAATTACATGTACTTACCTATACATTCACTTAATTACTTACCTATACACCCACCTAATTACTTATATAGCCTACTTAATTAATTAGTGGACTTGCTTTGCAAGAGGCTAAAAATCCACATGCGGGGTAGACAGCTAGTATCAGTGACCCAACTGACCGTAGACCTGCGAAATACTCTCTTTGGTGTATGGACGTAGGCCGTAGGGGCCAGCAGTCGTGGGCGGAGTTTATCAGGGCTAGGGCTGCTAAGCTCCCCCCCCCCCAAGAAGACCCACCCATGCCAACAGTGTCGACCATCCAGACCCACACAGAAATCTGAAGACAGGTTTAAATGAAACCCTTT
>OX457037.1:2098239-2100739 GCA_949752735.1 Lumbricus terrestris
AGAACCTTTTCTGCAGGGGCTTTTGCTCCATTTGACAGCCGGGTTCAATCTCTTTCATCCCCCTAACGGACCGCCGACCGGTATCTCCTCTCAGGCCGGAGTCGCGTGACAGTCTCCCTTAAAAGTTTTCCCTTTCCCTTAATATTTCACTTAATATTATGTGGTTTCAACGTTGCTAATTTCTAAACGTATAAGTTCACATTGTATCGAACAGATTCTCTCCCGGTGGATCTGTTTCAGAATAAATCAGCCGCCCCACCCCGAGACTATATACCAAAAAACTTTCGGGGAGAGTTCCTATTATTTTGTCCGCCGTTGAAGAACGTATTCCACCGTTCAACGAAAATTGGGCTACCGTCACATAACTTGTATGGATAGCTAATTTGAGACCGTTAGTTTACGTTGCTAAATGACTATTATTTAACAGAAACACACGTTCCCTAATTCGTTACTTTTTATGAGTATGTGTCATCCAATACAGAATCTTAACCAGAGAGATTCTGCTTAGGAAAGACCTTATATCGTGACACTGGCCTTCCCCGCCTGACGTGAGTTTTGGCTCATTTCTGACTCATCTGTTTTCACGGACTCAAGTTGCGATCGAATTCCCTGAATTTCTATTGCATTTATCTTGAACACGATCCCTAACATTTTTATGGCATTTCGGATTTTTCTTTTGCGAACCTGAAATTTTCATGAGCTTTTCTTAGCATTTGATCAAGCATGCATTCAGGAACTTTTTGCACTTTTTTATTCTTTCTTCTAAACGACTTGCTTTATAATAATGATAATCTTCTTTTAATCACGCAAAACAGTTCCAAACTTTTTCTGAGAACATTATTTTGTGAACTGATGATTTTCCATGTCTTTCCTCAGCCACTTTATGCCTTTATTGGAGGCTACAAGACAGGTCTTTCGGACGAAGGACAAAAGCGACCCTGATAATTCAGTACACATAAAGAGTACGGTATTTAAAAGACTAGACGAGAACATCACTTAATATTATGTGGTTTCAACGTTGCTAATTTCTAAACGTATAAGTTCACATTGTATCAAACGATGCCACATTAATGGCTCGCATAAGATTGCAAGAGTAACCTACGACCTGCTTCAAGCTTCTCCTTATGAACGGTCAGCATAATTATAGCATTTTCAGTTTTTGTTTTCCCACCGTGTATTATATAATAACGCAACTTTTATAATCCGATTGTCGCCCAGATTTCGACCGGGTTATCAGGTTACACTACTTAAGCAGGACTATGGTTCTTTTTATAAGTCTGCAGTTTAAATTCCAGTCATTATTTACAATATCTTTCATGGTTTAATCGCTATAAGCTTATTTGGGATTGGCTAAGAGCTTCTGCTGCTGACGATGATGATAATGACGACGATGACGACGACGACGACGATGATGATGACGACGATGATTGATAATGATGTTAAGGATTGATGATGATGATGGTGATGACGACGACGACTATGACGATTCTGCAGTAGGCCTAAATGTGACTTCAACGATTGTGACTTCGAGTTCGCTCTGCGGCCGACGTGCAAGACGCTGAAGAGTTGTTTTTCACTTTTCACGACGATTCAGATAAAAAGTCAATTTGTCTCCTAAGTAAATATTTATGACAAAAAAACTGGACGGAAGTAGAAACTGGTTCAGCGTTTTCTTTTCTTCAATTTATTAGCACCACCGATAAGCATAGTGTGGAGGCAATGTGGCAAAAGGGCATCTCTTCCATCAGGAGTAAACACAGGTCAATGCACAGAGAACAGCGCCGTCTTCAAGCAGATGCTCTACCTGGATCGAAATCTGTGTTGCTACAAACTCGAATACAACCAAATGCAACACCGCAGCAACGTCACTTACTGTTTCTGCACGACCGACAATTGCAACGACCTGAAATATCGAACAAATTTCTCGTCTCCTAGATCAAATCCAACCGTGCCTCCTGCTACAAATCCTATGACTATGACTGCCGTAACCGACATCAATTTATCAGGTATTTTGGTCAGCGTTTATGTGATATCGATCGCATCAATTGCTGTCGTGTCTGTGTTGATGATTCTGATGGCTGTCTGTTTGTGGAAGATGTCCTCACAGCAGCTGCTTGGACGCAAAGAGAATAATTGGTGACTTTGGAATAATTTTTCGTGTGCGTAAAATCCTGTAAATGAAAATATTGCGGCGAGTTTCTCCAGAGAATATAGAACTTAAGTTCAAAGCACATTGAAGTTACTGAATAGCATTGAAGGTTCACATTCGGACTGCACATAGAATCCAAACGGTTAAAAATTAATCTGGTAATTAAATTTTGTGTCTGCAACGTGGGAACTGGTCAACTATTTGCGATGATTTAGAGCCCAAAGCACGTCGTTATCACAATTGCCATGAAATTTGCATCTAGCGAGAGGCAGTTATCATCATCATCATCATCATCATCATCATCATCATCATCATCATCATCATCATCATCATCATCATCATCATCATCAT